>OZ037766.1:952500-1105000 GCA_964035545.1 Bugula neritina | reverse complement strand
AGTATCATCACCAGACATAGCAGTACCAGGGCAAGATCTACAATATTAATAAATATTTTTTGGATAGAAAATCTGAGACAATATCATTGCAATTTATAAAATTTGTATACTTCAAATTGCTTGTATAAATGCAGTGACGATAGTAATATTTCTTTTTCCTCCTTTCAAGTCTGATGGGGAAACTGCCACCTATTTTCACTACCTATAATACTCCAAAAGTAATGTACAGTAGATTATGATGAGAATGGTAATAATTTTAAGTACAATACAACTGATAAATTCAGCAACATATTATTTTATGTAAATGAATAAAGAAAGCCAGCAATTTTTGATTACTGAAATTATTTAGTAACCATGCAGAATATAAATTTGAAAAGTATGGTAAACTTTAATTATAAATTTATTGTATTTTTTATGTTTCCTATACCATTATTTCTAGTTTCCCACTTTCTTTATACACTTTTTAAAAGTTAAGAAATGAGTATTTTTACAAAAAGAGTGCTGTCAGATCTGTTTTAGATTAATTTAAAAGACTTCGTTCTTTTATTCATAAAAAAAAACTTATTTTCTATTCCTTTATAGTGTTTGTTTTAGTGAATTGCATTCTTTCAAGAGTTTCTACATTGAGCTACATATAACTGTTAGAGTTTTTCTGCAAGAAATATTTGAGTTTTTAATTTGGGCATTTTCAAAGTGAATTAGAAAATATCATTAAAAAATTAAGACAAAAATATATTATGTAACAAAAAATTTTAATATAAATAGAAAATAAACTTGTTAAATACTCTGTCAATGTTTTAAGTACAAGTTGCAAAATGAGTTTAGAAAAAGATAAAAAAGTTTGCTTTTTTATTTCCCATTTAAATTACAGAATTTACAAATTAAAATACTTGACTTGAGAAGAATAAGAAACACTTAACTAATTGAACATATCAGCTTACCAAAATACACAGTCCGATGTATTCCCGTTAGAACAGAACCAATAAATTCTAAAATTATATAATAAGAAACATATATTGCACACTATTATATTATGCAACTATGAAGAAAATATAGGCTATACATTTAATTTCCAGTCAAGTAAAGACAGAAGAAAGGGATCATAGGTTTCTATATATAGAAATAAGGTGATATGAAATAATTATATCCTCAGGCAGCATTATTAAGTGTCTTCATTTTCAAATGCTCATAATATATACTGATTGATCCTTACTAAATAGTAATTATATTAATAATATTATTATGTTATACAAGTATATTACATTAACTTACACTATAGAGTAAAGCATATTTGGTAATGAAGCGTGTTATTTGAAGTTGTTCAAATCTGAGTTTTCAATGCAAATTAGATTTTTCTAAGATAGGAAATTAGTTTAAAAGCACTAATCTAGCTAGAAACATGGTAATTCTTCTAATTAATCTTATACACTCTGTGCTATAGTTCTGAACACCCACATTAAAAAAAAGTAATAGGTGAATCTTATATAACAGCTATAACAAAGCTCTCAATATATAATCTTATTACCAAAATTCTTCTCTAGTATAACAATACCTTGCGTTAAATTCTTCCTGTTGCTCACGTCCTCAGCTGACACGTAAACTTCAGTCAAATATGGTCCTGAAATTATATCAATATTTTAGTTAAAAAAGAACCTAAAATATTCCTAATTTTTAGACATAAAAATGTTTTTTATTGCATTGATCGATATTATTACTTTTTGTTGGGAAATTTAACAGCCTACTTCATGTATATATAAAGCAAGCAGTTTAAAATGCCCACTCGATGCATAGCAAACAGCTATAATATAATGTTGTAAGGATTTTGTGTAGGAGTTATCTTGTTATCGAAAGGACAACTCTCCTGCTACTTCTCCACTATCGTAATGCGTAGGGTCCATCATCTACTCGGCCTGCTAGTAATTGCCTACTACGCTATAGTAACTTACGCTATGGAGCTAGGAGCTTAGTAATTAGAGCTGATAGCTATCACGCTTGGGTAGCCGGCAGTCAGGCAGTGAATTAGCTATTGTTAAGTTGTGTACGCTCTGTCTGTAATTATGTATAGAGTGTTTATAGTGGATGTATAGTTTACTTGTGCATTTTGGTATTAAATAATAATCCACTTTAACTTTGCAGTGTTGCATTACTTTAAATACCCAGCAATTAGTGAATGCACAGTTTCACAACAATATATTGAAGAAATCTAATAATGAATAGCCTTTTGGCTTTTCGAAAAACGAATGAGTTAAAGATTGACCATTAATATAGAGTGACTAGTATATGTGGTGTTTCTGCTTTTATAATGTGACTTAAGCCCAAAAACCTAAAATATTTGATCGGTTCACAAATTTTAAGCTGACTTGAGACTTGCAAATAATAAAATAAGTTCTATTAATGGTTAATCAAAATATCCTGGACAATGAAGTCATTTAATTAAATAAAAAGGGAATTTTCTTCACCACGTGCTTATGGTATAGACCTATGTGTGAAAATTAAAAGCTTAAGCATTATGCTAATGGTGTTGGGTTATGTTAATACTCTGAATAAATTGGTCTAAACTATGACATTATTAAAACAGACAACACCTGGTAAGTTGTAACAAGATGTCTATACGCAAGTATTATTTTCTCAAAATATAACAACTGCTTTTATATTAGTTAGTGTCGAAATTTTCTGAAGATGCAAGGTTAGCTATACAGAGAAGCGCTACTAAATGAAATATGTACCTGTAACAAACGCTAAACCCATGCCAAACTGCAATGACATCGTACAGACTGCAGTAGCAGTTGTCCTCTCGGACACTGGAAACCAGGTGACAGAAAGTAAGGAACCTGATGACATCAGCATACTGGAAGTGACTCCATTGAAGCAGTAGCCAATCAGAAGAATCCTGCATTTATAAGTTTTTATTAGAAAATTGAGCCAATACCTATTGTTATTCTTTTTCACATAGTTTAATTTTTTGATAAAATGAATGTAAACACATTCATTTATAACAACAGCACAGCATAAGAGTGTGGAAGAACGGGTTTGATAGCCATCTCTCTCTGAGTATCAACAAGCACTTTGTAAAACATACTGGTTGTACTCACTTAGTCTAACTAAATGTTTACATAGCTTAAATTAAGTTATTACAGGGGAGATAAGTCTCAATCACTTACCAAATACTGTGACTCGTGTTGATGCAGATTACAGCAAGAATGCTTCCAATCACCAAACTGAAGATGCCCACCAACATACCAAACCTTAGACCTTGTTAGAAAGAGAAAGTAACATTTTATAGTAATATACTGCAATATACATAATGCCTACAATGACTCAAATTCTTTAACAGGTCTTTGAAATGGATTTACTTGCTATATAGTAGGCCTACAGTAGGAAATTATCTCTCAAAGAAATATGTAGGTGGTAATATGGCTTGCAAAGAACCAATGATGTCCTAATATATGCTATTAAACACAATGCACCCTGTGAATGAATCAAAAGCAGGTCGGTATAATAGTTTTATCCCAACTAACAAGAAACGTTTATACAACCTTTGGATGTGTTGTCAGAAGGTTTTGTTCACAACATTAGAATCAAACATTTCCGTTTAACGTTATGGTAATGTTTGATAAATGTTTAAAGTCAACATTTTGGTCAAACATTTAACAAATGTTGAAAAAAGTTGTTGTATAAATGTATATCACAACGTTCATTAAATGTTTGACCCAAACGTTGTAACAAAACATCCGTTAAACGTTGGTAGAATGTTTAAAAGCAACGTTTGTTCTAAACATGAAATTAACGTTATAACCCAACGTTTAATAAATGTATTTTTCAAAGGTTTATTAAGTGTTTGAAAAAAAGGTTGTATTAATGTTGTTTTCAAAACATTCTATCAACGTTTTGCACAAACTGTTTCAATAAAACATTAATACAACGTTTATACAACATTTCAATACAACGTTTCTTTCAAACGTAACCACAATGTTTTAATTCAACGTTCAATAAATGATTTTTACCAAGGTTAATAGAATGTTTGATAAAAAGGTTGGATCAATGTTTTTTCAAAATGTTTTATAAATGTTTTAACTAAATTGTTTTACTAAACATTTATACAACATTCATACAACATTTCAAACAACGTTGTTCTGCAAACATAAACATAACGTTTTAACCCAATGTTAAAGAAACGATTGATACCAATGTTGTTCAAATGTTTGATAAAATGGTTGCATGAATGTATTTTGAAATGTTGTATAAACCTTTTTTCAAAAAGGTTTTCAAAAAACATCAATAAAACGTTACTTCAACATTTCAATGCAACGTTTTTTCTCCAATATAAAGTTAATGTTATAAAACAACGTTACTAAAACAGTTTCTCACTAAGGTTACTAAAATGTTTTAAAAAAATGTTTCATCAATGTATATTAGAAACGTTGTATAATCTATTTTTACACAACTCAAATATTTAGTTTTGTAGTTGGAGTTGCGGACTCTCTCTATTTCTACAACTCTGCTTATAATTATTTTATAGTGTTATATAAAGTTTGATGTAAAGCAAGAACTTTTGTAATTATAAACAATAATTTATTAGAGCAAAGAAGAAGATATCTAAAGTGTTTCCTAATAAAAGATTAAAATTGAAGGGGCAACTTTTTACTGGTTATGGCAAGTTATTTTTATTGATAATTGATGACAATATAATAAAGAAATTTGACCTGTTGAGTAGGAAAACTTAGGCTAAAAAAACATAAACGGTGTATTTGTGAAAAAACTAAATAACAAGTTTATTGGGTGATCATGAATTTAATTATAGTGGGTTGCATAAAAGCTAGTGTCAAAAGCTATCTAATAGCTTGCTTGACAGCTATATATAGTGATTAAAACAAAACGTTTAATAATTTACAAAATGTGCTTGCTGCACTTTAAAAAATAACGCTGATGTTAAATTATGGGTTAGTTACCGGAGTAGTATTAAGTAAGTATCTTAAGTAAAAATTCGCTTGATTGGATGAAGTTTTTAAGAGTTGTCTGTTACTGAAAATATGCCTTTTGAAAATTCGTTCTGGTTAGGTTTTGTTGAATTTTAATATTTAAAATTGAAATTGCACCAGAGTTCTGTAAATAAAATATTGTAATGGACTTGAATGTTATATGTCTGAAATTTAATTAAGTCGAAGTGTAACATAAGATGTTACTGTGAAATATTTTCCTCCAATTTTGTCTTCCAATGCAACTAGGATAGTGTATATTGGAAATATAACTCCTTATTAAATTATAATTAGGTTTTTACGTGTGCTTGTGCGCACATGGTTCGTGCATGTGTGCATTTTTGCCTGGTTTGGTGTAAGTAAAATTAAAAACAACTCCATTTTGAAATTTATTGTGGGAAACTAAGTTGTATTCTTATATCAATTCAAGTCCAATGCTGCCACTTGAGAAATTTTTAAAATGTAAACAGATTTTTTTTAAATGCAATTATGTACATAATAGATACTAGGCATAATTATAGACAGCTTTTTTCTTATGGTAACTTTTAGTCAACAAATAAACTAGAAATTAACCTATTAAAAGCATGCAAATGCCTTTCCTACTCAACATGAGATTTTCTTTCAAAATTATAAAACAGCGTTAACTGGAATCAATTGATATATATAGTTCTGTTAGGCGGCATCAAGAATTAGGCCATCAGTTGTAAAATATGACTATCTACATCTATTTTATTTAACTAACAGTCATACTTCAACTTGTTTATTATTTTATACAAAATCAATGATCATTTAACTACCTTGCACTATACCTTGCTATTTTGAAGATTAAATTTTACAGTTTTTTCAAAGCAATTCTTTTGTTAGCAATATAAATATAATATCCTAAATCTGGAACTTCTTCATTATAAACCAAGATGCAATGTCCATATTGTTGCGAATTTCTGATATCTTCTCTAGTTAGATAAATTATTTTGGCTATAGTTATATAGATAGGCTTAGAGCACTTGCATCGTTGATATCCTTGGTAAAGCTGTAGGGAGCCAGATTTATATGTTTTTATCCGACTTATTATATAACCTAGGTGTTTCAAGCAATGCAATATAGGATGTTAAACCAATTAAAGTAATACAATCTTTTAAGAGGTATCCTTTCATTTGCTGCATTTACACAGGAAATATGTGAGCTGGTTTAGAATTTACAAACTTGTAGTATAAATTGCATATTTATATTCGGATTTTGCAATGCAGGTTTTTTAAACTCTATACATCTGCACTGCAGAATACACCAGTGCACTGCTTTTCTTTTAAACTCTGAATGAATAAAATTTATATCCTCCAAAACATGTGCCAGCCCTTCATCTGTAATGCAAACTCATCCTGAACTTTTTGCCAGTTGTATAAAGTCAATCAAAATTGTATCCCTCAAACAAGATCCAAACAGATTTGCCGACATATAAAATCAAAATTCACCAAAAACACATTATTATAGTGTCTATAATCTTTTTATGCTCTCAATTTTAACCTTTATAATAAGATTTTATCTCAACTTCAAAACATGTTTATTTTTAACAATATTGGCCTATAAACTCTGAAGAACATGTAATTTCAATACTCCAAAATATTACTTCTCAAAACATTGAAGACACCCTGAGATTCTACTGCCTTAGAACCTTTTGGACTTTTAGTTGTAACTTTTGTAGATTATAAATATTATCGATTAATATATTCTGTCATCGCAAATATAGATGGTTCCAATTTATTATAGATGCTAAGCTAAATTTCCTACTTGAATCTATCTTACTTAGACACTATTTGTTTATTTTTGTACAATAATATTTATTCTATATTTATTTGAACAATATTATAATATATAATAGTTAAATAAAGTTTGTTATATCCAGTACATGAATAAATTTCTGTGATCTGCATTGATTTTAATTTGATTTAATTTAATTGCATTTAATAATTTTGCATATTCTCTACTTCTTGTTGATTGAAAAATAATGTGTTAATAGGTATTCATTAAAAATAATGTTTATTATTAACATATTACTGTTTTTGCCATGAGCAATTCTGTGAAATGTGAACTATTATTCCGGATACTTAGATAATTAGCTATTATAGCTATTATAGCATATCAGCTATTTAGCAATCAATCTACAGTTATATAGCTATATATATATATACACATTATAAAGGTACCAAATTGAAAAATAGGTTCAACAGCTGGAAATAGTCTGCAACTAGATACAAGTTTTCCTTATAAACACCAGAAGACAATAAATTTCTATGCAGTGTTGAAAGCGCATGCACCAGAATAAAGATTAAAAGCTTTCCTACCAATGAAAAGAGGATAAATCTAGTATATAATCATCTATAGCTCTAAATGGACCAGAGCTAAGTGACATCATTACTATATTCTATTACACTAGAAGTATTAAACTTCATAAAAAGTTTTTGCATGAGACAATAGATATGGATAACTATACTGAAGTTATTAGATATATTATACTAGCTTACATATCTAACTGAGCTACTTATAGCAATAGTGCAGTGTGAATTGTGTGAATACTACTACAGTGTTCAGTAGTAACAGAGTAAACTATAAGTATCATTTGCTGGCATACTTTGATTATATTTATAATATGCTGTGCATAATACAAGTATTTTAAACAAATTTTACAACTACTCAGATACTATTTGACAGAATAGATATTTCCTATGTTTTGTCATAGACCGGTAAAAATAACTACTTCTTGCTGTAGGCCACTTTAAAAGACTAGCTACTATATATTAGTTTTATGTTGATTGACAATTGTAATTTGAATTTATCTGAGCAACTGAAAGCCCAAATTTAATAGTTATTTATTAATATTTTGCTGATAAGTTCTATTTCTAGTACATTATCGTGGAACCTATTGGCTGGCAACGTGGATAGGCTATAATTTGCTTTAAGGGTGACTAGTCAATATGCAATAGAATAAAGCTGTTATAAAGTATTTTATTGAAATATTTTGTGTATCAGCCAAAATGCTTTGACAGTTGTACCCTGAACTATTTAAAGAGTACAATGCTAAATGGTGGGAACCAAGTACTTTATTTCTAAACTGTAGGATAAATAGAGCAAGCTACAAAATAAAATATTTTAATAGCTTCAGTTGTTGCCTCTCCAGTTATATTTCAATGAACTAACTATTGTATTGGAAGCAAGCACAGCTTTTACAGATGGTCACAACTGTTATTAGAGCATAGCCACTTTATAATTGACATTTTCCTGTGAAACGTGTAAAACATCTAAAGAGCTTTTGTGAAAATAATCTTAGACTACAAATTTAAAGCAAGAAATACGTCATTTATGATGTGAAAAGTGATTTCTACATTTTGATTAAATTTGTTTGGTTGACTAAAAGTTTTAGGTTTCTAAACAAGGATGGTCAGCACTAGCATTTGCAATATATTTTTATGTCTCTTGGCATATTTTCTAAAAAACCCCAAAGAAATATATTATCAATTTATGAAGTATGGAGTGTTATGTTTTTTAAATAAAAACACTTTGCAACTTGTAAGTTAAAATTTTTATGAAGTGCTTATTCTTATTCTTTATACTATAGTAGTTGAAGCTTGTGAAGTAATATTTCCTTTGACATCCGTTTTTCTCAGAGCAACATTAAAAATCTTCAATGAGAGTGTTTGCCTATACAGGGACAAACAACTTTAGAAGTAAATAAAACTCTGAGAAAGATGGGTTTTGGGTTCATGAAAGCTACAAATGCTTATGTTTACTTTCACCAGCCAACTACTAATTTCAAGAAAGAATGCCTTTGTTTGCAGTGCTTTAATAACAACACCTGTATCATGTACCCCAGATGGGGTGATAGGCAAATACTGGTCTGTAACATACCATACACAAAGTTAATATACATGAATGACATTTATCCATTGTACATTTTACTTTTAGGTTTTACAAATAAAAATATATTACATCAAATTTTCTCAACAAATCAGTTTTTACATAAACTAGTGAATTTATCTCACATTGCCTATATTTTCACCAACTGATAGATAAAATTTGAACAATAGCGATTAGAACCAACCCATCATATAGATGCACTGAGCATGGAAAACGGTTTCATCCCAGTTAGTCGATTTTTTATTTTGGTACGATATATATAACAATATACAAATATAACTGCTGCATTTACTGCTGAACATTGAATAAACTACCAAGCCAGCTATTTGCTTTGACTCAATACTAGTTTAGCTACAGTTTATTTTAGTCCGAATAACAGATTAAAATGCACGAATGCATTTCATGGTATATCGCGTACTGCTATATTGCAACTTTTTCTTATTATATTTTGTCTATCTTTTACCTTTAAGTTTAAGGTTTGTGCAAAATGGCTTCTTATAGAAACATTGTTACTGTAAAAAGGCTTGTTGGTAGCTTCTTTACTTTCTATTGTGTGCTAAATAATAGCATAAAATACATATATTACTCTAAAATCTATAAATATTCATAAAATATATAAATAGAAGCTTCCCACGTAGACAGCATCTATGTGGGAAGCGTCTAAACAAGATGATACCTGGAAAACACACAGAAATAATCTAATTTAAAAAACTTAAACTTAGTTATACTGCAGTTGAAATTACAGGTATTTTAGTATAGGATAAAGTGGTAGTATAGTATGCATATAAATTTGAAATACTCATGCCTTATTAGCTTTAAATATAGATTATATTGATATTCAGTTTCATGTCATTTGGACTAACGTTACTCTGGCTTCGTAGTTTTACTTTGGTCAGAGTTTAGCAATAAGCTAAATGAGATGCAATGCAGACTGTGCATATGACTTATAAGTATTTATTTATTTAGCAGAATAAACAGTAATGTATTCTATAAAAACTAAAGAAAATATGTACATAAGATTTGCATACCACAACTTAAAATTATTTTGTTCCTATAACCAGCAATGTACAATCATGAGGAAACATGATACCATCTTAGACTAGAGTATTGTAGTGCTGGTGAGGTTTCATACCACTTGGACTATTTTTTTATTTTGGTACAATGTATGTAGTAATATGCAAATATAACTGTTGCATTTACTGCTAAACATGAAACAAGCTACTAAGCCAGCTATTTGCTTTGACTCAATACAAGTTTAGCTACAGTTTATTTTATTCAGAAAAACAGAATCAAATACACAAATGCATTTCGTGGTATATCACGTACTGCTATATTGCAACTTTTTCTTATTATATCTTGTCTCTCTTTTACCTTTAGGTTTAAGGTTTGTGCAAGATGGCTTCTTATAGAAGCATTGTTACTGTAAATGGCTTGCTGGTGGCTTCTTGCTTTCTATTATGTGCTAAATAATAGTATAAAATACATATATTACGCTAAAATTTACAAATACGGTATAAGTGAAAACCGTCTAAGTAGAATGACACCGCTGGTATATCTCACCATAATAACTTAAATAAATTTTTTCAAGTTCAAGTGCTCGTTGCATGTTTCTAAAAATATTTGTAGCAAATTTTGCATATATTGAGCATAGAATTTATTAATACTTTAAAATTTAATCGTGGCCGCGCTGTTGAAAATTATGTGTTTGAAAATATTCCTCAAGGCTTACTGGGCTGCTTATAGCTGCAGCTGTTGCTGGTACAACGGACAATACATTCTGTCCTTGTTATTATAGCAACAATGAGTTATTAAATTTAGCATTTGGGTGATTATGTAACATTTTGGAACTTAGTATGAAACTAATGAATTAGCTAGCTAGCATATAATGGGTTTGTTTATAGTTGAGCTATTATTTAGAATTAGTAACACAAATTCTGAGTGAAATATTCTAAGTTTTGTTCTTTGCTATAAGAAACTGTATCTACAATGTTTAGGAAAGCCCCCTGTGACAACTCCATGTAACAGATAGGGTGTCTGACAGAAATGGCACAGGTACATGCACGAGCAATATTGGCACAATTAATAATGGTAAGGTAATAATGACAAATGAAAGAGTAGGTAAGATGTAACAGTGATGCTAAATATTTCCAAACCCGCAACTACCCACCGTTACCTGCAGTGTTGGTACTAATTAATTTAGTCTTACCAGTTTGAATAAAGTCTATGTTTCAATGCAAGAACTTAGGTCTTAGACCAGCAAGATGTATTTCAAACTGTAATTAAGAATAGATGGCAAGGTGAGCTAGAAGTTTGACATGCAGTCTTTAGTAAAAATTATTGGTATAATCGTTTGTTGTACCCTTTATTATTAGAATTAGAAAATACAATTAGCCAGTAAACACTATACTACAATTAAGTATCAGAGGCTAAGGCAGTTCACAAATATACTACTTTAAGGTAAAATTTTATTGGCTGGGATAGCACTGAGTTTTAGCAAAATAATCTTCACATGGTAATTTTTTATCTGTGCTTCCTAATGTACAAAACATTTTTCAGAATAGTTTCTATAGCTACATTAAAGTGCAAGTTTGGTAAATAGTGTAAAGCTGCAAATAATTCCTAATAACAGCCTAGGTAGCATCTTTATTTAAACAAGCACATATACAATCAACTATAACCCTTAAAAGCATGCAAGAATAGGGTTGGTGGGTTAGCTTGCTAGAATAGCTTACTTTAAGATTGTAAATTCAACACATAAGTTTATGAATTTAACATCATCAATATCAAAATTCCAAATAAATATTTCATTCATGCTGTAATAACAAAGCAGCATGCATTTCAAGTTGGTACCCAGGTTAAAGATGGCAAGACTTGGTAATAATGGCACAAGCAATAATGGGGAGACGGTGCAATATTCTGAAGGTGCATTGCTCCTAAAATGCATTAGTCCGAAAATTAGTAGAATTATTATTAGAATTAAAATTATTCATTGAACATTTCAAAAAGTTGCTCTGAGCAACAGGAAGATATGCAACATAGTTTTTAACTTTTAGGTTAGGTGAGGCTTCATTTAGCAAGCCTGAACTCTTATATGCTAATAATTTTGCCCTTATCAGTTATCTACATATCTTGTAGAGTTGTTTTGTTTGGGGTATGGTGTGCGTGCAGCTTTGGTTATTTAATTTTAAGTAGCGTCCAAGATGTTTATCTTTTTTTGTCTTAAATGCTTGCATTTACTGATATTAAAAATACTTTTAGAGATTAAATGTGATATCAAATAATTAATTGCCAAGCCAGAAATTTACTATTTCATTGAATATACCAATAATTTTTTGGTGCCAAAATAAAATGCAAACTATTTTTTATAAACTATGAGGTAACCTTTTATCAAGCTTATCATAAATACAGTCCAGCAGACCCAAAATGTTTGCTTGGCTTTAATATTTTTACTTTAGTTTTTCAGTTAATATAGTAAGCATATTAAAGGCCTATATAAGCTGACTGACATTAGCTAGAATAGAATTGCAGTCCCTATAGCCATTGAACTGGCTATTTTGAGTTCATTGCCCATAGCTGTCATTTTTATATGAACTGTGAAATAAAAATACTAATTAAATTACCTTTGCACAACACTCAGATGAAGAGATGAGGAGATACTAATTTATAGATTACTAATTACAGGCTTGCTAGCTGACAGGCTAGTGAATAGCTTGCTGTGTACTTAGTTTATGAGACAGCCACAATAGAATGTTGATATATTATGTAGCCCTGATTGAAGCAGCATTGTAAAGTAATCTCAGGCTAAAAAAATTACAAGTAGGCCACACGTATGCCACCTACAGCTAGCAATAATATAGCAAGATTGTGAGTGAAATTTATGATATTCTCAGCGATATAATACTATCTCTACTAATTTTAGGACTAATGCACCTTCGAAGCAATGGGCCTTCCAAATATTGATTAATCACCAAATAATGGTACAATTTCAAAATTAGGGTTTTGGGTTTGGGATCGGAGTTTGGAATAGAGGTTTGAGTTTGGGGTTGGATTCCAAGGTTGGCGGCTTGGGTTTCAGGTGGGTGGTTTGGACTTGGGGTTTGAGAAAATTTTACATCAGTTTGTTATTTTTACCTAACTTTCCGTTTGTGCCATTATCACCTGTGCTATTATCACCTGTGCTATTTTTACCTGTGCCATTTTTACCTGAAATCATTGCAAGTGATTGGCTAAAAGAAGATATATATATGCACTAAAATTCAGTAGTAGAAAAAAATGTCTTGTCTCATTATGTGACAGATTGGTGTTTAGTGGTCATTATTTCAAATTAGTCCCATTGCTTCCAACTGAGGTAAACTAATAAACTACAAAAATATCACTCAGCTACGTAGGCCATATTAATGCTTTGCTTATGTAGTTTATACAACCAAATGTTTGCAGGAGCACGGTATATGTTTATTGTTGAGTAGTAAACAAGGAGTTTAATGCTTATTCAAATGAAGGACTATTACATAATAATATTGTAAGAGCCTACTTAAATTTTAAGATTACATGGAAATAATGCATCAAAGCATAATATTTATAAGACTTATTTACTTAGGATTGAGATAAATATATAGCAGTAACTATTGAACTATAGTTTCAGTTCAGCGGCAGTAACTTATAGCTGTTGTTAGTTCCAGTAAAACAAAAGAGCAATGTTTAGACTAAGTTGCCCTGTTTAATAATACTATACCAGATGGTTACACATGGATATTTTGACCACTGGGTATATACTTTATATGCTTTACTTTCCAAGACTACTGGCTTTGGCTAAAACAGTTAAGCTACCATATATAACAATTTCTAGTGAGGCAGCTAAGCAGCTTGTAGATAACCAATTTATAGTGGCAAAAATATAAATATAGCAATTAGCTATTTATATTCATGTTTAACTTTAGACCTGGACTTTGAAGACAATCTGCACTCTCTATTTATTAATTCTGAACAGCACCCTATTCTAAATAAAGACAATCTTTTAGGTTGACGTATAAATAGTTATAATATATAGTTATATAACTCCAAATCCCAAACCTGACTAAAGCACCTTAAAAACCTAATAGTCAAGCAGCTTTAATAGTTACTCCAGCCTTGAATGCAAGTAGTTCATTCAGGAATGACTTTAGGCGCAACAAGTTGAGCAATGAGTTATGAACAGTTATTAGGATAAAAATTTAAAAACCAACTAACTTTACAACTGAATAAAAGTTGATCAATCATAGTTTTTTTAGCTAGCATTGTTATATAACATTATATTTGTGAGCCGTACATGAAAAGGTATCTATTGTATGTGATAATCATATGCTAACCTAATCGAAGTACTGTATATTTTGCCAAACACAATTTTAAATGAATTTCCATTATTTTAGTTGTACAACATATACCGGTAAATTACAAATATATTATTTGATGAAAAATCTTTCAAGAGATCCATTGATGTATTAACTATTAAGACTGGTCTAATGATCAAAGAGTACGTTTATAAATGTTGGTGTTATAAAGTCTCCAAATCAACCCTGTTATTGAACCCATTCAATGCTATATAGTTCATAATAACAGTCCAGACATTATTCCTTTCAATTATTAGCAAATTTACGTATGATTCATTTAACCTTTTAACTTTTCAGAGTCATTGCGCTTAATTCTACAAGGCTGCCAAATAGCTAACTCTTTTAAGTTATAAAAACAATGCAAAATGTACTGCTAATTTTAGTATTCTGGTATTGAATTAAAAGTTATTAGCTGGCTTTGTAGCTTTTCATTTATTCAGATTTATTGTCTATAATGATCTATAAACTACTGAGGTGCATTTTTAACATTGCTTATATAAATCTTGAAGTAATTTGGTCTAAAGCTAAAACTTTAACATAGGCGGTATCGTTTGTACATTTACTGGGCGTACTCGCTCAATTAACCTGTGAATAAAAAAGTTTAAAAAGACATAATACATGTATCTGTGATCTGGGAAGGGTTAAGACATAAATTCAAATAAGTAAATTTAAATAATGCCCTAGTAGAATCAGTTACTCAGCTATTTTTAGATGCATGCAGTTTTCAATAGAAATTTTGGAATTTTATATGGTGAGATAATGAAATAAAGTTGTAAATTTCGACATCATTAAAATAAACTGTGACTTTATAAACAAGCCAATCATTAAAAATTACATTTCAACTTTATCTCAAAAATTGCCAACAAATTGGAATAATTAGTCTATTAAATCAGTTTGACTCACTATTGGTGTGATTCACATACTGTGTCTACATAAAAAATTGTGTAAAACCAACAGTTTTGAGCCAATCTTTAAAAAATTGTTTAGTTATCAACAAAATTTATGTACACCCATCAAATAATATTAATATTATATTTTGGTTTAAGCTGCTGGCACAAGTCATGTATCAACTTGGTAACATCTGTCTTTGCAATGTTAGAATGGGGTATATGTGGTTATTTTGTTAAAGCATAAAATTTTTGCCTAAGTTTGATGCAAAATACTAAAATTTCAAAACTTCAGGCATCTGGTAATTTGCAATATTAAAGTTAAACATATTCTTAATTGGCAACATTTCTTCTAAACTTCTCCAAATAACCAGCACATAACCATGAATTTTCGCCATGCACTTATTCGATCCTGAAAATATGATACCATATTCTGAAACTTGCTCATAGCTTAAACGTTAGTGTATACAGTGTATAATCTGTATACTGGCTATAAATTATAAGCTAGGTGTACAGTGGGTATTTGAACAAAGAAATTATTTCAATCCGGCGGTGTACTCGTAAGAAGTTACTTAGGTGCACAAATAAAGCAAATTTTGCATAAAAGGAATAGCTTTTACTGAAAGGATTACATACAACAAGCCATTATTTCAGGCTATACAGAGCATTGTTGGCTTTTAATGCAAGCTAATAATACACTTTCTTTAATAGCTGGTTGTAGAAAGACTTTCGAACTGCCCTTCCACAGGGGTTTATTTAAAGATTTGAAAAACATGGAGATTCGCCAAAATACAGGTTAGACCACTAAACATATATTTGGTATCACTTACAAATGTAATAAGTTATCAGACGCAACTTAATAGAAAACTGTAATATTAATGAAGAATTACCATTATATATACTCAAGTTTATCTTTTAACTAACACTATGATCAGTGAGACTATAGTTATAAGTTAAACGTTAATTTATCATCCTTATAGTACTACTAGTACTACTATAAGAGGTGTAACTTAAAGCTAGACCAGTAGAACTATAGATATATTTAATTTCATTGTCTCAGTAGTTTTTAATTTAAAGCTAGAGGTCTCGAATCTCCCATGTTGAATTTAATTTCAAACTTTTAAACTTAAGAGTTAATAATATTAAAAATAATAATTGTATTATAGATGATAAATTGAAAATGTTTGTAAACTTATGTCTTAAATAAATGTAATGTCAAGTTATTGCTAATCTAATGTAAATGTATATATTCCTACATTAATTTTTAAAAGCAACTTATTTGCAAAATTTGTTTTTCAATCAAAAAAAATTTCGTTTTAATTAAATTTTATAGTCTATGTTAATATCAATATATATTATTATCTTATTATTTCATATTTGTAAGTTCACAAATTTTTCTTTTCAGATAATCCTTTTCACTACTTTGGTTATATTGATTACTTTAATATGGAAAAGCATTCTGACTCTGAAGTTGGAAAGAAGGATGCTAAGTAAACACTATAAAGCGCTAATTCTATTCATTACGCAAGTATTTTATATGACATGGAATAAACGTAGCAGAAATAAATTGCACATGGTGATCATTTTTATCAATTTTATGATTGTACAAGCATCTTGAATCTCTTCCATAAGCAACTATATTTAAGTACATAGTCTTTTCAAAAGATTGTTGCTTTTTGTTCAATAAAACGTTTGTTGCAGTCTATTAAATGTGTATATTATTTGCAGGAAAACAAGTATGAATTTTCTTCAGGCTATTATCACACCTGTGACTACTTGAAGCTAATAAAAAATATCTAGGCTCGGCATCAACTAGAACTGCATAGGCGGATAGATAGGATTTCAGCAATTTCCAAGTATAATTTGGCTAAGAAGGTAATTTGTAATAGTACCAATTATGCACATACTGTAAATTTGTGAAATGCACAAGTTCCACCATGTTTGATTAAATGGTGAGCACAACTCCCAACCATATTATTCTTGTAATGTTGGTGAAGCTAGGTACAATGCTTAGATTGCTTGCAATCTATAAATAATAATTATGAATACAGTCTTTTAAATTTTAAAAGCAACTATTGAAAGATAGTACTTTGCTTTTTTCTCATAGGTTATTGTAAAATAATTTTCGAGTTGATTGAAAATTTTACATGTTTAAATTGATCATCAAGGTACTTAATGACTGCAATATTTCATTTTTCCATTAAATTACTTGTGCCATTATTAGTTATTACCTATGCCCTTTTAGCCTGTGCCAGTTTCATTAGACAGAGTGCATGATTACCTATTTTGAATTGAAGTTTCTTACCTTCTTCACAACATTTGTGCTGGTCATCATTACAGTAAAATTTACAATAAATTTAGGTTGCCTACTTACTTTTTAAAATCGCCTTAAATAACAACTTTGTTATAGTCTTTGATTTAATCAAATGTTATGTATACTAATTCATTGTTTGAACATGGATACTAAAGGCAATTTTTCATGCTTTTATCTAAATATGCAGGTTGCACCTTTTCTTTGACAACGCAATTCTGTTTAATTGAACAAAAATCATCAAGTTATGGCATAGTGGTTAGTAGATCATACATAAATTAAAAGTTTCGTACCCACTTTATAAAGCTTTATTGGATAAATAACTCCAAATTACTGCTAATTTTTTCTAGAATAATTCAGATTATACTTCATATTGTGTTTATTATAAAACAAGCAATATGTGCTTGTAGATTATATCTGTTCATGCATGAGTGTCACGACACAGTGATTAACACATGCAATCAGCATAGTTGTGAACAAATTAATAGTTACCAGATAATTTTAGAGAAAAAACTTGAATATGAATTTGGCACAATTTATTTAACTCTGTGTGTATAATTGCTATTTATTCTTTAATTACTGAAATATTAAATTTGCGACTTGGAGCCAAAGTCACTGATAAAATTTAAAGAAAGTTAATTAAAATGACAGTATAACCTACATCAAATTGAAGTTGTTTAATCATCTCCATAAATTTTATTCCTCAAATTATTCCAAGTTGCTGATTTTGCTCCAAGCAAGTAGTTTAAATAATATAGAAATTTTATAGCTCGAATACTGTACACATGCATAATTAATGTTTTCATGAACAGAGTTATGCATTTTGCACCTAACTCCTTCAACCTATACCATTATAGTTTTTTCCAAAATATTCCTTTTTTGCCAGAAACTAGTTTGTTAAAATCTATTTTAATTATTAGTTTAATCTGTGCATATTTTATTATTTGTAGGCTAAAAATAATAATTTCCCTTGAGCCATTCTCACACCTGTGATTACTTGATAAGAAAATTACCCAGGCTGTGCATCAAGAAGAACCAATCTATACCTTGCTTTCATTGAATGATAGGAGTTTAGCTATTTCCATGTACTTGGCTATTTAGGTAAATTTATAGTCATACCAATGAAGTTATCTGTAATTTACACACTGTATATGAAGGAATGCACAGGTGCCACTATGTGAACTTATTGATAGGTTGGTGAGCCCAATTCTGATTATTTGAAGCTTGTAATGTTTGAAAGTAGTATTTAATACATCACCTCTTGCCTTATAATATTGACCAAACTTTTCAAAAAGTTTAAAGTTTTAGTTAATATAAATAAAAATAAATAAGTTATGCACTGATAATATTATTTAAAAAGTTAGGTCATTATATCAATAATTGTTTGAAAAGTGTAATATTTAGCAGTAAGTTATTGGAATTGAACTGGAAGTTGCTTACCCATTTCCCCATTTTCTTGTTGGTCATTTTTATAGTAAAATGTGCATGAATTAGAAGTTGCCCACCTATTTTCACAAGTTTCCAATTATTAGTCATCTTTATAGAACAGTATGTATGAAGGTGAGGTCACCCACCTATGATCAGACATTATTTTAATAATCATTATAGCAAAATGTAGGTTGAAGTTGCCTACCTATGTTCCAACTGTTTTGTTAGTCATCTTTTTAGTAAAACTAGCATAAAGTCAAGCTTGCACACCCAATTCCAAACACTATTGTTAGTCATTTTTATAGTTAAATGTACACAAAATTTATACTAAATTGAAGGTACCCACCAATCTCTGAACAATCTTTTTTATATTTATAGTGAAATGTAAAATAATTAAAAATACCCACCAATATTTGAACAGTCTTGCTTGCCATCTTTATAGTGAAATATACATAAAATTGAGGTTGTCCACCAATTTCTGAACACCCTTATTTGCCATCTGAATAGTGAAATGTACATAAAATTGAAGTTGCCTACCCATTTTCCAACTTTCTGTTAGTCACTTTAATCGTGAAATGTACATAAACTTGAAGTTGCCCACCCATTTTCTAATTTTATTGCTGGTCATCTGTGGCAAAATGTTCATAAACTTGAAGTTGCTCACTCATTTTCCAATGTTCTGTTAGTCATTTTCATAGTAATATTATGTACATGAAATTGAAGTTGCCCACCCATTTAAATTTTTTTGCTAGTTATGTTTATAATGAAATGTAAATACAATTGAAGTTGGCCAGTCAATTACCAACTTTCTTGTTTGTCATATTATTTTATGGTGAGATGTACATAAACTTGAAGTTGCCCACCCATTTCCTAATTTTATTGTTTGTCATATTTATGGCAAAATGTTCCTAAACCTGAAGTTGTCCATTCATTTTTCAATGTTCTGTTAGTCATTTTCATAGTAAAATGTACATGAAATTGAAGTTACCCACCCATTTAACTTTTTTGCTAGTTGTTTATAGTGAAATGTAATTAATACAATTGAAGTTGGCCAGTCAATTACCAACTTTCCTGTTTGTCATATTATTTTATGGTGAAATGTACATAAAATTGAAGTTGTCCACGCATTTTCCAACTTTCTTGTTAGTCATTTTTATAATAAAATCTAAGTAAAATTGAAGTTGCCTGCCCATTTTAAGAACTGTCTTGTTTGCGATCTTTATAGCAAAACTTACATAAACTTGAAGTTGTCACCTATTTCTGATCACCCTTGTTTGTCATTTTATAGTGAAATGCACATAAGGTCGAAGTTGCCTACCCATTTAGGAATACATCAAATTTTTTTGTCATCTTTATAGAAAAATAAACAAAAATTTGAATTTGCCCATCCATTTTCACAACATATTCTTAAACACGACTTCATTTTACTACAGTTTATATATACATTTACATTGAATGTTTTTTTGTTTTTAGTCAGTATTCTTGTTGCTTTGTAGGTGGTCACCATCTTACTGTAAAGAGCAGCAAGACTTTGAAGCCTTAAATATATATTTTGAGGAAAAGAATGAGCAGACTGAATTCACAGTCTTTAGAAGCCTATATTCTGTAACATTAAGCCGGACCTCAATTTTGGATGAAGCTTAATAATTAGAAAGCTAAAATAACTTTAAATCTCCAAAGCGTAAATAAAGCTCATTGCTAATGTTCAGCTTTGGATATAAAGGGTTTAGCGTTCTAAAATGATAATTTGTATTATTCCGTTTACTTGCTTATATACAGAAATGTTTTCTTTGTTGACTTTACTAAATAGCTATGTTTTGAATCAACATTTGTAAATTAGCTTTACTTTTTTGGCTGCTTAAATTTTTTGTGTATTTCTTATGACCTGTTGCTATCTATAATTTTTGCATTAGCTCCAATATGAATTTATTTATCTACTTATTTAGCCACATTTTTTATATTTAATTTATTTTAGCTCATTTAAATTGCCAAATAAGTCTTTATATTAGGTTGCACATGTTTTTTTAGTAACAATTATTTTTTGTAATTATTGCTCTTTACTTTTAAACAATAAAGTTATCAACACACAACATAAAACTTCCACTTGTATATATTATACTGCTATATATATTTTAATATAGCAATGGTTATGTAAACCTTGCCAAATAATTATAATAACCTAAATTTGCAATGCTGCATAGAGTTTATACAACATTATAATAACATTTATGAAAAGTTGTTTATAGAACGTTTTAGATAAAAAAGCTAAATAACATCTACATTTAAACATCTAGATAACGCTTGCTTTGCAACATTATAAAAACGTTGCCGAAGCAATGTTATGGCAACGTTTGTATGACTTGTTTATGAAACGTTGGTAAAATAGTTTGCAGAAAACGTTGTTGCCTAAACGTTGTGCGAGACAAAGAGATACATTTAAATTTAAACATTTACGCAATGTTGGATCGCAACCTTTCACCAACGTTGTATGAAAAACATCTACACAACGTTATGCAACGCAACGTTTATGAAAGGTTGGTAAAACGTTTTGCGATAAACGTTTGTTTCAAACGTTGTATATAGTACAAAAATGTGTCGACATTTAAACATTTAATAAACGTTTTTTCCAACGTTTATACAACGTCATATCAATGTAAATTGTTAGTGGGGATATACTCAAAAAGGAGTTATGATAATCACAGAGATTTTTTAAATTGACCATTCTGCTAGTTACTAGTATATCATTACAAAAGGAAACAGTTAAAGACATAATCGCTCATTTCAAAATGTATTTCTATAATTGTAGAGCAACAACATGGAGTATCTAGTTCATTCTATACTCTTTTTAAGACTTTTTCTGTATGCATGAGAAGCCTGCAATTGCTTCGTTCCTTCTGCTATAGTAAAATCCTGTTAGCTATAATAAGGTCTCTAAAAGGTCATCAACTAAAGCTATCAATGTAATCAAAGAATATTTAAATACATATTTTGTCAGGTAAAGTAACATTGCTTAATAAGTTCAGTGTGTAATGCCGACAGTTCGGATAGCTCACCTTTTCTCTGTACAATGTACATCAGTGGGAGGGACACCACAGCACAGGTGATTGTTGTTGCTCCAGGTATCTGAGCTATTGCCACATCTGACCAATCATATGCTATAACCAATGAGTCAGAAAGTGGAAGCCAAGTGTTGTATATTTGACCTTTAGCTATTCCAGTCAAACCATAAACGAACAACAGCCACCATCTTCTTCTGTACAGCTTAACTTCCTGTATAAAGATGACGCTGTAGGTTTAATCTAATAGCAGCTATATAATATATGCAAGCACCCTCATTATTATATCTTCTCAATTGAATGCAAGTGAACAATGATATCTTGCAAGCAATCAGCTATACTGCACTCAAAATGACCAGTGACTCTCAAAGGTATCTTCACACCTTTATGCTAGCAATCAAAGCTATAATATTAGCAGTTGAATTCAAACCTAATGAAATCACACAAATCAAATTCTCCATCATAGATAGTCAAATATGTTTTCATTTTGTTTTAATAGCAAGAGAGGAAAAACTTAAAATAAACACTACAAAATTGAAGCAATTCAGCTACATAATAAAATGGCCTGTGTCTTGTACTAGAAAGTTTTAATTTGATAGACATTAAATAGAGTTTTCGCACGTATAGCATACCAGTGGTAAATAATATTTTTTCAAACTTCTCAAACTATAGTAGCTATAATATAGGTATAACGCTGCAGCATGCCGTAGCTTAGCTCTGAATTAAAGTAACTTCACTTTATAGCTTTTCAGAATATTTTTGGAAAAAGTATTGGAATTTTCTAATTTTTATATGCTTGATACAAACTACAAGACTGCTATATAGTTACCAGTAGTTGGTTGTTAGTTGAGTGTTGCTATTTATAACAGTTGCCACAGTCGCAATATAACTTATACTATAAACAACTAATAGCTAAAAACTGTAACAACTGCAGTTGCTATAGTTTTTATAGCTATTAGCTGCATGTTTATATATAGCTTTTATAGTTATATAGACATATACTGAAAGCAAGCTACTGTTATATTATAGAGAATCCTAAATTAGCTTCAATATTAATGTTGTATTGTTTATAGTATAGATGATTATTGCTATTATAGTTATAATATACCCATAAAAGTGCTAATTAAAGAGGCAAATTAGTTAAATGTATAAAACTACAACTAAAAATTGCATTTCAAACAATGATAAAATCTTGAGCAGTATATATATAAGCTACATAATATTAGTATAAATTTGAGTGTTTATTTATCATTCCAATATTATAAACGAAGTTAAGCGGCTACAATACATTATATAGCATCAAATCAGGTTGACTGTCTTACAGGCTTTTATAAGAAAGATGTATTATATCTTTTCACATCAAAGAGAATAATAACATTACAGCCTGACAAAAATAAAAATATTGACAAAGCTTTATTAACTGTAAGTGGCAAATTTATTACTAGACTTTTGTACTCCTTCTTTGCAGATTTACAAAAGTGAAAACACAATTCCAAAGTTAGAACAATAGTATAACATGCACAGTATTAGAATACTGAATGATTAAAAAATGATTATTATACCATAGAGTTGTCCACTTTTGTGACAGTTTGTTCATTGCAGCATACTAAACAGTGGAGCTGAAAAAATAATAGCTGTAAAGATTAGAAATTTATATTTTAAATTAATCAAAAGATAATTATCATCATAAAGTGGAACTAAAGGTAGGCTATTTCACAGATAATTGCATACTAATATTGTATCTTCTATGCAATAAATAGTATAATATTATAATATATAAATGTATATATTACAAATATGTATATACTCGTAATTACAAAATAGATTGATAATTTGATTATAATAATAGAATTATGTTATTGTTATCAGCATAAAGTCTATAAAATACAGTGAAAGCATGAACAGTGCACTTGGTATAAATCATATAAAATAAAACTTGTGTAACTTATATATGGAAAAAGCAATTATTTCAGATAAATCATGAGTATTCAATATCTTCTTTCATAAACTGTTAGAGCATGTATATAAATTTGTTTTACTGCTGAAGCGCAATTTCACTGTATAACAAATAACAACTTTGTTAGCTTCAGCATTGGTTAGAGATTAATAATTAGGTTCAGAAAATTCAGCATTTATAATAGCTATAAGAGAATAAAATAAATGAGAAAACATAAATATAAAATTCTTCATGATTATAGAGTCCAAATCTGGTCATTAGGAAGAGATAAAATTTATGCCACGGTAATGAAACTATGACGGAAAAACACGCAAACAAATACTTATTGGAAGGTTGTTAACATTGTTCACCGCAGAATCATATTGAGGACCTGAAAACTTTTTTAATAAAGTAAGTTTGCACTTTATGCAAAGTATGCAAAGATGTTTTTTCTGGTTTTATAGTTTACTGAACCAGGCACCAACTATCAGAAGAAGTGGATTGGCTTGGAGTAGCTGTGACCTTTTGCTTAAAGATATGCTTGTATTTGATGACATATTCTGGCCAAACTGAGAAGTCATTGAAAACTCCATAAAGTGTAGGGTTGGTGACATCATCCACCACAGAATCATAGTGAATGTGTTCAGGGCCTGGTTTATTAGGAGCTTGTTTAAAACTTTTATGACCTTGACAGTACTCTCCTGTGATAACTCTAGCCATAATCATATACTTCTCTCTATCTGGTCCAACTTCTTTGTTCCAGTTATCAAAATATGCAGATGTTGTAGCAAAGTAAATGCAAGCTCCGAGTAGATTGCCACCTGAATTTGAAAATAGACAGAATAATAAATTCACTTCACAGCCTCTAGAAGATTGTACTTTTATGACTGTAAAAATTGGTGTCATCCCACTTAGACGATTCCCACTTAGAAGAGTCCCACTTAGAAGATTCCCACTTGAACAATATTTATAGATTTCAGTGTAATATATGTATTTTATGCTATTATTTAGCACATATAATAAAAAGCAAAGAAGCCACCAGCAAGCAACTTGCAGTAACAATGCTTCTATAAGAAGCCCTCCCGCACAAACCTCAAACTTAAAGGTAAAAGATAGACAAAATATAATAAGAAAAAGTTGTAATACAGCAGTATGTGATATACCATGAAATGCATTTGTGCATTTTGTTCTGTTATCTGTTATTCTAAATAAAATAAACTGTAGCTAAATTAGTATTAAGTTAAAGCAAATAGCTGACTTGGTAATTTATTTTTTGTTGAGCAGTAAATGCAACAGTTATATTTGTATATTACTATAATATATTATATTGTACCAAAGTTAAAAAATTGTCCAAGTGGGAAATATTGGAAATTGTCTAACTGGGAATCGTCTAAGTGCGATGAAACCTATAAATTTATGGCTTGCTCCGACATAACATTTGATAAACAGAAAAAGTATCCAACAAAAGCTAGAGCTTTTAACAACCTCCACTATAACATAGATTATTAGTAGGCTGCCTGGAGTGAATGTTCACAGCAAAGCGCGTTCACCAGTAGTAGATCTTTTTTGCATTAGTTAATGAAAAATAAGCCATTAAAAACAAATTTGATGGTGATATTTAGAGAATATTTTAAAAAAGTGTCAGGCTAGAAAAGTCAAGTAGAAAAGAAGTTAATTTAATTATTAAAGCAATAAATGACATTCAAAATATTATTTTACTCAAATTTATAATTCTGTCATGATTCTAGCTGATAATAAATTTACAGCAATACTAGAATTTATGTTGCTTTTGTTTGAAGACTAAATATTTTTTGAAAATTGTTGATTCTGTCACAAAAATTGGAACAAAATACAAAAGAAACAACCATATTTTAGTTAGTTGAAAACGTTGCCACGTAAACCGGAGATTTCTCTAAATATAAAGGCTGCAAGTTGAAGTATAAAATTTACTACAAAGTTTAGAACAAAGTTTTAGTATGATTATAGGTTAAACAACTATGCCTATGAAGTTTTAGTATGACTATATATGCTTATAAAATGCAATGAACAATGCAGTTAAAGTGAATATTTGTGAAACTGATTTCTAAGGAATACGTCAGAATTGATTTGTAGAGAAGCTACAATATTTTATCATTTTGTTAATTACTGTACTTTCGAGTTTACATTGTAGTAGTTTTGTGGGTTATAGAATGAATTCAGGCAGAGAGCATAACTCCTTGCTATAGAAAAGACAAGAGAGAGGTGACTTCGTGTGTGTATAGTGATCTTTATTGTAACAAAGATGTATACAGCTCGGACTCCAGTCTTGAAGTGCTGAGCTGGGGAAAAACGCGTGCTTTTATACTGACAAAAGACAGGAATTTGGGCCTTCCAGAACATTCCACCGACAGCGGAGCCGATGATCGGCAGGGGCGCCAACATTCGTCATGTCGGTAACCGACACTGGACATGTCGGTAACCGACATTCGATCTGCCTGCACTCACCTGCCGACATCGGTACATCTGTCGGTTTACAAGTATAAAGAAAGGAATCAACCAAGAGTATTGTAATAAGTTATTGTTTGTAAAATAAAAGAAAAGGCAAACCAACAAGTGTGTTATAATAACTGAGACTGTGACTGTAATACTAGTTACGGGAACGGGGCAAGGGGGATAACTTGATATCTGGATATTTACTACACTCACCCCCTATCAGAAAGTACAGTTTCTGATACAAGAAAACAGAAGGTAAATATAACAACGTAAACTGGCCGAGGGCATGGGGACTAGCATAAATGCAGAGCTAAGGCTACTGGAAAGCACAAAAGAAATAATAAAAAAAATAAAATAAAACTTGGTTGAGGTTCTGAATAAAATAAATAATGCAGGCTTACATGTATATGTATACATATATATATAGAAAAAAATATGGGGGAGTAACACTTAGTAGGGGGAGATCTGCCAGCACGCAGGGTAGTATAATAAGAGTAAAGGACGGTAATACACAAAAAAAATAAAAAATAAAACTTATACTATACACACACTATTATGTACACACGTAGTTGTAATAACACGAGAACACACTATATAAAATGTAAGTACTCAGCACGATAGTAGTCCTATTGGTGACTAAGCTGCCTGCAGAGGGCCTGGATATCTTCTTCGCACCTCTGCAGGTGCCTCTTCAGTCTTTGTATCTCTCCCCCGCGAGGGCAGGTGTGTGCAGGCTGATGGCGAGTAGAGGGAGCAGGACGGTGAGTAGGAGCAGCGGGGAGAGGAGGAGAGACATGGTGGTCAGTCGAAGAGGAGTGGGTTGTCGTGGCTGAGAGTCGGGAGCTGGTGCTGTAGAAATGCTGTCTAGTAGTTGATCGGGTAGGTGAGCGTCTAGAAGAATGCTGGCTGGTAGGTGGTCTGGTGCGTTGAGGGCTCCTCCTGGTAGTGGCTGGTTCATCAGAGGCCACGCGGTTTAACACAACTCGGAGAGGCTGGGTAGTTGCTGGCTGGTTTGGGGCTAGAGTGTCTTCACCATCAGAATCTTCCCGGACAGGCCGGCACGCGGGAAACTCTTGCGCAAGGATTGCCCGTTTCCTGGGATTTCTCACGTGGGGGAGAATGAGGTCCCGGAACTCGTGGAATGGGGTAGCATCAACGACGAAGGTCCTGCCCGTGTGGCACCGTGCAATACGCTGGTGGCTGGAGATATAATCTCGCTGAAAGAAGTGTTCTTCACACAGGCAGAACAGGTTCGTATAATGTTGGGGGGCATGCACCCTCAGTCGCCGTGCGGGAGTAAAGTGCTTACCGCATTGGCGGCACTTGAGGTTGCCAGGTAGCCCGCATGTTTCATCAATGTTGATCTTAGTTTGCTGCGTAATCCAGTACTGACGGTCCGTCAGTACCTTGGGCAGTGCCAACTTGCTCCGACCTGGCCTGCCTGTATCCGCGTGGACAGCCCCACCGCCCAGAATTGCACTTGGCTCCCTCGCGGGCAGTTGTACTTCCACGGGTTCGGCTGGCTCATCTGGTACGGCGGGTACAGACTGGTCATGGGAGGAGGAACTCTTTGGGCTGTCAGGAGCCGTCACAGGGTTCCGGGTAGAGGGAGAGTTGTGAAGGTCCAACTCATCAGCTCCAATATTTATTGCGTCTTCTGAAACAGTAGGTATAGACCGTAACTGGTCGATTTGAGTATGACCGATTTTCGGTCCCTCTTTATAAGGTGCTTTGACCACCCGTGGCTTCGGCGAGCCTAGGAGGTTTGCCAAGCTTATATCTGAATCAAAAAATTCACCAAAAGCTGCCAAAGCCCCCAGGTTCGCCGATAGTTCTTGAACTAGGGTGGTATCTACCCGGTTTATTGAAGTAGTATCTGCTGCTATATTAAAATCAAAAGTTGGATCGTACTCCGACACCGGAGGTTCTGATCCGATTGACATACCTGAATGATCTTGACTAGTAGTGAGATCAGTAAGAGGGTTACCCATTTCTTGTAGAGTTGAGTGTAAGTTTGAGTTTGAGTTTGAGTTTAACAATGTACGTGTGGTTGATTCTGGGACCGGAGTTGAAATGGCTGAACCGCGTGTTGTGAAATTCCTACGTGCCGAGCTCGCGGTCACGTGTTCGGTCATATTCCATGACGAACTTTGGAGGGGCAACTCCACGCGGTCTGAATCAGCCGATCTTCGGTACGTAAACTCAATTGTAGTATCTCTAGGAGGGTATCTAGGCCCGTAGGAATGTGGGTTACTGCCTGTACTAGGCGAATTCTGCCCTTGTGAGGGTAGATCCACGGGTCCTACATGATAATCGGCTAGATACCTAGGGGGTCTTCTGCTCCTGGCCTGTCTGTCTAACTCCATAGGTGCCTCAGGCTGTGGTGGAGGTGCGATAGGGGCAGGGATCCCTGGGTCACCTCCTTCAGCCTGGGGTGCTCTTTCTGGCACTGGGGCCGGCTCTGGGGCCGGCGCAACTGATGGACCAGGTAGAGGAGGAGGTTCTGGTGTCTGCTCCGGTTCTACTGGGTCCTGGACTGCAATTTCCCACTCTCTGGGCCGAGCCACCCGTCCTCTGGAGATGGGTTGGCGGGCCGGCTCGAGTAGGGGAAGTGCCTGTCCCGCAGCGTCTGAGCTGCCTTCATAGGGTTTCAACCGCTGCTCGTTTTGGACCGAGACCTGCCCTGAGCGTTCCACACGGTATGTGTGATTCTGTAGAACCTCTATGATGCAGTAGGGCCCCACGAACTTGGGCTGAAGTTTAGCCGACTGTCCGCGCCGCCTGCGGTAGCTCACCATCCATACCCAGTCTCCTACTTAGTATAGTGGGGGCTCCTCGGAGTCTTCTGTCCTCGTCTGCCACTGCTGTTCGCGCAGTGCTTCATGGGCCTGCTCCATCGTCTCAATGAGTTTCCCTATGTACTCATGTACGGGGGCCTCGGGTGCAGGAACATGGTATGTTAGGTGCTCCGGGACTCGAGTCTCTCGGCCGAGCATCAAGAAGTTTGGGGTTTTCAGGGTACTGGAGTGTGGTGTACTGCGGTAAGCCCGCATTATCTGGGGTAGTACCACGTCCCATTCTTCCTGTCCTCGGCCCAAGAGCAGGCTTCGGAGGGCATCCCCTAACATCCGATTGTTCCTCTCGACAACTCCGTTCCCTTGCGGGTGATATGCGGTCGTCTGGTTTTGATTCACCCCCCATATCCGGCAGAGGTCTCCCATCAGCTGGGACTGGAACTGGGCCCCCTGGCCAGTGTGAATCTGTTCGGGAAGCCCGAAATAGCAAAATACTTGCTGATCCAGGGTCCGGGCCACGATGGGAGCTGACGCATCTGGTATAGCCAGAGCGTCAGCCCACCGAGTGAAGTGGTCCGAGAGCACCAGTATCTAGGTGTTTTCTCTGGCGGATAACGGCATAGGTCCGACTAGGTCTACCGCCACTATCTGCCACGGCTGACCAGCGTACAGCCGGCGTCGACTCGTGGTCTCTGTAGGGCGGCCATGTTTGCTAGCCTGGCAAACCTCACATTGCCGTATCCGCAGTCGCACGTCTCGAGTCAGTCCGGGCCAGTACCAGCGCAGTCTCAGACATCTGATGACCCGACTGGCCCCTGAGTGGGCCTGCTTGTGGGTTGTCCCAGATTATTTCCCGCCGGAGGGCACGTGGACCTACGACGCGTTCCCTCTCGCGGCGGTTGTCTGCTGCGAGTGTAATGGTGAGGAGGCCATCCTGGTTGACCTTGAGGGAATCCCAGCGGCTACAGAGGTGTCAGTACTCGACGTCCCCTTGTTGCTGCTGTTCCTCGGTAGGTCGGCGGCCCTCCTTCTTGGCCTAGAAGATGTCAGCTACTGCCCCTGGCAGTGTCTGCTGAAGCCGGCTCAACTCCTTAACGTTTTGATACAGCGTGGGGTTGGCCCGTAAGGCGTTAACGGTGTCTGGTGGGTGTTCGGACTAGAGCTGGCCGCGTTCCCAATTATAGACGTCGTCGTCCTCGAGCTGTCTCTCCATGTCAAGGCAGGCAGGTCTTCCATCTCGCTCCTCAATGTGCAGACACTGCTTGCAGGCCTCCTCTGGCCGTCTGCTCATCCCATCGGCATTCCCGTCCTTCTTCCCAGCACGATGCTCGATCCTATAGTGGAATTCCGCAAGAATCTCCAGCCACCAGGCCACCTGGCTCGAGGGCTCTGCACGCTTACACAGCCATATTAGAGACGCATGGTCGGTTTGCAACCTGAACGCTCTCCCATACAAATATGGCCGAAAGTGCTTCACCGCCTTAACTACTGCCAGGAGCTCTTTCCTGGTGGTGCAGTAGTTCTTCTCGGCGGGGGAGAGGGTCTTGTTGTAGTAGACGACGACCACCTCAGTCCCACCCTGGACCTGTGACAGAACAGCTCCCACGTTGTGGTCGCTAGCGTCGGTGTCCAGGATGTATTCTTTGGCTGGGTCAGGGTACGCCAAGATAGGCGCCTCTGTTAGCCGACTCTTGAGGTGGTCAAATGCCTGTTGCTCCTCCTGCATCCACTGCCACCGAACCCCTTTCGCCGATAGCCGATTCAGTGGCTGTGCAACTTCTGCAGACCCAAGGATGTACTGCCGATAGTACCCCACCAGGCCGAGGAATGCGCGTAGCTCTGTGAGGTCTCGGGGGAGCTCCACGCACCGTGGGCAGGCTCGATCAGGTCGAGAAGATCCTGCACTTGTCTGCTGACCTCCTTCTCCTTCTCCAGACCTAGTCGTCGTGTAGGCTGCCTGATGGGGGTGGTCCTGGCTGCCAAGGGTATCTCATGACACACCACCTTGGTCAGCTCTATGTCTCCATCTCCGCGACTAAAGACATCACTGTAGTCTACCAGCAGTCGAGCCAGTGCTTGGCGATCGGCACTACTACTACAGTTCCCACTGGCCCCATCATACAGGCCAGCCACGTGCTCTGGTATTGCCGTTCGTCTGGCCCGAGGGGAAGCACCCGGGGCGTCGGCCACTGTTCCCAGTGCCGGCCCCACATCCGATTCCTGGATGGAGTGATACTTCCCCACCAGGGCGCCTGCCGATAGCTGAATCGGCTCTGTAAAAGGGTCAATGCACTGTACAAAGAGTTCTCCCTGGCAGTCTAGCCGATTCAGGCTGTTCGCCAATTGGATTCCTCCTGGCACTCCTTCCACTAGTCCCAGTCCAGCTATCCTCTTGCAGTTAACCCTGCAGCGGAGGGTAGCCTGGGACCGTCCGGGTACCGTTCAATAGAGGGGTTTCAAACATCCCTCTTGAGTAATTTGTATTTTAAAGTTGTCTCCCCCTAGAGGTATTTGGGGCAGTCTCCATAATATATAGAAGGCCCATAAAATAAGTAGAAATGTAAGGTTTGAGTGAAGACTACTACTAGTATAAGTTTCATTTTTTATGAGATTAATATTTTGGCATAAGTACACATATGAGCAGTTTCAAAAAAATTTTTAAAAAATTTTGTTAATGATAAATGGCACAAAAACAAAACTTCAAAGCATATTTGTGGTTTTGGTTATTGAGCAAATCTGAAGCTGCAGCTGTCATTATTATTTGCTTTGCTGACTGTAACCAGTCTGTTTAAAGCTGCTAACCTTTCAACTCTTAGAACAATAATAACATCCTCGTAGACTATAATATAGTATAGCTATATTATAGCTGCACTAGTGGGCTCTGTCTTACTGAACTCCAAATGCTCCAAATTATGGGTTGGAACACATGCCTGTACGTTTATGAAGGCACTGGTTCATTTGTATTAACATGTTCACGTACTTACACACCTATACTATGAAAATAACTAAGTCACCCTACTATCTAATATTTCTATATATCAAGAAAATTATTATAAATATAAAGATATGTATTAAAATAGATAGATTAAATTTGTAATTTCAAACAACATCTTATCTAAAAATGCTAAACACTGTATAACTATATTATATATGTTTTAAAAGCATTTGTTTACATGGCATGCCTGCAAGTCAATGAAAATATTTAGAGAACAGTAAAAAGAAGCATATAAATTTCAGAATAGTTTCTTTTTTTCTGAGATAAATATTTTGGAAATGTCCCACAATTCAACGTTTAAATTAAGTCTGTAAAAAAAATTCACAGTGTATTTTCAATAAATAATTATTCTTGCATTAAGCTGTTGGTATACCAACATTCCTAATACAGAAATGTTTTTGGAGCATTGTAAATTATATACTGCTGCATTGCAGAAAAAAAATCATCAAAAAAAAGCACTTTTCAGCCAAAGCAACTTGGCTTGTTTCCAAAAAAGAGTTGAAATGTACATTTAGTACCAGCTGTAAAGTATAGAAAGAACGAACTATGTCATAATGACTGCATTCTTATGACACTAATGAAATTAAGATTGGCTTTACTCCATATGGGTCTTGCTCAAAAGTGGAGTTTTAAATAATGCTACAAAGTTTCACTAAATTCCCAGATAATACTTTTTATATCAAATCATTTGGTTTTGCTGATTTAGCTACAATGTATATTATGTACATTTTGTACTTATTTACCTCTAAGTCAGTTTTCAGCCATATATTTGACCACATTGCTATACTTCCTTTGTGCCAGCATTCTCTCCTTTATATCTTTTCTGTGGTTTCTAATAATTTTCAGTGGTATGTCACTATATGTAAACCACTGAGCTGGAATAGCTTAATAATTATTGAGTTCGTTGATGTAAGCTATGTGAACCATCAGGCTATCTCTTATACAATGCATGCTGCTATAAGAATAACAGCAGCTGTTTTGTATTCAATCAACCTTGTTGCAAGAATTTTGTTTGCTTGAAGCTCTCTGTTGAGTAACTGCCTTTCTATATTACATAACTGCTTGTTCAAGAAAGTGCACGATGAGAACTGTCCAACTTAGCTGTCTAACTTAAATTACATTATATAGGATTACATCATTACATAATAAGCTGATTAAACAACACATATAAATCAGCCAAAAACACCACACACTTGACTAGCTCTAGTTTGACTCATTTATATTTCGAGTTTTTCACATTACTTGAACATGCTTTAGCCAATTTGTTGCATTATTTTTTATCCATACATGTAATACAAGGATTTAGTATATTATTTTTTTAAGTTTGGATCGTCTACTACACAGGTATCGCAGATATTTAATCAGACTGTGAAGTTGCTTAGAGAAGTTCTAAATCCAATGATAGTATTTTATCAACACACGAGGTTAATAAAACAATTCCACCTCAATGAACTTTGACCTAGTTAACTAGACCACTGTAAAATGGCATGCCAGAACAAACGCAAACCAGCTTGCAAGAATAATTATTCATTGAGACTACACTGTGAAAAATTATTTTACAGACTTTATTTAAATGTTGAATTGTGGGACATTTCCAAAATATTTATCTCAGAAAAAAAGAAACTATTCGGAAATTTATATGCTTCTTTTTACTGTTCTCTAAATATTTTCATTGACTTGCAGGCATGCCATGTAAACAAATGTTTTTAAAACATATATAATATAGTTATACAGTGTTTAGCATTTTTAGATAAGATGTTTGAAATTACAAATTTAATCTATCTATTTTAATACATATCTTTATATTTATAATAATTTTTTTGATATATAGAAATATTAGATAGTAGGGTGGCTTAGTTATTTTCATAGTATAGGTGTGTAAGTACGTGAACATGTTAATACAAATGAGCCAGTGTCTTCATAAACGTACAGGCATGTGTTCCAACCCATAATTTGGAGCATTTGGAGTTCAGTAAGACAGAGCCCACTAGTGCAGCTATAATATAGCTATACTATATTATAGTCTACGAGGATGTTATTATTGTTCTAAGAGTTGAAAGGTTAGCAGCTTTAAACAGACTGGTTACAGTCAGCAAAGCAAATAATAATGACAGCTGCCAGCTTCAGATTTGCTCAATAACCAAAACCACAAATATGCTTTGAAGTTTTGTTTTTGTGCCATTTATCATTAACAAAATTTTTTAAAATTTTTTTGAAACTGCTCATATGTGTACTTATGCCAAAATATTAATCTCAGAAAAAATGAAACTTATACTAGTAGTAGTTTTCACTCAAACCTTATATTTCTACTTATTTTATGGGCCTTCTATATATTATGGAGACTGCCCCAAATACCTCTAGGGGGAGACAACTTTAAAATACAAATTACTCAAGAGGGATGTTTGAAACCCCTCTATTGTGTACTACCTGGACTCCGCCCACCAAGGGCCTGCCGAACTTGTCAACGCAGGCAAGTTCCTTGCCAGCCATCATTAACGCAGAATTCTGGAAGTCTATGCGACACTGGTGTTTCTCCAGAAACGGCATGCCCAGAATTGCGTCCTCCTTCAGATGACTGACAATAAAGGTCTCGTGGATCGCCTGATCACGGACTTGTCCAGGTAGTGTAAGGACGCCGTAAAAAGGAATGCATGATCCATCCGCCAACGTACCATGCGCTCCCTCATACGGCTCGAGACTTGCCCTCACGTGGGCCCCGAGGGTGTCAAAGGGGCGCTGACTCGGCAGGTTGGTAATACAACCGGTGTCCAACCGGAAGGTGGCAGCTTTTCCTGCAATCTTCCCGGGTAGGAAGTAGCTGCTGCCCTAGGGCTGGACACTTTTAGGCTGGTCAGCCTCGGTGGGTGACACCTCCTGGGTGACCACGTGGGGTCATCTCCTGGTCTTCACGACCATGGGGGTTTTTAGAGGTCTAGAAGGTAGCTTGGGAAACTCTTGCGAGTAAGCTGAATCTTCTTCTATGACCTCGTGGGCTAACCCCGCGAACCTGTTGTAGAGTGGCCGGGCAGGAGGTTCGGGAAAACCTTGCGGTCTCCGAGGTCTCCGGGGTGCCTGCCAGCCCATGTTGGTTGGCTCCCTTTGGGTACTTCCTGGCACGACTGGAGGTCTAGGTGGGCCCCTGGGCCCCTTCTCCGAGGACTCGGCCATCTGAGGTTGGCCGCTCTGTCCGTCGTTCCTCCATATGCGTCTGATGTACCTCTGGATGGGAGGCTGGACCTGGCCTCACGGTTGGCGGAATCTACCATGAGCCTTGGTTGTTTAAAGGCTGTTTCCCCTTGCGGGGGCATTGCCGCTGGACGTGACCAAGGGCGCCACACCCCCAGCAGGTGAGTTGGTTCGGCCGATTTGGTCTAGTCCAAATATCGGTCCTTTGGCTGCCGGCTTGTTGCTGTTGCAGTCTCACTATTTCCGACTGCAGGCCTTTCACCATGTCTATTAACATAGTGATCTGCGAGGAAGGTGGTGCAGGGTCAGCAACGGCAGCTACTGTAGTTTCTCCCTTGGCCGCCTCTCCCACTTGACTTGCTGTGAAGTCGGCTCTGTGGGGGTTGTCTACTTGATAGTAGGACCGACCCATCTCTAGAGCTTCTTTGATCGTAATGATCTTGGCGGCCAAGTAGTGCTTCTGGAAGGCACTGCCATTGACAGTGCTAAAAAAGGCCCCGTAGACAAGCTCTCGCCGCTCCTCCAGAGCGGTTCGGCTGAATGCTATTAATGCCAGTCTTTCAATGGCGTTAGCATGGTCCTGAAGCGAGGTCCTTCGGTCCCTCCTCATGTTTTGGAGTTTGGTGCGGGCGTCTTTAGCAGTCAGCCCGAAACGGGCCCGGAGTGCCTGGTAGATTTGCCCAACATCCTCTCCAATGGCGTAGCTTTTAGCTGGTCCAGTCAAACATGACCGCAGCTGTAGAAGACGTACTGGTGCCGGCCATTGGGCGATGGTAGCAACATCTTCAATTTCCCTGATGAACTGCTCTTCGTCGCAGTCGCCTCCAAAAATCGGTGGCTGTAGGCGGTACCTGTCGCCAGGTGGAGCCTGATTAGCCGTGCCGACTGCTCGGAAAGCAGTTACAAGGCTCTCCAGGGTGAGAGCCTCCCCCCCCCCATCGTCGGGGGTCCTTGACATCTGGCTAGGTCCTTGTCTCTTCTAAGGGCTGCCTGACTATTCTGATCCCACCGCTGCCACCAATGTAGTAGTTTTGTAGGTTATAGAATGAATTCAGGCAGAGAACATAACTCCTTGCTATAGAAAAGACAAGAGAGAGGTGACTTCGTGTGTGTATAGTGATCTTTATTGTAACAAAGATGTATACAGCTCGGACTCCAGTCTTGAAGTGCTGAGCTGGGGAAAAACGCGTGCTTTTATACTGACAAAAGACAGGAATTTGAGCCTTCCAGAACATTCCACCGACGGCGGAGCCGATGTTCGGCAGGGGCGCCGACATTTGTCATGTCGGTAACCGACACTGGACATGTCGGTAACCGACATTCGGTCTGCCTGCACTCACTTGCCGACATCGGTACATCTGTCGGTTTACAAGTATAAAGAAAGGAATCAACCAAGAGTATTGTAATAAGTTATTGTTTGTAAAATAAAAGAAAAGGCAAACCAACAAGTGTGTTATAATAACTGAGACTGTGACTGTAATACTAGTTACGGGAACGGGGCAAGGGGGATAACTTGATATCTGAATATTTACTACAATATCATTAAACTTCATATGCAAGATTAAAAAATTACTACACATCTACTCACCACGCCGGTGTAAATATATTATGATTCAATTAAGAGTATGTATGACTATAGTAAAAAAATTGCATAAGCTATAAAGCTACCCATCTTTAATATATAAAAAATTAAATTATAATGATTAGAAAATGTCAAAACTCTCCTAAATTCTAAAACAATGCGCACATGGTCTACAGAATATGTTTTATCAAAATTTAATTTCAACTCACCTTTAGCACCAGAGAGCCCACAATCAAAGTTGTTTTTTTTAATCTTATCAACATTAGCTTTCTTAGTAGCATGCCACAGAGGGGAGGTTTCCACATCATTAGTAGGTTTTGATAGTGTCAGGGCAACATTTTCTTTCAGAGCGTCATAAAGGTAATATATTTTGGGATTTTGAATTCTAACAACCTGCAAAAACTTCAAAATTGCAATGCAATATATATATATATATATATATATATATATATATATATATATATATATATATATTAGGTGAAGTGTTTGATTTGCAATTCATATACAAAATAAAGGAGCATGAATACCTCTAACACAGTAACCTCATCATCTGGTCTACCAATTGTGTCTTTGAAGCTCCTGGAGACAAATTCAAATTCTGGTGAATGAGGAGAGAGGCTGACTTCCTTGTATTTATCGTAAGGTCTTTCCCAGTTGGGGGGTAAATCTACAATTAAGGAGTTTGCATTGCTGTATATATATATATATATATATATATATATATATATATATATATATATATATATATATATATATATATATATATATATATATATATATTTGTGTATATACATATATATATATATATATATATATATATATATATATATATATTTGTGTATATACATATATATATATATATATATATATATATATATATATATATATTTAAATATTTCTTTACGAGCTAGCAATTTGATTATAAATAAATATACGAGAAACATTGTTTATCTACTACTTTATTAGGCAAAGTAATTATACTGATATTTCGGGCACCACTGTGCCTATCTTCAGAGTAGCATAATGAATGATCGAAATTTAAAAATTATTACGTTACGTTAAACACTATGCATGACACAAAGAATAGAGAGTAGCAGTTAATATAAATTATTGAAACTGAAAGAGATAATCTTATTTTATACATTATGCAAGTCAAAAATTATACTGGTTTCTTTGTATAAAAATTAATTGGAGTTGACAAAAAATAGATATCCAAATATAAAAACAGCATGGAATAGTGAAACTATGTGAGAGTTGAGTATCCTGGAGCTTTTTGGTATAGTTTTAGTGGTATGGAGTAATTTTGTTTATTAAGTTGCGGTTTTATTTGTTTAATGTAGGGAGCTTTGGCTACTTTTCGATGGTGGATTCCTTTAAATGACTGATTTAGAACTGTTACATTGTCTATTGATATGCTTCCGTTGTTAGTGGTGGAGATATGTTGATAAATTTTGGAAATGATGTCATGGCAATGTTCATGTATCCTGTGTGATAGGCGACGTCCAATTTTGCCTACGTATGTTTATTGACATGAAAGTTCAGGGCAGGTTTTTTGTAAACTAGGTTGTGTATGCGTTCTTTATTGGTTTTACCTTTGAGATTAAACTGTGAACTTAACGGGGTTCCTTTAAATAATATTCGGGCATTGAGTTCATTTTGAAAAGAGTCTGCAATTAATTTATTGAGGGAATGGATTAGTTGAAGTACGTTAACATGTGTTTCCTGTTGTCTTTTTCACTGAGTAGTCTGTCACCAATGTTGGTAATCGTTTTCTCTATTACATGTTTAGGGTAACCATTTTTATGTTCAAAAACATATTGAATATAGTTCAGTTCTTGTGTCTTAAGTGCTGGAGTAGAACAGATTTTATTAGCCCTTAATACTAGTGACTTTAGTGTGCTTAGCTTCCACGTTTTAAGTGAAAAAGAGTTCCAATGTAAATATGTACCATTATGTGTTGCAAAACTGTAACATCCAGGAAGGAAAGTTATTTATTGGTTTCTAGTTCGTGTGTAAATTTTATGTTAGGATGAAAATTATTAAGTGTGTTGAGTGTTGTGTTATTATAATCAGGGTCTATTGTTGCAAATGTATCATCTATGTATCTTAGCCAAGGTGACATTGAATTCAATTTTAGTATTTCTTTTTGTTCCAGTTTTGTCATGAATATATTGGCAATTATTGGTCCCAGAGGAGACCCCATAGCAACACCATCTGTTTGTGTATAAATGATGTCGTTGAAAGTAAAGTGAACTTGTTTTGTGCAAAGGTTGAGTAAGTTTATCATTTTCTTCTTTGGTATAGTTGTTTGGATTTGTTGTTTCTCATAAATATCATTTATGATTGCTGAAATCGTGTAGTCAAGTGGTACAGAAGTAAAGAGGGAAACAACATCAAATGATATCAGTTGATGGTTTGCTGGAATATGAAGTTGTCGTATATATGTAAGAAAAATATCAGTTGATTCGATATTACATTCAGATTCACTAAGTGGTTTTAGCATTTTGGCCAAGTATCTCGCAAGTTGGTATGATGCAGTGCTTATATGTTAGAAATTATATGTCTCATTTGTAGCTTCTCTATAACATTTCCTTATTTTAATTTGAGTATTTTTGCAATCACACAGGATACATGAACATTGCCATGACATCATTTCCAAAATTTATCAACATATCTCCACCACTAACCACGGAAGCAAATCAATAGACTATGTAACAGTTCTAAATCAGTCATTTAAAGAAATCCACCATCAAAAAGTAGCCAAAGCTCTCTACATTAAACAAATAAAACCGCAACTTAATAAACAAAATTACTCCATACCACTAACACTATTTCAATAGGCTCCAGGCTACTGAACTCTCACTTAGTTTCACTAATCCATGCTGTTTCTATATTTGGATATCTATTTTTTGTCAACTCTAATTTATGAAATCAGTATAATTTTTGAGAGAGAGAGAGAGAGAGAGGGGGGGGGAGAGAGAAATATGGGAAAGAGAAACGGAATAGAGTGTGATTCATGTGGAACCCCAATTTAATGAATGCCAAAAACGAAAGTTAGGCTATATGGAGTGCCATTCAAGTATTGACATCAAACCTTTACTTTTCCCAAACTCAACCAACATTATCTAAAGAAAGCTTGGAGGAGTTATAACTTCTACTAAATTATTATTAGGGGCCAGTCTTGTGGTTAAGTAAAAGTGTAGACCCACAGCCCAAGCTGTTTTTAAAGCAACAATGTGTAGACTATAAGTAAGCTTATATAACCCTTGCAATTATGACAAACCCCAAATTATATAATATGCTAGCACTGAAATCAATAATATATCTTTACTTGACTTACCAACCACAAGTCTGCCTTCTGATAAATTAGTTTTAACTGGTCCAACTTCTTTTCGTTGACCTGTTATTGTCTCAACTTCCTTTAACCAGCACCATTTATAAATAATGTCATTAGTAGATAAATAAGCAAAAGTTAAGAAAGTAACCAGATAACTTGATACTCTTTTTATTCACAACTGAATTTATGTTGTCTATATTTACACTCATGTTTTAAAATCTTTAAGCAGTGGTTCCTAACCTGAGGGGAATTCCGCCTAGAAGGGAATTTAGACATTTTAAGCCGGAAATTGACATTTGAAAAATTCCCAAATTTTGATGAAGGCTTTTCAAGCTTTTGCAAGTTACATGTATATGTATATATCTATAAAACTTCATCTTAGTTCATTATTTAACCAAACTATAATATTCTGCAATCCTTGTCTACTTTAACATGAATGTGTTTAATAATTACTCTACCCTAACTGTTTTCTGTGCTACTTTGAATGATGGTCAAAAAATTTGCAAAACTCAACAGGTCAACTTTTAGCAGGCATACTAGTCAATCTCCATAAACTGTATACTACATACCTTGTAAATATATATGCTACACTAAATAATCTGAACCTAAAAATGCAAGAGCGCAATCATTATTTCATTGCTTTTCATAGCAGCATCAATGCTATCAAAGTTACACTAAAGTGGTGGCGCCTCTTTCAAAAATATGGTGTCTTTCCCCACACTCAATCAACTTTTATAAGACAAGAACCTGTTCCAATTTTAAGTGTTGAAATTTTCCCCAAACCCAAACCTCCAAACCATGCAAATCTTCCATCCTAATATTGAAAATGTGCCATTTTTACCTAATTTTTCACTTGTGCCTTTATTACCTGTGCCATTTTTACTGGACACCGCCCACAATACATCAATTGGAAGATATTTCAAATCACTCTTCTTTGCTGAATTGTAAACCAACTCATTAAAATTTTTAGGTAATTAATCCTCTGAAATATTTTCAACAAAACGTTCCGCTGGGTCACATGTCAAGTTAAAAATCTAGCTCTTTGTTTTTGAGGGGGTAGCTCAGAGAAATATTATTGAAACTCCATTGAGAGTTCAAAGAGATGCCCAGAAATTTTTTTTGAAAAATGGAGTTTAGGGGTAGAGGTTTGAGTTAGGAGGTGGGAATTTGTAGTCCAAGGGTTGGGGGTTTGGGGTTGAGGGTTTGGGGTTGAGTTTAGGAAAATTTAACATCAGAGTGCCATTTTTACCTACTTTTCCATTTGTGCCATTATTACCTGTGACATCTTTGCATCCGCCAGTTTTACTTAAAATTATTCAAAAAGCAACCCACACACATAGCTGACAAAGCAGAGTTTTGTTGTCATCCAACACCACCTATCAGTGTGAGGTATAATTCTCATCAATTCAAAGTGAAGAGACACTGCCTTAACCTGCAGAGTGACTTAAGATGGGCCTGTTGCCAAAAACAGAGCCAGGCTTAAGCAAGCTAGCACAAAAGCATCAAATGCAGCCATAACAATAATAACTGAACTGCGCTGTGTTTTATAACATAATAATAATAGTGATAATATTAATAACACACACACGCACACGCACACGCACACGCACACGCACACGCACACGCACACGCACACACATTATAAGAATAAATATAAATACATCAAAAACTGTACTTTTAAATAATCACCTTGTCACCTTCAAGCTCAATTGGCGCCAAAGTAATTTTGTCGCTGCAGTTTAGAGTGTTCTCTTTGAAAGGCGGGGAAGCTGCCGGAAAGCATTTAATTTCAGCTGGATAATTTTCAGCTTCAACACCAGTTGGTTGAATCTCACATTTCTCAAAATTTTGATTTTCAGCTTCACTCAGAAGTTTTGAAGTAATAATATCTTCTACCACCTAAAGGAAAAGTAGGTACCAATATTACCTAAATCACAAGCCAGCTGAGTGTTTTAAGTTATATTTCATACTTAAGTAAGAACCCTTGCAGCAGCTATTGCTGCTTATATTAGCAGTTTTGAATCAAACTTCATGCTTTGCAAAAGTTTCTTTCGGGTAAATCTTTGTTAAAATGCAGAACCAGTGTATATAACTTGGTTTTTATGTAAAGAAAGTGTGACAAACAACATATTAGATATATATTAGTTAATAAGTTGAATTAATCCTCAATACGCATAAGTAGCAGGTTTATTACATTATAACATAAAATTCTATGTTGCAACATAACTTAATGAAACATCGAAGGATATACTGCAACCTACCTCACGCAATAATATCGTGTCATCTGCAGGAAAGATGTAGAGTTTGATGTGAGTGAGAGAGCTGTTAGAATAATTCTCTACATACTCAGTGATAGCTTCAGTCATACTCTTAGCTACGACTTCTGGTGGGTATCTTTTCTTCCCCATACCAATGGCTGGCAATGCAATAGACTTGTATTGCTTTGCTGAGGCCTTTTTCAGACATAACTTGACAATGTCTTTCAGCTCCTATAGTTGGTTAAATAAATCATGCAGAAGACTGAAAAATTAAAATATTTGTATATAGCTTTGCTGGTAAAATTCATTCAATACATGCATTATCATATAATTATATGCAGACTAAAGCAGTTTTTAAATATTTCATGCGATTTGTCAATAAGTTCAGTTTTTGTATCGGGATGTAAAAGTTAAATGCGAGTGAGAGAGCTGTTATAAGAACAATTCTATACACAGTGATTGCATATTGCATCAGCATAGATCAGTTTTTCAGTTCTATACTTACATTTTTTATATTCGAGCAAACCACTTTTTGCAAACATGATAATATTATAAAGAAGCTTTATATTTTTCTATACCCCATTATCTTGTGAAATCGAATTCCAATAAGCAACATTACAGTGGAATATCTCTTTACACCCCATGTTAAAGCTCTCTGTTTCAACCACATCTCCTTCTGCTAGAGGTATAATGCTATCAACAGCTGCAGCTAAACCAGGACCTGCCTTCTTAAAGATAGCCTTCGTCAGAGGCGCTTTTTGGGAAATCTCAGGGCCAGTGGAGCTCACGACCACATCTTCCTAAAATAAATAATATTAACTGCAGGGTAATTATTAAGAACAATTGCAATTTATGAATAATTTCGTAGAATTTATAGTGTTGTGAGTGTAAAGATGTCCTGAACTCTACCGTGGCGCTTCAAAAACAAACTTACTTACTTACTTACTAAGACAAATAAAGCAAAAATGAGAGTGTCGGTAATTTATGCTTGGTTGTCTAAAAAACTTATTTATTTCAACTATGTTAAAAATTTTGTGACTCACTTTTTTAATAAGACACTCAGGTCTCTAAAGTGGGGTTCCTTATCTTAACTTTTTAAATTCTATCTAATATCGTACAGTGGCATTTTCAGATTGCATAACTATAATATGCTCACATTTAAAACACTTTGCAGTATTTAGTTACAAACAGAATACTTTGTAGTATATGGCCATAAACAGAACACATGTCAACATACCTGAGAGTTAGCAATATCTCCAATCATGACATCATAATGTACTCTATCACACAGCAACACTGAGTGTCTCTTGCACTCCTGAATTTGTAAGAAGAATCAGGGTTTACCAAACTAATAAATCTAAACTTGGAATTGCTTATTGCTTACTAAAATTAGAATATATATAAAAGAGCCATTTAATGTTATTAGCTGTTCCTTATGCAAAGTACAAAACACAATGATAAATATTTAAAATAAATTAAAAGACATTGCTGTATGACAAATAATAATAAAATCTGTAGCATTAACACTATAATTATATGCAAAATAGAGTATTCATTTATTAAAATTTGCCTACAAACTCTAACCCTTTAAACAAGATGTTTCATTACTGGAATAGTATTATGGACACACACGCACACGCATACACACACCTATATAAACGTACAACTATAGCTTGCACACGGTCACAAAAACTAGTTTGTCCATGGCTGAATAGTCTGAATAAATTAATAACTTGTGCAATCGTTATAGAATTTGAAAGAAATGTTGCTATGTCTTGTAAGGAAATCAATTGTGCGAATGTATTTTTACCATTCTTTTGTGATTGAAATGATTTTCCAAATGTCTGCGACCAGTTTCTGCTAATTACCAGCCATTAATGTCTCATTATCTACAAAAATAGTTTTTTTATGTTTATTTTGTTTAGTAAGTACAAAAGAAAATGACTTGTTATATATTGATATCAATTTATTAAAAATGATTTGCAATAACTTTTCATTTCTATAAATAAAACAGGAGTAGCCTAAATAGATCTGGGAAAACCTGAACACAAAAACTGCTCACTGCTGAAAACATTTAAGTTAATCATTGTGATTGTTATTAGTGGATACAATAAATTGTGTATTTAATTGGAATTTGGTATTTGGTAGGATGTGTGTCACAAGTGATAAGTCAAACTATGCAAGAACCAGAGAGAGTTTTAATAAACAATTTCACACAACTATAACCAGTGTCATTAGGTAAATGTATAGAGAATACCCAGCACAATGGAAACTGTGAATTTCCTAACCATGACCACTACATTTAGTAAAAATCTCACTATTTTAAAAAATAGATTTTTTCTTCAAACAAGATTGCAAATAAATAAATTGAAGTATAAGATGCGAATAGACATCCTGTGAACTTATTACTTCAACTGTATAAAGTATAAAGTAACTTCTTTCTAACAGAAATAACAGTAATAGTAATTATGTAAAAAAAAGTTTAAATATAAATTTCTTAATATTTGCATTGTAATATAATTTTAAGAGTTATAGCCTTTAATAGTTATAAATTCTATAAAATTTAGTTTGCAGTATTTTAGTATTAAATTTGCTCCACATTGTAAAATCAAAGTACATTGTTGTCAAGCAGCAAAGCTATTGACTTCACTGCTGAATTTTTCTCTTTACATAAAACTGGATATTTTTTTCATCAAAAACACGGCAAATATTATGAGAAAAAGAGCCACCTTGAATCAAGATATCGCAAAGATTATTGTAGAAAAAAGATGCATATAGCTTATAAACACTTAGTAGAAGATAAGTTAAAAAGATGCACTTACTTCTATATAGTATTACACTGTATGACAGGTGCTAGTGGTAGTGAGACTTTGCAAGGCTTGGTGCTGCTGCAAAGTGGGTGCTGTCTTGAGGTGGGTGCTCTCACTATAGGTGGGTGCTGCTACAAATAAACAAATGAATAATATATACAGACAGATAAAACTACTTCTACACAAACTATAAACTATTTCAATATACAGTCAAATACTCACATATAATCTACAGAGTTGTGTGTCAGGAGAGTTTCAATATAATGTCTCATAAAGTGTATCAGGTTAAAGTCTGTAAATATATATTATATTATTATGTAATAAACTGCACATGTAGCTGGTATTACACTTCTGTAGTATTAAGTTAATAAGCTTTATTAAGGTTAGGTTGAGCTGTAAAGCAAGAGTGGACAAACAATATGTACACATAGCTTTTTTCTTTTAAAACTTGTATAACAACAATGCTATAATACAGCAACTTTAAATAGTCTAACATTTATCACAATTACAGAATGACAATATAAAGTTTATAATATAACAATGGGTTTTTTAAAATAAAGAATAAATTAAAAGAATTTTGTTGCAATAAATATTATGTATGAAATGCCGTGCATAAAACTATAAATTATAAACCCAAGTCACGAAAATATCTACATCTTAACACCAAAGTGAAACACTGATGTCACTGTGAATATGTTGAACTGAAGAGAATCACTACTCACTGATCATCTGAGAGTAGAGCAACACTTGGAACAACTATATCGTATGAGTCAGAGAAAATATGAATATTCAGTCTTTTAGAATCACTGACTGAAGCTCCCTTCTTGTCAGATGTCTAAGATTTCTCTTTTGCTTGTTTACCTGGGGGGGGGGAGGGATATAAACACATTAAGTTATAATACAAATTATTATTTAAAAAGATATTCTTTACTCCATAGTTCAATGTTATTATGATTAAGTGGAAATCTCACTTTAATAAGAAAAATACTTACCCCTATATCACTGAAGTCACACAGCGTTAATGTGACAGCTGCTAGCAGGTGTGTGGTGCTGCAATGTTACATAAATTTCAATTTTGTGACCCTGTATAAAAACTTTATTAACCAACTCTAAGCTTTAATAACTAAAGCCCATCTTTTCTCAAATATTTACTGATACGTTATGAAACTTCAAGCAAGCAGAGACTCTTTTATCAAAGCTCCAACTAAAAACCAGTTTTGTGCATATTCAAGTGCCACTGCTTGTAATTCCTTGTTAACACACAATAGCTATTTGATATGCTATACAAAACTACGCAATATGTCACTCTAAGCACAAGTATTTCTTTGTCATTCTTTGAACTTGAGAAATTATTTATTGATTGCTAGGAATGTGCTCAATTCTACGCTTTATTAACGCCCAACTAATGGACTTCAACTACTATAGCTACTCATAGAATGTACAACTTCATACATTCCTGCTGAAAAGCAAAACTTGTTAAACTGTTGATCAACACTCAAATTGATTTAACTAGTTAGCATTGATACTTGCACATATTTAAGTGTCACTTTATCCAGATTCAACCCACTGTTACCACGTGATAGTTATATGCTATGTCATACACAAGACAGCATGTAGCTCTAGCCTTGAGTACTACTCTTCAATCTTAGTACAGGAGTACTCTCCTCAGTCACACAGAATACACACACACACACACACACACACACACACACACACACACACACACACACACACACACACACACACACACACACACACACACACACACACACACACACACACACACACACACACACACACACACACACACACACACACACACACACACACACACACACACTCTCTCTCTCTCTCTCTCTCTCTCATGCACTGTATAATAATTTATTTAAGCTAGTTTGGTAAAACCCCGTTTTTATTTCAAATACCAACTTAAACTCTATTTGGATCGGCCCACTTTTTCTTACAATACAATTTTTGCAGCTAACCCAAAGTGGTACGAGGGTGCATAGAAGATATGTTCTAACATATGAAGGAGTGGTGTATGAGACTGTTGTCGGAGATATCGCTGATTCAGAAGTATGCAAATTCATGTGCCTTAACCTATATACACCCCCTACATTTATAAATGGAAGAAATAGCATGATTGACATGATGATATTGCAAAAACTTCTTAGTGTTACTACTGCAAAGTTTTCTTGTGTGTATGAAAAGCTGTTGAATTATTTTAGATATGCTGAAAAACCGCTACTAAATTCTCATTACACTTTCTTTTTTTAAAGACACTTGAAAATCACAAATATTTTTTAATTTGAATAAATTAGCTAAAATATTGTATTCAGGAAGATGTAGTGGTAAACTCTACTGGACCGGAAATCTCTTTGGGGCCACCTTTAGCAAGAGCCATTTCGGACAGAGCTGGTCCCGAGCTTGCCAAAGCTGTTGCTAGTTTAATACCTTTGGAAGAAGGGGCTGTTGTTGAAACTTTTGGTTATAAAATGATGTGTCAAAAGATATTCCACTGTAATGTACCAGCCTGGAATTCACTTGAACAAAGTAAAAAGGTAGAGGACCATCAGGGTTTGCAACTATTCACAGTTCAAATAAGGTTCAAATGATAAATTAAAATATTTGCTTAAATCTCATTTCTCTGTAAATGATTAAAGTTTTGTCTAATACTGCTAAATCAAAAATAATAATATTTGTATTTTTATGTTGCAAGCTTTTAAAGGTTCTAACATATTCAGTGATAATGAATATTAGAACACCAGTGAAAAACTCATATTTTCATGCTCAATTTTCTTCACATCAAGGTTTTTATCAATATTTTGATCTGAATTTTAATTGTTTTTGAAACACTCGTGTATATACTAATTAACAGAATCTGTATGACACCATCAAACTTTGCATGGAAAAGACAGTCCAACAAGGATACAAGTCTATTGCTATGCCGGCAATTGGAATGGGCATCAAGGGCTTCCCCCAAGATGTTGTAGCAAATACAATTACCAAGGCTATCACAGAATATGTAAAGAATTACCCCACAGGCTCCCTCAAAAACATCAAAATCTATAGGCCTATATTTCACAAAGATGTTACAGAAAAACTACTTGAAGTAGGCCTACATATTATAATATTTGTGAATAGGCATTATGAAATTAGTTCTTTGCTCATGTATCCTTCACCCTGACAGATCTGCTTTTGCAAATTACTGCATCCCCAGATCAATTAGACATGAGTCCTAATAAATATCCAAACAGTAACGCTTGTATTTATAGCGGCCATGGCTTTTGGCTAAACTGCACGATACTTCTGTAACTTTTGTTAATAGGGCAGCTTAACCGTTTGGAGTCGCTATACATTGTATTTAAGAATTAAATTTGATTAAATAAATAGCTGCCGCGCAAGCTATTTGCTAGTGAACTTAATACTAAATACTAAAAAAATTTTTAAACTTTTTATGCTAACCTAAAATGTAACCTACTTTACATAATAAATTAAGCACTGCATGCACAGTAAATTTTGCCAGGTTTTTCATAAATGCACTAGACAAAAAATGTTCACATAGCCCCGATTTACTTAGTTTCTATTTTAGTTTTTTTCAGTTCATAAATAGTCAAAATGAAATAATTAATATAGATTAGCTGAACAAATGGATGTAACTAAGTGACGATTGAAAAAATAAAATTAAATAATTACTAAAACTTTATGGAGAATTTTGCTATAAACTCAAGCGAGCCTACATATTACATAATTTCAAAGTTTTCAAAGTTTATCGTTAAAGGAGGACGTACAACTTTTTATTCCTAGTTTGTTTTAGGTATTTGAAAAGCCCTTTGAAACAGCAAATAAAGCAGAGAGAATAGACAATGGCTTCAAACTTGACCACGATGTCAACTTTACAGTTTATAGGGAAACCTGGCCAAAACAAAGGTTCGTACTTTATGGGGACGGTGTTTAATTATAACAACAATGCAAATAAAAATAGAACTTGTCAGAACATAGTAATGAAAACTCCCAAAATCTACCACACTACATTATATTACACTTTTAGTATAGTATTTACGTTAAATCTCAGAACAGTCAGCAAAATATCAGTAAACAACAACAAAAAATTTCAAGTTTTCATTTCATAGTTCTGCTAAACTGATTAGTTGCTTTCGCTGATGATATAGCTGCTCATCATTTATTAGAACTTTGTTACAGGCTGATATTATAGTAAACTCTACGGGATGCCAACTCTCTCAAGTGGCTGACAATCTTTCTTTAAACCTTTTGAACTGTATTAGTGCTAAGAATCTTTTGTTTGCAACACTCTGAATCAAATGAGTAGTTGCTGCTTTGAGCATTTATTTCTACTTCTGGCAGTTCTAGTGTTACAATGTATAATAGCGCTAACATCTGATCTATAGTTGTTAACTGGTTAAATTACTACTGTTGTAAGTAAGTTCCCTTGACGGCAAGATCTAGGTACTCAGTGTTGGCAGTATATATGGTAATAGTCTAAATCTTAGAGTGTTTTCAAGAATGTTGTAACTGTTGTTACAGATTACTCTTTTTATCCTTAATGTGATGCTTGCTGCAAGCCTTAAAACCTTACAGTCTAAAGAGTGCAGTCTTTTAGCCATTTTTAGCCCCTTTGATTTTCTCTGTTCTGAATCTTAGGTGGAAACTTGCTCGGAGCTTGCTGCTACTTTGCTACAACATCTGAATATTCTAATAACTGGAACAGAGAAGTGGGACCGGATGGAGAGAAGTATATGATTATGGCTAGAGTTATCACAGGAGATTACTGTCAAGGTCATACAGGTCTCAAACAGGCTCCTTATAAATCAGAATCTGAACACATTCACTATGATTCTGTGGTGGATGATGTCAACGATCCTACAATGTATGGAGTTTTTAATGACTCCTCAGTTTGGCCAGAGTACATCATCAAATACAAGTTTGTTAGCCCCCCCCCTCAACTCCAACTTAGCCTGTGCATTGCAAATAGGTTTCTGACACTTCAGAAGAAATGAGGAACATTTTCAAACAACTATCAACCAGAATTTCTTTACACCTGAATTATGATATGTATTTTTAAACTTACTTCTTCCATATTTCTTATTATAAACAAACAAAGAACATTGTATTATTACTTTATTTATTTAAAAACAAGGTAACCTGTTTTTAAATAAATAAAGTAATAATTTACAATGTTGCTCAATTATTTTTTCCTAATAAAATTATCCACTATTAAAAATACATTTCTTTTATATATGTGGATGTATTTTTAAAAAAGTAATATGTTTTTTTATTATGTAGCTGCTAGAAAATATTATTATTCAAGTATCAAATATATATTCCAAGTTATGAGCAAATCTTCAAACCCACCGCTTTTAACTTTATAAAAACAAGAAAAAATATTGAAGTTACAGCTGTGTCAATTTATTGTCTATTATGCACACGTATGCCTACCAGTGATCACTAGGTAAATTGGTATCGACTTATCAAGTTTATTATCTACTGTATCCTGTACAGCCTGGAGTTAGTGTATCAGTGTTCTCTCTTGGCTGCCTATAGGAGCTTCAACCCCATTATCGCACTCAGTTTCTACCCTCTCTACACTCTTTTTATATAATCTCTTTCGATTTACTCTTTCTACAAATTTTTATCAAAATTAAACACATACAAAAGGCATTAACCACACCCTCATTATAAGTTATATCTTCGAGGCTAAATTGATGTAGTTCAGAGTTGTGCTCTCTGGCTGACAAAAGAGAAAGAGGCTACTAAGTATTATTGAAGAGAACAGCTGAGCCTGCTCTAGGGGTTAGAGCACTCTGGCTTAGAAAACATGAAGTCAGGGCCCGTTCCCCAGTAAAGGCCATTGATGGTGTTGGGAAGAGCATCCAGTCATAATTGCTTCTGTGCTACTTATGAATTTAAGTCCTTTATAGTCCGATCTATAAAACCCTTTCTATCAGAAGTCTCTCACGACTATAAACTTGCATTAGTTTTCTACTAAACTAGTAGACAAGCTATGGACTCTGTATGTGGAGAGTTAATAAGCCATAAATTTATTAGCTGCTAGAAATATGGTTATACAATCTTATTTATCATTCTATATAAAACCTGTAAGGAATCATTTTATAATAAGATAACTATTTGTATTTTTATGATGAAAAAATATTTGAAAACTGCAAAAGATTGTAATTTTTAAATGAATCAAATAGGTCTTAAATAATCAAATTAGGAAGGCAATCCTAAAATAAATAACAATTAAAAATTTCTTTGAAATTTTATAGAACCTTATTAAAGTACTTGATAATAAAAAAGAACACAAGTATAAAAACAAAATATAATATAAATTAAAATAGATTGCTTAAGAAAAGTTAGGGAATGAGAAAGTAATCATATTCAATAGGCTCTGATATACAATCTTTGTCAGGCAACTGCATGCATATGTCTTGGAGATATCCAGTTGATGTGCCATTGCAACTCACGTTCACAAAGTCTAAAAAATAAATTGATTACGGATAATGTGTTAGAGTATGTAACTTTAAAATAAGTGATTGGAAGAAGTTGCCAGTTCAGGAATTACTTTCTTTAGGAGAAACAACTCCGAATCTTAAAAATATTTGTGGTTGGAAACTAATAGACTATCAACTTTGTCATGAGATTATACGAAATAATAAGAAGTAGCAATATAGACTATATTGATCACATGATCACTTGCCACAGAAGACTGAACTGCTCGTTGAGATAGTCATTGGTGAATTACTGCTCTTACCATTACTATAATTAAAGGTATTTTATTCTTTCACAAAATATTAAAAACTATGCATAAATGTGTTACGATTATGCAGTTACAATTGCTAAATAATATAAATAACTATGTTCATACAACAACAACTTCAGGGCTTAGTAAATATTCCTATTGCAACTGGAAGCTTATACTTATAGTTATAAATATTAAGTCTAATAGTAATTTACTAAGAGATATAATTTAAATTATAAGCAACTAACAAACCACAAGTTATTACTATTACTATTTCTCTGTTTCTCTAAGTCACGTTCATTAGTATTAGTATTAGTATTATAAGTATTAGTGTTACTAATATAAATATTAATAGTTATAGTAACTGTAAGGTCATTAGTATAAGTATTACTATTAGTATTAGTATTACTATTAGTATTAATATTAAATACTAATAATATTGACATTATAATCTATCATAATTATTAGTAATAATGATAGTAACTAACTAATGGTACTACTATAGTATTACTATTAGTATTACATTTACTGCTAGTATATGGTAAGTATTACTAGTTACTACCAGCAATGAATTAATCAGATAATTATTGCATTGAATAAGATTAAGTGTAACTAATTACTAATTGTACTAATACTTATACTAATAGCAATATCGTGAATGTAATAAATAAATAATTATACCATTATTATTCAATATTATCCTTACACTTACAGATATACTAACACTTACAGATATACTAACACTTACAGATATACTAACACTTACGAATTTAAATTGTAATGATATATGGCTTGTGTTATCATTATAAAAAAAAACAAATATGTTATAATTGTTACCCATCAATTTGTATTTATTTTACAATTACATTATTCGATTGTGATTTAGTTTTACGGCATAGTCATAGTGCAATAGTATCTGTGTGATCGTCAGAGACTGGTTATATCAAATGGTTTTGGTTTGCTTTAGTATTATATTCAAACAGTTTTAGTGAGCAAATTAGGTGTTTACTTCTATATAATTACCACTATAACAGCAAGTATAGGGATATAGTCTTACTATTATTATAATTTATAGTAAGAACGAAGCATCTAATGTCAATTAAAATATAATAGTTATTCTTACAAAAATATTCTAATTAAACTGATAACCAGATTAAGCAGAAGCATTAATGCTTAATAATATTATTTTAAATCATATTTTCCCAAGTTTTATTCATTTTTTAAATAGCTTTGAATATTATTGGTATTACGATTAGTATGAAAAGTGTCAATAGGAATGTGATTATAGAAAAGACCTCTACTAGCATTGTATTTATATTACAATTTAAACTAATAATAATACTTGAAAGAAATTTTGCAAAAAATCATAAAGATTCATTTAAATTTTAATTAGGTTCAACCATAAAGACTATTTAAATCATCAAATCAAAAGTGTCATTGAACTTATTTGCTACCAACAGTGATATCAAAATCAAGAAAAAATATAAGCCACATCAATTTTAATACTAAATAAAGAATTGATTCCTTCAAATTTAAATTTTTGTCAAAATATTGAATAGTATATAAGTCTCTAAAAAGTATAATTAATTACAGGCAAAAGTTCTCATTTCAACACATGGAATCTATTGGTAATTACATATCTAACATGATCCCTGCAGTAATGAATATATCAATGATATTACTTCTAAATCCAACTTATTTGAAGTGAATAGCCTAGTAGACCAAAATGGGTGTGTTTATAATTAAACTAGCCCCCTCAAGTATAATCACTTAAACCTGCCTTTAAAATAACAAAGATGTTGATTCACATACATACATATGCACTTTAAATCAGAATCTTTGTTTAGTTGAAATGCAAGTGTAATTGACTAAAAGCCTTCAACAGTCAACACTTTTGGTATCACTAAAAAGTGAGATCTACTACATTTCAATAGTATAACAATTTGGACACCCATGCATTATATTTTACAAGATAAAAATAAAATGTCAAAAAGATATTTGAAAAGTTAAAAATGGCATCACTTCAGAGTTAGCATAAATTTTGATAATTTCACAAAAAAAACTGTAGGAGCAGCAAGTTGTTTTACTGGTTGAGATTTGAACAGCTGCGAGCCTCAGATGTTTCAACATGAAGAAGATGCTGGATGCAATATGCTTTACTTTTACAGTACTGCTTCATGAAGTATCACCAGTAGAAAAGTAATAAAAGAAAGTATTAGTAGAAATTAGGGGATACTTTTTGGTATAAAAACTAATAATAGAAGCATCATAAAGCTTATTTTAAATAAATTGTTTATACCAATTGTAAATAGAATATCATGAAAAAATAGATCTTTGACCTCTATTACAGAGATCATCATGGAGTGATAATGATTGTCTTTGGGGGGGGGGGGGGGGAATAATGACTAAAATATCAGTTAATGATAACTTAAATGTACAGTTATAATAAGAATGGTATGTTGAAACCGTTTTTATGCTATTGGTAAAAAAACTGATAACATTATTAGTTGCTAATAATGCTCTAAAGTAATTATTACTGGTATTAAACTGTTCTTCAAAGCATATGAAAGCGATGAACCACTGCAGCTAAAAACCATTGAAAATATTTATACTCCAGCGTCTGATAATACTGCATTAGAAGCATTAGAAACAGAACAATGATCAGGAGCTTGATTTTGAAAGCACCGACTACACAGATTACCAAAATAAGAATGAATAATTTTGCACATATAATATGGTAGTGAACCATGCATCTACATGTACAACTAGTTACATACACCATAAAAACTAGATTTTCTGCAGATCATAAAACTAAATGGATATGTGTAGCTTTCTTCTCACAGATATAAGTGTCAATATAGTCACCATAATGTTGAAAAACTATTGATTTTATTCAGAATACCACTTACCTAAACACGTGGATCTGCACAGGTATAATTCGAAATCAAGTAGACATCTCGGATACAAAATATTGCAAACACCCCATCGCAAGAGATAGGGATCAACGGAGCAGTTGGAGAATGCCACTTGTATAGAGCTGGAGAAATTTGCATATTGCATGGAATTGTTCAAGTTGAAAAGCTGGTTGGCTTGAGAGGAATATGGTATAACGTCGCTGCACTCGAATGGAATGTTGTTATTGCACACTTCCAAGCTGTAAGTAGGAGTAAAATTATTAGCATGATTGAAATTTAAAGTAGGGGCTGACTCAAAAAATTATATGCTTTAAACAACAAATTTGCCATGCATGGTAGTAGGGCAGGATTACTAAGTCAGAATGAACATTTATGATACCGAATATGAAAATAGGTACTGTCACAACAGACATAAAATTTTGATCTGTAGACATAAAGTATACTTGAGAGGATAGTATCAATATAAGTCATTGTTTAAGTGAAAATAGATTTAATACACTTCCAGGTGTGAGGACTGCAACATTGCGCAGTTCACCTCTGCACATATCTAGTAATTTGGCTATAATCTCTACTCTCATTATTTTTCCAAACTAAGTGAAACCAACAACTAACTACTGAAAACAATTAATTTCAAAGAAAGAACATAACAGTATCTTTGAAAGCCAAAATTGAAGTATTGCTGAGTAGAATTACTAGCAAATTGCTGACAACTAGAATATGAACTGAAATAATATCAAGGTGATAGAAATGCAATTAGTAAACTGAACAGCTGGAAACTTTAGTAGCTATGCAATAAAAAAGGCCAAAGGCAACTGCTGGGTTAACCACTATACAAAGCTGTGAGTGAGATAAATTAATAAATGACTTACCAGTTCACCTCATCCTGGCCATTGAGACAGTCAAACTTGTAATCACAAACGGCAAGAGTCTCGGCACACTGGCCATCACCACAAGAGAATTCATGCTCTCCACAGTAATGATCAGGTGACTCAATTTCAGGTAAACAGTCCTCTTCAGGCAATTTCATACACAATGACTCTAGATAGTCTTTACCTTCGCCATGACAGATACCTCGAACACCATCTATAGGCATTCATAAAACATAGCTGGAATAGATTGTCTAAGGAATTCAGACAAAAGAGATAAATGATTGAGTTCTGCAGAGAGTAATCGCACTATATAAATGTGCAACAACACATGTCTGAACCAAGATGAAAGGCTTCCCATTTTTGACAAGTGTGACTGATGAGAATAGACCTGTTTGAACAGCTGTGATGTATCTTTGTTTGTAATACCTACCTAAACATACGTGTCTGCACAAGGGAAGCTCATAACCAAGAAGACAGAGTGGATACATCATGAGGCAAACACCCCGTGTACTATGGGAAAAATCAAATCCAGAGCAATTGTTCTGAAGGATGGTTTTGATTGATGCTGCAAAAGTCTCATAATCTTCTGTTGAATTCAGACCAAACATTGTGTTAGGGTGGGTAGTGTAGGAAACAAACGGACTGCATTCTTGCAAGACATTCTCGGAACAGAGGGTTGGGCTGAAAAAAGAATTATATAACATATAATATCGAACATCAAGAAGAACAGGTTGAATGAACAGCAAGACAAGGCCAGAGAGAATGCGGGAAAAATGTGGCAGGCTGTTGGCACTTGCATATATGCAAGTTGAGATGGAAAAGCAGACAGCCGATAGATGTTTGAAATGGCACAAAAAAAATATTGATATGAAAAAGGACTGTATGATCAAATTGCTGAGATTAGAACCAAGGAAAAAAACAGCACCACAATTCATGACATATAAACAGAAATGTTGGGAGCTGGAGAAGAAATACATATTAGGTACCATTGAGACTCATCGGAGAAATCACAACAATCAAATGTGCCATCACACAGCTTGATGTCAGGAATGCACTGCCCATCGCCACAAGAAAACTCATGCTCGCCACAGGGCTTAACGGGTGACTCAATTGCGAGTAGGCATTCTTCTTCGGGCAACTTCATACATAATGATTCCAGATAGTCTCTACCTTCGCCGTGACATGAGTATCTCACACCGTCTACAACATTCAAAAAACCTAACCTCAACAATGTTTTCTAGAAAATTTGTTATAAAAAAATTTATTAAACTGACTGTTTGCTTTTGAAAGAAGGCCACAAGCAAGCGTTTCATGGTGAAGCTATTGTAAACTCTGACGATGCATCGCATTGCATTTGAACATTGGCGATGTAATCCATCCGTTGGCCCAGTGAGCCGAGTTATCTATGAAAAAACAATAGTCAATTCCAGCACATACCAAGACAAGTATTTCTGCACAGCTGAAGTTCAAATCCTAGAAGACAGCGTGGAAACATCATGTTGCATACACCCCATGTTGCCCAGTACTCATCAACATCTGTACAGTTATTCCTCAGAATCATCTCTATAGACGCTGAAAAGTTCCCATATTCATCTTCTGTGGTTAGATTAAACAACTTGTTGGGATAAGTTGTATATGGGATGAATTCGGCACACTCGGCTGGAACTTCTGCTGAGCATTTGGCGTCGCTGCAAAGACACAATAAAACGCAATGTTTAGATTTGCCTGCTCAAATAAAAAACTTATGTTTTGAACTTCTGACATATTATGAAAAAATATTTGCACAAATTCCACAGTCTACCTGTCAACCTCGATCATAAAAAATCACGTACCATTCTTCTTCGTCGGCTCCACTGAGACACTCGTACTTATTGTTGCAAACCCCCAGACCTGGAATGCACTGACCGTCCCCACAAGAAAACTCATGCTCGCCACAGGGCTGAACGGGTGACTCAATTGTGGGTAGGCATTCTTTTTCGGGCAACTTCATACATAATGATTCCAGATAGTCTCTACCTTCGCCGTGACACGAGTATCTCACACCGTCTACAACATTCAAAAAAGTTAACCTTTACAATGTTTTCTAGAAAATTTGACATACAAAAAGTTATTAAATTCACTGTTTGCTTTTGAAAGAAGGCCACAAGCCAGCGTTTCATGGTGAAGCTATTGTAAACTCTGACGATGCATCGCATTGCATTTGAACATTGGCGATGTAATCCATCCGTTGGCCCAGTGAGCCGAGTTATCTATGAAAAAACAATAGTCAATTCCAGCACATACCAAGACAAGTATTTCTGCACAGCTGAAGTTCAAATCCTAGAAGACAGCGTGGAAACATCATGTTGCATACACCCCATGTTGCCCAGTACTCATCAACATCTGTACAGTTATTCCTCAGAATCATCTCTATAGACGCTGAAAAGTTCCCATATTCATCTTCTGTGGTTAGATTAAACAACTTGTTGGGATAAGTTGTATATGGGATGAATTCGGCACACTCAGCTGGAACTTCTGCTGAGCATATGGCGTCGCTGTAAAAACACGATAAAACGCAATGTTTAGATTTGCCTGCCCAAATAAACAAATTAAAGTTTTGAATTTCTGAAATATTGAGAAAAAAGATTTCCACAAATTCCACAGTCTACCTGTCAACCTCAATCATAAAAAATCACGTACCATTCTTCTTCGTCGGCTCCACTAAGACACTCGTACTTATTGTTGCAAACCCCGAGACCTGGAATGCACTGACCACCCCCACAAGAAAACTCATGCTCGCCACAGGGCTGAACGGGTGACTCAATTGCGGGTAGGCATTCTTCTTCGGGCAACTTCATACATAATGATTCCAGATAGTCTCTACCTTCGCCGTGACACGAGTAGCTCACACCGTCTACAACATTCAAAAAAGCTAGCTTCCACAATGTTTTCTAGAAAATTTGTTATGAATAAATTTATTAAATTGACTGTTTGCTTTTGAAAGAAGGTCACAAGCCAGCGTTTCAAGGTGAAGCTATTGTAAACTCTGACGATGCATCGCATTGCATTTGAACATTGGCGATGTAATCCATCCGTTGGCCCAGTGAACCGATTTGTCTATGAAAAATCAATAGTCAATTCTAGCACATACCAAGACAGGTATTTCTGCACAGCTGAAGTTCAAATCCTAGAAGACAGCGTGGAAACATCATGTTGCATACACCCCATGTTGCCCAGTACTCATCAACACCTGTACAGTTATTCCTCAGAATCATCTCTATAGACGCTGAAAAGTTCCCATATTCATCTTCTGTGGTTAGATTAAACAACTTGTTGGGATAAGTTGTATATGGGATGAATTCGGCACACTCGGCTGGAACTTCTGCTGAGCACTTGGCGTCGCTGCAAATACACAATAAAACGCAATGTTTAGATTTGCCTGCTCAAATAAAAAACTTATATTTTGAACTTCTGACATATTATGAAAAAATATTTGCACAAATTCCACAGTCTACCTGTCAACCTCAATCATAAAAAATCACGTACCATTCTTCTTCGTCGGCTCCACTGAGACACTCGTACTTATTGTTGCAAACCCCCAGACCTGGAATGCACTGACCACCCCCACAAGAAAACTCATGCTCGCCACAGGGCTGAACGGGTGACTCAATTGCGGGTAGGCATTCTTCTTCGGGCAACTTCATACATAATGATTCCAGATAGTCTCTACCTTCGCCGTGACACGAGTATCTCACACCGTCTACAACATTCAAAAAAACTAACCTCAACAATGTTTTCTAGAAAATTTGTTATGAAAAAATTTATTAAATTCACTGTTTGCTTTTGAAAGAAGGCCACAAGCCAGCGTTTCATGGTGAAGCTATTCTAAACTCTGACGATGCATCGCATTGCATTTGAACATTGGCGATGTAATCCATCCTTTGGCCCAGTGAGCCGAGTTATCTATGAAAAAACAATAGTCAATTCCAGCACATACCAAGACAAGTATTTCTGCACAGCTGAAGTTCAAATCCTAGAAGACAGCGTGGAAACATCATGTTGCATACACCCCATGTTGCCCAGTACTCATCAACATCTGTACAGTTATTCCTCAGAATCATCTCTATAGACGCTGAAAAGTTCCCATATTCATCTTCTGTGGTTAGATTAAACAACTTGTTGGGATAAGTTGTATATGGGATGAATTCGGCACACTCGGCTGGAACTTCTGCTGAGCATTTGGCGTCGCTGCAAATACGCAATAAAACGCAATGTTTAGATTTGCCTGCTCAAATAAAAATCTTATGTTTTGAATTTCCGACATATTATGAAAAAAGATTTGCACAAATTCCACAGTCTACCTGTCAACCTCAATCATAAAAAATCACGTACCATTCTTCTTCGTCGGCTCCACTGAGACACTCGTACTTATTGTTGCAAACCCCCAGACCTGGAATGCACTGACCATCCCCACAAGAAAACTCATGCTCGCCACAGGGCTGAACGGGTGACTCAATTGCGGGTAGGCATTCTTCTTCGGGCAACTTCATACATAATGATTCCAGATAGTCTCTACCTTCGCCGTGACACGAGTATCTCACACCGTCTACAACATTCAAAAAAGTTAACCTTTACAATGTTTTCTAGAAAATTTGACATACAAAAATTTATTAAATCCACTGTTTGCTTTTGAAAGAAGGCCACAAGCCAGCGTTTCATGGTGAAGCTATTGTAAACTCTGACGATGCATCGCATTGCATTTGAACATTGGCGATGTAATCCATCCGTTGGCCCAGTGAGCCGAGTTATCTATGAAAAAACAATAGTCAATTCCAGCACATACCAAGACAAGTATTTCTGCACAGCTGAAGTTCAAATCCTAGAAGACAGCGTGGAAACATCATGTTGCATACACCCCATGTTGCCCAGTACTCATCAACATCTGTACAGTTATTCCTCAGAATCATCTCTATAGACGCTGAAAAGTTCCCATATTCATCTTCTGTGGTTAGATTAAACAACTTGTTGGGATAAGTTGTATATGGGATGAATTCGGCACACTCGGCTGGAACTTCTGCTGAGCATTTGGCGTCGCTGCAAATACGCAATAAATCGCAATGTTTAGATTTGCCTGCTCAATTAAAAATCTTATGTTTTGAATTTCCGACATATTATGAAAAAAGATTTGCACAAATTCCACAGTCTACCTGTCAACCTCAATCATAAAAAATCACGTACCATTCTTCTTCGTCGGCTCCACTAAGACACTCGTATTTATTGTTGCAAACCCCGAGACCTGGAATGCACTGACCACCCCCACAAGAAAACTCATGCTCGCCACAGGGCTGAACGGGTGACTCCATTGCGGGTAGGCATTCTTCTTCGGGCAACTTCATACATAATGATTCCAGATAGTCTCTACCTTCGCCGTGACACGAGTAGCTCACACCGTCTACAACATTCAAAAGAGCCAACCTCAACAATGTTTTCTAGAAAATTTGTTATAAAAAAATTTATTAAATTCACTGTTTGCTTTTGCAAGAAGGCCACAAGCCAGCGTTTCATGGTGAAGCCATTGTAAACTCTGACGGTGCATCGCATTGCATTTGAACATTGGCGATGTAATCCATCCGTTGGCCCAGTGAACCGATTTATCTATGAAAAACAATAGTCAATTCTAGCACATACCAAGACAGGTATTTCTGCACAGCTGAAGTTCAAATCCTAGAAGACAGCGTGGAAACATCATGTTGCATACACCCCATGTTGCCCAGTACTCATCAACATCTGTACAGTTATTCCTCAGAATCATCTCTATAGACGCTGAAAAGTTCCCATATTCATCTTCTGTGGTTAGATTAAACAACTTGTTGGGATAAGTTGTATATGGGATGAATTCGGCACACTCGGCTGGAACTTCTGCTGAGCATTTGGCGTCGCTGCAAATACACAATAAAACGCAATGTTTAGATTTGCCTGCTCAAATAAAAAACTTATGTTTTGAACTTCTGACATGTTATGAAAAAATATTTGCACAAATTCCACAGTCTACCTGTCAACCTCAATCATAAAAAATCACGTACCATTCTTCTTCGTCGGCTCCACTGAGACACTCGTACTTATTGTTGCAAACCCCCAGACCTGGAATGCACTGACCGTCCCCACAAGAAAACTCATGGTCGCCACAGGGCTGAACGGGTGACTCAATTGCGGGTAGGCATTCTTCTTCAGGCAACTTCATACATAATGATTCCAGATAGTCTCTACCTTCGCCGTGACACGAGTATCTCACACCGTCTACAACATTCAAAAAAACTAACCTCAACAATGTTTTCTAGAAAATTTGTTATGAAAAAATTTATTAAATTCACTGTTTGCTTTTGAAAGAAGGCCACAAGCCAGCGTTTCATGGTGAAGCTATTGTAAACTCTGACGATGCATCGCATTGCATTTGAACATTGGCGATGTAATCCATCCGTTGGCCCAGTGAGCCGAGTTATCTATGAAAAAACAATAGTCAATTCCAGCACATACCAAGACAAGTATTTCTGCACAGCTGAAGTTCAAATCCTAGAAGACAGCGTGGAAACATCATGTTGCATACACCCCATGTTGCCCAGTACTCATCAACATCTGTACAGTTATTCCTCAGAATCATCTCTATAGACGCTGAAAAGTTCCCATATTCATCTTCTGTGGTTAGATTAAACAACTTGTTGGGATAAGTTGTATATGGGATGAATTCGGCACACTCGGCTGGAACTTCTGCTGAGCATTTGGCGTCGCTGCAAATACACAATAAAAGGCAATGTTTAGATTTGCCTGCTCAAATAAAAAACTTATGTTTTGAACTTCTGACATATTATGAAAAAATATTTGCACAAATTCCACAGTCTACCTGTCAACCTCAATCATAAAAAATTACGTACCATTCTTCTTCGTCGGCTCCACTGAGACACTCGTACTTATTGTTGCAAACCCCGAGACCTGGAATGCACTGACCACCCCCACAAGAAAACTCATGCTCGCCACAGGGCTGAACGGGTGACTCAATTGCGGGTAGGCATTCTTCTTCGGGCAACTTCATACATAATGATTCCAGATAGTCTCTACCTTCGCCGTGACACGAGTATCTCACACCGTCTACAACATTCAAAAAAGTTAACCTTTACAATGTTTTCTAGAAAATTTGACATACAAAAATTTATTAAATTCACTGTTTGCTTTTGAAAGAAGGCCACAAGCCAGCGTTTCATGGTGAAGCCATTGTAAACTCTGACGATGCATCGCATTGCATTTGAACATTGGCGATGTAATCCATCCGTTGGCCCAGTGAGCCGAGTTATCTATGAAAAAACAATAGTCAATTCCAGCACATACCAAGACAAGTATTTCTGCACAGCTGAAGTTCAAATCCTAGTAGACAGCGTGGAAACATCATGTTGCATACACCCCATGTTGCCCAGTACTCATCAACATCTGTACAGTTATTCCTCAGAATCATCTCTATAGACGCTGAAAAGTTCCCATATTCATCTTCTGTGGTTAGATTAAACAACTTGTTGGGATAACTTGTATATGGGATGAATTCGGCACACTTGGCTGGAACTTCTGCTGAGCATTTGGCGTCGCTGCAAATACGCAATAAAACGCAATGTTTAGATTTGCCTGCTCAAATAAAAATCTTATGTTTTGAATTTCCGACATATTATGAAAAAAGATTTGCACAAATTCCACAGTCTACCTGTCAACCTCAATCATAAAAAATCACGTACCATTCTTCTTCGTCGGCTCCACTGAGACACTCGTACTTATTGTTGCAAACCCCCAGACCTGGAATGCACTGACCATCCCCACAAGAAAACTCATGCTCGCCACAGGGCTGAACGGGTGACTCAATTGCGGGTAGGCATTCTTCTTCGGGCAACTTCATACATAATGATTCCAGATAGTCTCTACCTTCGCCGTGACACGAGTATCTCACACCGTCTACAACATTCAAAAAAACTAACCTCAACAATGTTTTCTAGAAAATTTGTTATGAAAAAATTTATTAAATTCACTGTTTGCTTTTGAAAGAAGGCCACAAGCCAGCGTTTCATGGTGAAGCTATTCTAAACTCTGACGATGCATCGCATTGCATTTGAACATTGGCGATGTAATCCATCCTTTGGCCCAGTGAGCCGAGTTATCTATGAAAAAACAATAGTCAATTCCAGCACATACCAAGACAAGTATTTCTGCACAGCTGAAGTTCAAATCCTAGAAGACAGCGTGGAAACATCATGTTGCATACACCCCATGTTGCCCAGTACTCATCAACATCTGTACAGTTATTCCTCAGAATCATCTCTATAGACGCTGAAAAGTTCCCATATTCATCTTCTGTGGTTAGATTAAACAACTTGTTGGGATAAGTTGTATATGGGATGAATTCGGCACACTCGGCTGGAACTTCTGCTGAGCATTTGGCGTCGCTGTAGAGACACGATAAAACGCAATGTTTAGATTTGCCTGCCCAAATAAACAAATTAAAGTTTTGAATTTCTGAAATATTGAGAAAAAAGATTTCCACAAATTCCACAGTCTACCTGTCAACCTCAATCATAAAAAATCACGTACCATTCTTCTTCGTCGGCTCCACTAAGACACTCGTATTTATTGTTGCAAACCCCGAGACCTGGAATGCACTGACCACCCCCACAAGAAAACTCATGCTCGCCACAGGGCTGAACGGGTGACTCCATTGCGGGTAGGCATTCTTCTTCGGGCAACTTCATACATAATGATTCCAGATAGTCTCTACCTTCGCCGTGACACGAGTAGCTCACACCGTCTACAACATTCAAAAGAGCCAACCTCAACAATGTTTTCTAGAAAATTTGTTATAAAAAAATTTATTAAATTCACTGTTTGCTTTTGAAAGAAGGCCACAAGCCAGCGTTTCATGGTGAAGCCATTGTAAACTCTGACGATGCATCGCATTGCATTTGAACATTGGCGATGTAATCCATCCGTTGGCCCAGTGAACCGATTTATCTATGAAAAACAATAGTCAATTCTAGCACATACCAAGACAGGTATTTCTGCACAGCTGAAGTTCAAATCCTAGAAGACAGCGTGGAAACATCATGTTGCATACACCCCATGTTGCCCAGTACTCATCAACATCTGTACAGTTATTCCTCAGAATCATCTCTATAGACGCTGAAAAGTTCCCATATTCATCTTCTGTGGTTAGATTAAACAACTTGTTGGGATAAGTTGTATATGGGATGAATTCGGCACACTCGGCTGGAACTTCTGCTGAGCATATGGCGTCGCTGTAAAGACACGATAAAACGCAATGTTTAGATTTGCCTGCCCAAATAAAAGACTTATGTTTTCAATATCTGACATATTATGAAAAAATATTTGCGCAAATTCAACGGTCTACCCGTCAACCTCAATCATAAAAATCACGTACCATTCTTTTTCGTCGGCTCCACTGAGGCACTCGTACTTATTGTTGCAAACCCCCAGACCTGGAATGCACTGACCACCCCCACAAGAAAACTCATGCTCGCCACAGGGCTGAACGGGTGACTCAATTGCGGGTAGGCATTCTTCTTCGGGCAACTTCATACATAATGATTCCAGATAGTCTCTACCTTCGCCGTGACACGAGTAGCTCACACCGTCTACAACATTAAAAAAAGCTAGCTTCGACAATGTTTTCTAGAAAATTTGTTATGAAAAAATTTATTAAATTGACTGTTTGCTTTTGAAAGAAGGTCACAAGCCAGCGTTTCAAGGTGAAGCCATTGTAAACTCTGACGATGCATCGCATTGCATTTGAACATTGGCGATGTAATCCATCCGTTGGCCCAGTGAACCGATTTGTCTATGAAAAATCAATAGTCAATTCTAGCACATACCAAGACAGGTATTTCTGCACAGCTGAAGTTCAAATCCTAGAAGACAGCGTGGAAACATCATGTTGCATACACCCCATGTTGCCCAGTACTCATCAACACCTGTACAGTTATTCCTCAGAATCATCTCTATAGACGCTGAAAAGTTCCCATATTCATCTTCTGTGGTTAGATTAAACAACTTGTTGGGATAAGTTGTATATGGGATGAATTCGGCACACTCGGCTGGAACTTCTGCTGAGCACTTGGCGTCGCTGCAAATACACAATAAAACGCAATGTTTAGATTTGCCTGCTCAAATAAAAAACTTATATTTTGAATTTCTGACATATTATGAAAAAGGATTTGCACAAATTCCACAGTCTACCTGTCAACCTCAATCATAAAAAATTACGTACCATTCTTCTTCGTCGGCTCCACTGAGACACTCGTACTTATTGTTGCAAACCCCCAGACCTGGAATGCACTGACCATCCCCACAAGAAAACTCATGCTCGCCACAGGGCTGCACGGGTGACTCAATTGCGGGTAGGCATTCTTCTTCGGGCAACTTCATACATAATGATTCCAGATAGTCTCTACCTTCGCCGTGACACGAGTATCTCACACCGTCTACAACATTCAAAAAAGTTAACCTTTACAATGTTTTCTAGAAAATTTGACATACAAAAATTTATTAAATCCACTGTTTGCTTTTGAAAGAAGGCCACAAGTCAGCGTTTCATGGTGAAGCTATTGTAAACTCTGACGATGCATCGCATTGCATTTGAACATTGGCGATGTAATCCATCCGTTGGCCCAGTGAGCCGAGTTATCTATGAAAAAACAATAGTCAATTCCAGCACATACCAAGACAAGTATTTCTGCACAGCTGAAGTTCAAATCCTAGAAGACAGCGTGGAAACATCATGTTGCATACACCCCATGTTGCCCAGTACTCATCAACACCTGTACAGTTATTCCTCAGAATCATCTCTATAGACGCTGAAAATTTCCCATATTCATCTTCTGTGGTTAGATTAAACAACTTGTTGGGATAAGTTGTATATGGGATGAATTCGGCACACTCGGCTGGAACTTCTGCTGAGCACTTGGCGTCGCTGCAAATACGCAATAAAACGCAATGTTTAGATTTGCCTGCTCAAATAAAAATCTTATGTTTTGAATTTCCGACATATTATGAAAAAGGATTTGCACAAATTCCACAGTCTACCTGTCAACCTCAATCATAAAAAATTACGTACCATTCTTCTTCGTCGGCTCCACTGAGACACTCGTACTTATTGTTGCAAACCCCCAGACCTGGAATGCACTGACCATCCCCACAAGAAAACTCATGCTCGCCACAGGGCTGCACGGGTGACTCAATTGCGGGTAGGCATTCTTCTTCGGGCAACTTCATACATAATGATTCCAGATAGTCTCTACCTTCGCCGTGACACGAGTATCTCACACCGTCTACAACATTCAAAAAAGTTAACCTTTACAATGTTTTCTAGAAAATTTGACATACAAAAATTTATTAAATCCACTGTTTGCTTTTGAAAGAAGGCCACAAGTCAGCGTTTCATGGTGAAGCTATTGTAAACTCTGACGATGCATCGCATTGCATTTGAACATTGGCGATGTAATCCATCCGTTGGCCCAGTGAGCCGAGTTATCTATGAAAAAACAATAGTCAATTCCAGCACATACCAAGACAAGTATTTCTGCACAGCTGAAGTTCAAATCCTAGAAGACAGCGTGGAAACATCATGTTGCATACACCCCATGTTGCCCAGTACTCATCAACACCTGTACAGTTATTCCTCAGAATCATCTCTATAGACGCTGAAAATTTCCCATATTCATCTTCTGTGGTTAGATTAAACAACTTGTTGGGATAAGTTGTATATGGGATGAATTCGGCACACTCGGCTGGAACTTCTGCTGAGCATTTGGCGTCGCTGCAAATACGCAATAAAACGCAATGTTTAGATTTGCCTGCTCAAATAAAAATCTTATGTTTTGAATTTCCGACATATTATGAAAAAAGATTTGCACAAATTCCACAGTCTACCTGTCAACCTCAATCATAAAAAATCACGTACCATTCTTCTTCGTCGGCTCCACTGAGACACTCGTACTTATTGTTGCAAACCCCCAGACCTGGAATGCACTGACCATCCCCACAAGAAAACTCATGCTCGCCACAGGGCTGAACGGGTGACTCAATTGCGGGTAGGCATTCTTCTTCGGGCAACTTCATACATAATGATTCCAGATAGTCTCTACCTTCGCCGTGACACGAGTATCTCACACCGTCTACAACATTCAAAAAAGTTAACCTTTACAATGTTTTCTAGAAAATTTGACATACAAAAATTTATTAAATCCACTGTTTGCTTTTGAAAGAAGGCCACAAGCCAGCGTTTCATGGTGAAGCTATTGTAAACTCTGACGATGCATCGCATTGCATTTGAACATTGGCGATGTAATCCATCCGTTGGCCCAGTGAGCCGAGTTATCTATGAAAAAACAATAGTCAATTCCAGCACATACCAAGACAAGTATTTCTGCACAGCTGAAGTTCAAATCCTAGAAGACAGCGTGGAAACATCATGTTGCATACACCCCATGTTGCCCAGTACTCATCAACATCTGTACAGTTATTCCTCAGAATCATCTCTATAGACGCTGAAAAGTTCCCATATTCATCTTCTGTGGTTAGATTAAACAACTTGTTGGGATAAGTTGTATATGGGATGAATTCGGCACACTCGGCTGGAACTTCTGCTGAGCATTTGGCGTCGCTGCAAATACGCAATAAAACGCAATGTTTAGATTTGCCTGCTCAAATAAAAATCTTATGTTTTGAATTTCCGACATATTATGAAAAAAGATTTGCACAAATTCCACAGTCTACCTGTCAACCTCAATCATAAAAAATCACGTACCATTCTTCTTCGTCGGCTCCACTGAGACACTCGTACTTATTGTTGCAAACCCCCAGACCTGGAATGCACTGACCATCCCCACAAGAAAACTCATGCTCGCCACAGGGCTGAACGGGTGACTCAATTGCGGGTAGGCATTCTTCTTCGGGCAACTTCATACATAATGATTCCAGATAGTCTCTACCTTCGCCGTGACACGAGTATCTCACACCGTCTACAACATTCAAAAAAACTAACCTCAACAATGTTTTCTAGAAAATTTGTTATGAAAAAATTTATTAAATTCACTGTTTGCTTTTGAAAGAAGGCCACAAGCCAGCGTTTCATGGTGAAGCTATTCTAAACTCTGACGATGCATCGCATTGCATTTGAACATTGGCGATGTAATCCATCCTTTGGCCCAGTGAGCCGAGTTATCTATGAAAAAACAATAGTCAATTCCAGCACATACCAAGACAAGTATTTCTGCACAGCTGAAGTTCAAATCCTAGAAGACAGCGTGGAAACATCATGTTGCATACACCCCATGTTGCCCAGTACTCATCAACATCTGTACAGTTATTCCTCAGAATCATCTCTATAGACGCTGAAAAGTTCCCATATTCATCTTCTGTGGTTAGATTAAACAACTTGTTGGGATAAGTTGTATATGGGATGAATTCGGCACACTCGGCTGGAACTTCTGCTGAGCATTTGGCGTCGCTGTAGAGACACGATAAAACGCAATGTTTAGATTTGCCTGCCCAAATAAACAAATTAAAGTTTTGAATTTCTGAAATATTGAGAAAAAAGATTTCCACAAATTCCACAGTCTACCTGTCAACCTCAATCATAAAAAATTACGTACCATTCTTCTTCGTCGGCTCCACTGAGACACTCGTACTTATTGTTGCAAACCCCGAGACCTGGAATGCACTGACCACCCCCACAAGAAAACTCATGCTCGCCACAGGGCTGAACGGGTGACTCAATTGCGGGTAGGCATTCTTCTTCGGGCAACTTCATACATAATGATTCCAGATAGTCTCTACCTTCGCCGTGACACGAGTATCTCACACCGTCTACAACATTCAAAAAAGTTAACCTTTACAATGTTTTCTAGAAAATTTGACATACAAAAATTTATTAAATTCACTGTTTGCTTTTGAAAGAAGGCCACAAGCCAGCGTTTCATGGTGAAGCCATTGTAAACTCTGACGATGCATCGCATTGCATTTGAACATTGGCGATGTAATCCATCCGTTGGCCCAGTGAGCCGAGTTATCTATGAAAAAACAATAGTCAATTCCAGCACATACCAAGACAAGTATTTCTGCACAGCTGAAGTTCAAATCCTAGTAGACAGCGTGGAAACATCATGTTGCATACACCCCATGTTGCCCAGTACTCATCAACATCTGTACAGTTATTCCTCAGAATCATCTCTATAGACGCTGAAAAGTTCCCATATTCATCTTCTGTGGTTAGATTAAACAACTTGTTGGGATAACTTGTATATGGGATGAATTCGGCACACTTGGCTGGAACTTCTGCTGAGCATTTGGCGTCGCTGCAAATACGCAATAAAACGCAATGTTTAGATTTGCCTGCTCAAATAAAAATCTTATGTTTTGAATTTCCGACATATTATGAAAAAAGATTTGCACAAATTCCACAGTCTACCTGTCAACCTCAATCATAAAAAATCACGTACCATTCTTCTTCGTCGGCTCCACTGAGACACTCGTACTTATTGTTGCAAACCCCCAGACCTGGAATGCACTGACCATCCCCACAAGAAAACTCATGCTCGCCACAGGGCTGAACGGGTGACTCAATTGCGGGTAGGCATTCTTCTTCGGGCAACTTCATACATAATGATTCCAGATAGTCTCTACCTTCGCCGTGACACGAGTATCTCACACCGTCTACAACATTCAAAAAAACTAACCTCAACAATGTTTTCTAGAAAATTTGTTATGAAAAAATTTATTAAATTCACTGTTTGCTTTTGAAAGAAGGCCACAAGCCAGCGTTTCATGGTGAAGCTATTCTAAACTCTGACGATGCATCGCATTGCATTTGAACATTGGCGATGTAATCCATCCTTTGGCCCAGTGAGCCGAGTTATCTATGAAAAAACAATAGTCAATTCCAGCACATACCAAGACAAGTATTTCTGCACAGCTGAAGTTCAAATCCTAGAAGACAGCGTGGAAACATCATGTTGCATACACCCCATGTTGCCCAGTACTCATCAACATCTGTACAGTTATTCCTCAGAATCATCTCTATAGACGCTGAAAAGTTCCCATATTCATCTTCTGTGGTTAGATTAAACAACTTGTTGGGATAAGTTGTATATGGGATGAATTCGGCACACTCGGCTGGAACTTCTGCTGAGCATTTGGCGTCGCTGTAGAGACACGATAAAACGCAATGTTTAGATTTGCCTGCCCAAATAAACAAATTAAAGTTTTGAATTTCTGAAATATTGAGAAAAAAGATTTCCACAAATTCCACAGTCTACCTGTCAACCTCAATCATAAAAAATCACGTACCATTCTTCTTCGTCGGCTCCACTAAGACACTCGTATTTATTGTTGCAAACCCCGAGACCTGGAATGCACTGACCACCCCCACAAGAAAACTCATGCTCGCCACAGGGCTGAACGGGTGACTCCATTGCGGGTAGGCATTCTTCTTCGGGCAACTTCATACATAATGATTCCAGATAGTCTCTACCTTCGCCGTGACACGAGTAGCTCACACCGTCTACAACATTCAAAAGAGCCAACCTCAACAATGTTTTCTAGAAAATTTGTTATAAAAAAATTTATTAAATTCACTGTTTGCTTTTGAAAGAAGGCCACAAGCCAGCGTTTCATGGTGAAGCCATTGTAAACTCTGACGATGCATCGCATTGCATTTGAACATTGGCGATGTAATCCATCCGTTGGCCCAGTGAACCGATTTATCTATGAAAAACAATAGTCAATTCTAGCACATACCAAGACAGGTATTTCTGCACAGCTGAAGTTCAAATCCTAGAAGACAGCGTGGAAACATCATGTTGCATACACCCCATGTTGCCCAGTACTCATCAACATCTGTACAGTTATTCCTCAGAATCATCTCTATAGACGCTGAAAAGTTCCCATATTCATCTTCTGTGGTTAGATTAAACAACTTGTTGGGATAAGTTGTATATGGGATGAATTCGGCACACTCGGCTGGAACTTCTGCTGAGCATATGGCGTCGCTGTAAAGACACGATAAAACGCAATGTTTAGATTTGCCTGCCCAAATAAAAGACTTATGTTTTCAATATCTGACATATTATGAAAAAATATTTGCGCAAATTCAACGGTCTACCCGTCAACCTCAATCATAAAAATCACGTACCATTCTTTTTCGTCGGCTCCACTGAGGCACTCGTACTTATTGTTGCAAACCCCCAGACCTGGAATGCACTGACCACCCCCACAAGAAAACTCATGCTCGCCACAGGGCTGAACGGGTGACTCAATTGCGGGTAGGCATTCTTCTTCGGGCAACTTCATACATAATGATTCCAGATAGTCTCTACCTTCGCCGTGACACGAGTAGCTCACACCGTCTACAACATTAAAAAAAGCTAGCTTCGACAATGTTTTCTAGAAAATTTGTTATGAAAAAATTTATTAAATTGACTGTTTGCTTTTGAAAGAAGGTCACAAGCCAGCGTTTCAAGGTGAAGCCATTGTAAACTCTGACGATGCATCGCATTGCATTTGAACATTGGCGATGTAATCCATCCGTTGGCCCAGTGAACCGATTTGTCTATGAAAAATCAATAGTCAATTCTAGCACATACCAAGACAGGTATTTCTGCACAGCTGAAGTTCAAATCCTAGAAGACAGCGTGGAAACATCATGTTGCATACACCCCATGTTGCCCAGTACTCATCAACACCTGTACAGTTATTCCTCAGAATCATCTCTATAGACGCTGAAAAGTTCCCATATTCATCTTCTGTGGTTAGATTAAACAACTTGTTGGGATAAGTTGTATATGGGATGAATTCGGCACACTCGGCTGGAACTTCTGCTGAGCACTTGGCGTCGCTGCAAATACACAATAAAACGCAATGTTTAGATTTGCCTGCTCAAATAAAAAACTTATATTTTGAATTTCTGACATATTATGAAAAAGGATTTGCACAAATTCCACAGTCTACCTGTCAACCTCAATCATAAAAAATTACGTACCATTCTTCTTCGTCGGCTCCACTGAGACACTCGTACTTATTGTTGCAAACCCCCAGACCTGGAATGCACTGACCATCCCCACAAGAAAACTCATGCTCGCCACAGGGCTGCACGGGTGACTCAATTGCGGGTAGGCATTCTTCTTCGGGCAACTTCATACATAATGATTCCAGATAGTCTCTACCTTCGCCGTGACACGAGTATCTCACACCGTCTACAACATTCAAAAAAGTTAACCTTTACAATGTTTTCTAGAAAATTTGACATACAAAAATTTATTAAATCCACTGTTTGCTTTTGAAAGAAGGCCACAAGTCAGCGTTTCATGGTGAAGCTATTGTAAACTCTGACGATGCATCGCATTGCATTTGAACATTGGCGATGTAATCCATCCGTTGGCCCAGTGAGCCGAGTTATCTATGAAAAAACAATAGTCAATTCCAGCACATACCAAGACAAGTATTTCTGCACAGCTGAAGTTCAAATCCTAGAAGACAGCGTGGAAACATCATGTTGCATACACCCCATGTTGCCCAGTACTCATCAACACCTGTACAGTTATTCCTCAGAATCATCTCTATAGACGCTGAAAATTTCCCATATTCATCTTCTGTGGTTAGATTAAACAACTTGTTGGGATAAGTTGTATATGGGATGAATTCGGCACACTCGGCTGGAACTTCTGCTGAGCACTTGGCGTCGCTGCAAATACGCAATAAAACGCAATGTTTAGATTTGCCTGCTCAAATAAAAATCTTATGTTTTGAATTTCCGACATATTATGAAAAAGGATTTGCACAAATTCCACAGTCTACCTGTCAACCTCAATCATAAAAAATTACGTACCATTCTTCTTCGTCGGCTCCACTGAGACACTCGTACTTATTGTTGCAAACCCCCAGACCTGGAATGCACTGACCATCCCCACAAGAAAACTCATGCTCGCCACAGGGCTGCACGGGTGACTCAATTGCGGGTAGGCATTCTTCTTCGGGCAACTTCATACATAATGATTCCAGATAGTCTCTACCTTCGCCGTGACACGAGTATCTCACACCGTCTACAACATTCAAAAAAGTTAACCTTTACAATGTTTTCTAGAAAATTTGACATACAAAAATTTATTAAATCCACTGTTTGCTTTTGAAAGAAGGCCACAAGTCAGCGTTTCATGGTGAAGCTATTGTAAACTCTGACGATGCATCGCATTGCATTTGAACATTGGCGATGTAATCCATCCGTTGGCCCAGTGAGCCGAGTTATCTATGAAAAAACAATAGTCAATTCCAGCACATACCAAGACAAGTATTTCTGCACAGCTGAAGTTCAAATCCTAGAAGACAGCGTGGAAACATCATGTTGCATACACCCCATGTTGCCCAGTACTCATCAACACCTGTACAGTTATTCCTCAGAATCATCTCTATAGACGCTGAAAATTTCCCATATTCATCTTCTGTGGTTAGATTAAACAACTTGTTGGGATAAGTTGTATATGGGATGAATTCGGCACACTCGGCTGGAACTTCTGCTGAGCATTTGGCGTCGCTGCAAATACGCAATAAAACGCAATGTTTAGATTTGCCTGCTCAAATAAAAATCTTATGTTTTGAATTTCCGACATATTATGAAAAAAGATTTGCACAAATTCCACAGTCTACCTGTCAACCTCAATCATAAAAAATCACGTACCATTCTTCTTCGTCGGCTCCACTGAGACACTCGTACTTATTGTTGCAAACCCCCAGACCTGGAATGCACTGACCATCCCCACAAGAAAACTCATGCTCGCCACAGGGCTGAACGGGTGACTCAATTGCGGGTAGGCATTCTTCTTCGGGCAACTTCATACATAATGATTCCAGATAGTCTCTACCTTCGCCGTGACACGAGTATCTCACACCGTCTACAACATTCAAAAAAGTTAACCTTTACAATGTTTTCTAGAAAATTTGACATACAAAAATTTATTAAATCCACTGTTTGCTTTTGAAAGAAGGCCACAAGCCAGCGTTTCATGGTGAAGCTATTGTAAACTCTGACGATGCATCGCATTGCATTTGAACATTGGCGATGTAATCCATCCGTTGGCCCAGTGAGCCGAGTTATCTATGAAAAAACAATAGTCAATTCCAGCACATACCAAGACAAGTATTTCTGCACAGCTGAAGTTCAAATCCTAGAAGACAGCGTGGAAACATCATGTTGCATACACCCCATGTTGCCCAGTACTCATCAACATCTGTACAGTTATTCCTCAGAATCATCTCTATAGACGCTGAAAAGTTCCCATATTCATCTTCTGTGGTTAGATTAAACAACTTGTTGGGATAAGTTGTATATGGGATGAATTCGGCACACTCGGCTGGAACTTCTGCTGAGCATTTGGCGTCGCTGCAAATACGCAATAAAACGCAATGTTTAGATTTGCCTGCTCAAATAAAAATCTTATGTTTTGAATTTCCGACATATTATGAAAAAAGATTTGCACAAATTCCACAGTCTACCTGTCAACCTCAATCATAAAAAATCACGTACCATTCTTCTTCGTCGGCTCCACTGAGACACTCGTACTTATTGTTGCAAACCCCCAGACCTGGAATGCACTGACCATCCCCACAAGAAAACTCATGCTCGCCACAGGGCTGAACGGGTGACTCAATTGCGGGTAGGCATTCTTCTTCGGGCAACTTCATACATAATGATTCCAGATAGTCTCTACCTTCGCCGTGACACGAGTATCTCACACCGTCTACAACATTCAAAAAAACTAACCTCAACAATGTTTTCTAGAAAATTTGTTATGAAAAAATTTATTAAATTCACTGTTTGCTTTTGAAAGAAGGCCACAAGCCAGCGTTTCATGGTGAAGCTATTCTAAACTCTGACGATGCATCGCATTGCATTTGAACATTGGCGATGTAATCCATCCTTTGGCCCAGTGAGCCGAGTTATCTATGAAAAAACAATAGTCAATTCCAGCACATACCAAGACAAGTATTTCTGCACAGCTGAAGTTCAAATCCTAGAAGACAGCGTGGAAACATCATGTTGCATACACCCCATGTTGCCCAGTACTCATCAACATCTGTACAGTTATTCCTCAGAATCATCTCTATAGACGCTGAAAAGTTCCCATATTCATCTTCTGTGGTTAGATTAAACAACTTGTTGGGATAAGTTGTATATGGGATGAATTCGGCACACTCGGCTGGAACTTCTGCTGAGCATTTGGCGTCGCTGTAGAGACACGATAAAACGCAATGTTTAGATTTGCCTGCCCAAATAAACAAATTAAAGTTTTGAATTTCTGAAATATTGAGAAAAAAGATTTCCACAAATTCCACAGTCTACCTGTCAACCTCAATCATAAAAAATCACGTACCATTCTTCTTCGTCGGCTCCACTAAGACACTCGTATTTATTGTTGCAAACCCCGAGACCTGGAATGCACTGACCACCCCCACAAGAAAACTCATGCTCGCCACAGGGCTGAACGGGTGACTCCATTGCGGGTAGGCATTCTTCTTCGGGCAACTTCATACATAATGATTCCAGATAGTCTCTACCTTCGCCGTGACACGAGTAGCTCACACCGTCTACAACATTCAAAAGAGCCAACCTCAACAATGTTTTCTAGAAAATTTGTTATAAAAAAATTTATTAAATTCACTGTTTGCTTTTGAAAGAAGGCCACAAGCCAGCGTTTCATGGTGAAGCCATTGTAAACTCTGACGATGCATCGCATTGCATTTGAACATTGGCGATGTAATCCATCCGTTGGCCCAGTGAACCGATTTATCTATGAAAAACAATAGTCAATTCTAGCACATACCAAGACAGGTATTTCTGCACAGCTGAAGTTCAAATCCTAGAAGACAGCGTGGAAACATCATGTTGCATACACCCCATGTTGCCCAGTACTCATCAACATCTGTACAGTTATTCCTCAGAATCATCTCTATAGACGCTGAAAAGTTCCCATATTCATCTTCTGTGGTTAGATTAAACAACTTGTTGGGATAAGTTGTATATGGGATGAATTCGGCACACTCGGCTGGAACTTCTGCTGAGCATATGGCGTCGCTGTAAAGACACGATAAAACGCAATGTTTAGATTTGCCTGCCCAAATAAAAGACTTATGTTTTCAATATCTGACATATTATGAAAAAATATTTGCGCAAATTCAACGGTCTACCCGTCAACCTCAATCATAAAAATCACGTACCATTCTTTTTCGTCGGCTCCACTGAGGCACTCGTACTTATTGTTGCAAACCCCCAGACCTGGAATGCACTGACCACCCCCACAAGAAAACTCATGCTCGCCACAGGGCTGAACGGGTGACTCAATTGCGGGTAGGCATTCTTCTTCGGGCAACTTCATACATAATGATTCCAGATAGTCTCTACCTTCGCCGTGACACGAGTAGCTCACACCGTCTACAACATTAAAAAAAGCTAGCTTCGACAATGTTTTCTAGAAAATTTGTTATGAAAAAATTTATTAAATTGACTGTTTGCTTTTGAAAGAAGGTCACAAGCCAGCGTTTCAAGGTGAAGCCATTGTAAACTCTGACGATGCATCGCATTGCATTTGAACATTGGCGATGTAATCCATCCGTTGGCCCAGTGAACCGATTTGTCTATGAAAAATCAATAGTCAATTCTAGCACATACCAAGACAGGTATTTCTGCACAGCTGAAGTTCAAATCCTAGAAGACAGCGTGGAAACATCATGTTGCATACACCCCATGTTGCCCAGTACTCATCAACACCTGTACAGTTATTCCTCAGAATCATCTCTATAGACGCTGAAAAGTTCCCATATTCATCTTCTGTGGTTAGATTAAACAACTTGTTGGGATAAGTTGTATATGGGATGAATTCGGCACACTCGGCTGGAACTTCTGCTGAGCACTTGGCGTCGCTGCAAATACACAATAAAACGCAATGTTTAGATTTGCCTGCTCAAATAAAAAACTTATATTTTGAATTTCTGACATATTATGAAAAAGGATTTGCACAAATTCCACAGTCTACCTGTCAACCTCAATCATAAAAAATTACGTACCATTCTTCTTCGTCGGCTCCACTGAGACACTCGTACTTATTATTGCAAACCCCCAGACCTGGAATGCACTGACCATCCCCACAAGAAAACTCATGCTCGCCACAGGGCTGCACGGGTGACTCAATTGCGGGTAGGCATTCTTCTTCGGGCAACTTCATACATAATGATTCCAGATAGTCTCTACCTTCGCCGTGACACGAGTATCTCACACCGTCTACAACATTCAAAAAAGTTAACCTTTACAATGTTTTCTAGAAAATTTGACATACAAAAATTTATTAAATCCACTGTTTGCTTTTGAAAGAAGGCCACAAGTCAGCGTTTCATGGTGAAGCTATTGTAAACTCTGACGATGCATCGCATTGCATTTGAACATTGGCGATGTAATCCATCCGTTGGCCCAGTGAGCCGAGTTATCTATGAAAAAACAATAGTCAATTCCAGCACATACCAAGACAAGTATTTCTGCACAGCTGAAGTTCAAATCCTAGAAGACAGCGTGGAAACATCATGTTGCATACACCCCATGTTGCCCAGTACTCATCAACACCTGTACAGTTATTCCTCAGAATCATCTCTATAGACGCTGAAAATTTCCCATATTCATCTTCTGTGGTTAGATTAAACAACTTGTTGGGATAAGTTGTATATGGGATGAATTCGGCACACTCGGCTGGAACTTCTGCTGAGCACTTGGCGTCGCTGCAAATACGCAATAAAACGCAATGTTTAGATTTGCCTGCTCAAATAAAAATCTTATGTTTTGAATTTCCGACATATTATGAAAAAGGATTTGCACAAATTCCACAGTCTACCTGTCAACCTCAATCATAAAAAATCACGTACCATTCTTCTTCGTCGGCTCCACTGAGACACTCGTACTTATTGTTGCAAACCCCCAGACCTGGAATGCACTGACCATCCCCACAAGAAAACTCATGCTCGCCACAGGGCTGCACGGGTGACTCAATTGCGGGTAGGCATTCTTCTTCGGGCAACTTCATACATAATGATTCCAGATAGTCTCTACCTTCGCCGTGACACGAGTATCTCACACCGTCTACAACATTCAAAAAAGTTAACCTTTACAATGTTTTCTAGAAAATTTGACATACAAAAATTTATTAAATCCACTGTTTGCTTTTGAAAGAAGGCCACAAGTCAGCGTTTCATGGTGAAGCTATTGTAAACTCTGACGATGCATCGCATTGCATTTGAACATTGGCGATGTAATCCATCCGTTGGCCCAGTGAGCCGAGTTATCTATGAAAAAACAATAGTCAATTCCAGCACATACCAAGACAAGTATTTCTGCACAGCTGAAGTTCAAATCCTAGAAGACAGCGTGGAAACATCATGTTGCATACACCCCATGTTGCCCAGTACTCATCAACACCTGTACAGTTATTCCTCAGAATCATCTCTATAGACGCTGAAAATTTCCCATATTCATCTTCTGTGGTTAGATTAAACAACTTGTTGGGATAAGTTGTATATGGGATGAATTCGGCACACTCGGCTGGAACTTCTGCTGAGCATTTGGCGTCGCTGCAAATACGCAATAAAACGCAATGTTTAGATTTGCCTGCTCAAATAAAAATCTTATGTTTTGAATTTCCGACATATTATGAAAAAAGATTTGCACAAATTCCACAGTCTACCTGTCAACCTCAATCATAAAAAATCACGTACCATTCTTCTTCGTCGGCTCCACTGAGACACTCGTACTTATTGTTGCAAACCCCCAGACCTGGAATGCACTGACCATCCCCACAAGAAAACTCATGCTCGCCACAGGGCTGAACGGGTGACTCAATTGCGGGTAGGCATTCTTCTTCGGGCAACTTCATACATAATGATTCCAGATAGTCTCTACCTTCGCCGTGACACGAGTATCTCACACCGTCTACAACATTCAAAAAAGTTAACCTTTACAATGTTTTCTAGAAAATTTGACATACAAAAATTTATTAAATCCACTGTTTGCTTTTGAAAGAAGGCCACAAGCCAGCGTTTCATGGTGAAGCTATTGTAAACTCTGACGATGCATCGCATTGCATTTGAACATTGGCGATGTAATCCATCCGTTGGCCCAGTGAGCCGAGTTATCTATGAAAAAACAATAGTCAATTCCAGCACATACCAAGACAAGTATTTCTGCACAGCTGAAGTTCAAATCCTAGAAGACAGCGTGGAAACATCATGTTGCATACACCCCATGTTGCCCAGTACTCATCAACACCTGTACAGTTATTCCTCAGAATCATCTCTATAGACGCTGAAAATTTCCCATATTCATCTTCTGTGGTTAGATTAAACAACTTGTTGGGATAAGTTGTATATGGGATGAATTCGGCACACTCGGCTGGAACTTCTGCTGAGCATTTGGCGTCGCTGCAAATACGCAATAAAACGCAATGTTTAGATTTGCCTGCTCAAATAAAAATCTTATGTTTTGAATTTCCGACATATTATGAAAAAAGATTTGCACAAATTCCACAGTCTACCTGTCAACCTCAATCATAAAAAATCACGTACCATTCTTCTTCGTCGGCTCCACTGAGACACTCGTACTTATTGTTGCAAACCCCCAGACCTGGAATGCACTGACCATCCCCACAAGAAAACTCATGCTCGCCACAGGGCTGAACGGGTGACTCAATTGCGGGTAGGCATTCTTCTTCGGGCAACTTCATACATAATGATTCCAGATAGTCTCTACCTTCGCCGTGACACGAGTATCTCACACCGTCTACAACATTCAAAAAAGTTAACCTTTACAATGTTTTCTAGAAAATTTGACATACAAAAATTTATTAAATCCACTGTTTGCTTTTGAAAGAAGGCCACAAGCCAGCGTTTCATGGTGAAGCTATTGTAAACTCTGACGATGCATCGCATTGCATTTGAACATTGGCGATGTAATCCATCCGTTGGCCCAGTGAGCCGAGTTATCTATGAAAAAACAATAGTCAATTCCAGCACATACCAAGACAAGTATTTCTGCACAGCTGAAGTTCAAATCCTAGAAGACAGCGTGGAAACATCATGTTGCATACACCCCATGTTGCCCAGTACTCATCAACATCTGTACAGTTATTCCTCAGAATCATCTCTATAGACGCTGAAAAGTTCCCATATTCATCTTCTGTGGTTAGATTAAACAACTTGTTGGGATAAGTTGTATATGGGATGAATTCGGCACACTCGGCTGGAACTTCTGCTGAGCATTTGGCGTCGCTGCAAATACGCAATAAAACGCAATGTTTAGATTTGCCTGCTCAAATAAAAATCTTATGTTTTGAATTTCCGACATATTATGAAAAAAGATTTGCACAAATTCCACAGTCTACCTGTCAACCTCAATCATAAAAAATCACGTACCATTCTTCTTCGTCGGCTCCACTGAGACACTCGTACTTATTGTTGCAAACCCCCAGACCTGGAATGCACTGACCATCCCCACAAGAAAACTCATGCTCGCCACAGGGCTGAACGGGTGACTCAATTGCGGGTAGGCATTCTTCTTCGGGCAACTTCATACATAATGATTCCAGATAGTCTCTACCTTCGCCGTGACACGAGTATCTCACACCGTCTACAACATTCAAAAAAACTAACCTCAACAATGTTTTCTAGAAAATTTGTTATGAAAAAATTTATTAAATTCACTGTTTGCTTTTGAAAGAAGGCCACAAGCCAGCGTTTCATGGTGAAGCTATTCTAAACTCTGACGATGCATCGCATTGCATTTGAACATTGGCGATGTAATCCATCCTTTGGCCCAGTGAGCCGAGTTATCTATGAAAAAACAATAGTCAATTCCAGCACATACCAAGACAAGTATTTCTGCACAGCTGAAGTTCAAATCCTAGAAGACAGCGTGGAAACATCATGTTGCATACACCCCATGTTGCCCAGTACTCATCAACATCTGTACAGTTATTCCTCAGAATCATCTCTATAGACGCTGAAAAGTTCCCATATTCATCTTCTGTGGTTAGATTAAACAACTTGTTGGGATAAGTTGTATATGGGATGAATTCGGCACACTCGGCTGGAACTTCTGCTGAGCATTTGGCGTCGCTGTAGAGACACGATAAAACGCAATGTTTAGATTTGCCTGCCCAAATAAACAAATTAAAGTTTTGAATTTCTGAAATATTGAGAAAAAAGATTTCCACAAATTCCACAGTCTACCTGTCAACCTCAATCATAAAAAATTACGTACCATTCTTCTTCGTCGGCTCCACTAAGACACTCGTATTTATTGTTGCAAACCCCGAGACCTGGAATGCACTGACCACCCCCACAAGAAAACTCATGCTCGCCACAGGGCTGAACGGGTGACTCCATTGCGGGTAGGCATTCTTCTTCGGGCAACTTCATACATAATGATTCCAGATAGTCTCTACCTTCGCCGTGACACGAGTAGCTCACACCGTCTACAACATTCAAAAGAGCCAACCTCAACAATGTTTTCTAGAAAATTTGTTATAAAAAAATTTATTAAATTCACTGTTTGCTTTTGAAAGAAGGCCACAAGCCAGCGTTTCATGGTGAAGCCATTGTAAACTCTGACGATGCATCGCATTGCATTTGAACATTGGCGATGTAATCCATCCGTTGGCCCAGTGAACCGATTTATCTATGAAAAACAATAGTCAATTCTAGCACATACCAAGACAAGTATTTCTGCACAGCTGAAGTTCAAATCCTAGAAGACAGCGTGGAAACATCATGTTGCATACACCCCATGTTGCCCAGTACTCATCAACATCTGTACAGTTATTCCTCAGAATCATCTCTATAGACGCTGAAAAGTTCCCATATTCATCTTCTGTGGTTAGATTAAACAACTTGTTGGGATAAGTTGTATATGGGATGAATTCGGCACACTCGGCTGGAACTTCTGCTGAGCATATGGCGTCGCTGTAAAGACACGATAAAACGCAATGTTTAGATTTGCCTGCCCAAATAAAAGACTTATGTTTTCAATATCTGACATATTATGAAAAAATATTTGCGCAAATTCAACGGTCTACCCGTCAACCTCAATCATAAAAATCACGTACCATTCTTTTTCGTCGGCTCCACTGAGGCACTCGTACTTATTGTTGCAAACCCCCAGACCTGGAATGCACTGACCACCCCCACAAGAAAACTCATGCTCGCCACAGGGCTGAACGGGTGACTCAATTGCGGGTAGGCATTCTTCTTCGGGCAACTTCATACATAATGATTCCAGATAGTCTCTACCTTCGCCGTGACACGAGTAGCTCACACCGTCTACAACATTAAAAAAAGCTAGCTTCGACAATGTTTTCTAGAAAATTTGTTATGAAAAAATTTATTAAATTGACTGTTTGCTTTTGAAAGAAGGTCACAAGCCAGCGTTTCAAGGTGAAGCCATTGTAAACTCTGACGATGCATCGCATTGCATTTGAACATTGGCGATGTAATCCATCCGTTGGCCCAGTGAGCCGAGTTATCTATGAAAAAACAATAGTCAATTCCAGCACATACCAAGACAAGTATTTCTGCACAGCTGAAGTTCAAATCCTAGAAGACAGCGTGGAAACATCATGTTGCATACACCCCATGTTGCCCAGTACTCATCAACACCTGTACAGTTATTCCTCAGAATCATCTCTATAGACGCTGAAAATTTCCCATATTCATCTTCTGTGGTTAGATTAAACAACTTGTTGGGATAAGTTGTATATGGGATGAATTCGGCACACTCGGCTGGAACTTCTGCTGAGCACTTGGCGTCGCTGCAAATACGCAATAAAACGCAATGTTTAGATTTGCCTGCTCAAATAAAAATCTTATGTTTTGAATTTCCGACATATTATGAAAAAGGATTTGCACAAATTCCACAGTCTACCTGTCAACCTCAATCATAAAAAATTACGTACCATTCTTCTTCGTCGGCTCCACTGAGACACTCGTACTTATTGTTGCAAACCCCCAGACCTGGAATGCACTGACCATCCCCACAAGAAAACTCATGCTCGCCACAGGGCTGCACGGGTGACTCAATTGCGGGTAGGCATTCTTCTTCGGGCAACTTCATACATAATGATTCCAGATAGTCTCTACCTTCGCCGTGACACGAGTATCTCACACCGTCTACAACATTCAAAAAAGTTAACCTTTACAATGTTTTCTAGAAAATTTGACATACAAAAATTTATTAAATCCACTGTTTGCTTTTGAAAGAAGGCCACAAGTCAGCGTTTCATGGTGAAGCTATTGTAAACTCTGACGATGCATCGCATTGCATTTGAACATTGGCGATGTAATCCATCCGTTGGCCCAGTGAGCCGAGTTATCTATGAAAAAACAATAGTCAATTCCAGCACATACCAAGACAAGTATTTCTGCACAGCTGAAGTTCAAATCCTAGAAGACAGCGTGGAAACATCATGTTGCATACACCCCATGTTGCCCAGTACTCATCAACACCTGTACAGTTATTCCTCAGAATCATCTCTATAGACGCTGAAAATTTCCCATATTCATCTTCTGTGGTTAGATTAAACAACTTGTTGGGATAAGTTGTATATGGGATGAATTCGGCACACTCGGCTGGAACTTCTGCTGAGCATTTGGCGTCGCTGCAAATACGCAATAAAACGCAATGTTTAGATTTGCCTGCTCAAATAAAAATCTTATGTTTTGAATTTCCGACATATTATGAAAAAAGATTTGCACAAATTCCACAGTCTACCTGTCAACCTCAATCATAAAAAATCACGTACCATTCTTCTTCGTCGGCTCCACTGAGACACTCGTACTTATTGTTGCAAACCCCCAGACCTGGAATGCACTGACCATCCCCACAAGAAAACTCATGCTCGCCACAGGGCTGAACGGGTGACTCAATTGCGGGTAGGCATTCTTCTTCGGGCAACTTCATACATAATGGTTCCAGATAGTCTCTACCTTCGCCGTGACACGAGTATCTCACACCGTCTACAACATTCAAAAAAGTTAACCTTTACAATGTTTTCTAGAAAATTTGACATACAAAAATTTATTAAATCCACTGTTTGCTTTTGAAAGAAGGCCACAAGCCAGCGTTTCATGGTGAAGCTATTGTAAACTCTGACGATGCATCGCATTGCATTTGAACATTGGCGATGTAATCCATCCGTTGGCCCAGTGAGCCGAGTTATCTATGAAAAAACAATAGTCAATTCCAGCACATACCAAGACAAGTATTTCTGCACAGCTGAAGTTCAAATCCTAGAAGACAGCGTGGAAACATCATGTTGCATACACCCCATGTTGCCCAGTACTCATCAACATCTGTACAGTTATTCCTCAGAATCATCTCTATAGACGCTGAAAAGTTCCCATATTCATCTTCTGTGGTTAGATTAAACAACTTGTTGGGATAAGTTGTATATGGGATGAATTCGGCACACTCGGCTGGAACTTCTGCTGAGCATTTGGCGTCGCTGCAAATACACAATAAAACGCAATGTTTAGATTTGCCTGCTCAAATAAAAAACTTATGTTTTGAACTTCTGACATATTATGAAAAAATATTTGCACAAATTCCACAGTCTACCTGTCAACCTCAATCATAAAAAATTACGTACCATTCTTCTTCGTCGGCTCCACTGAGACACTCGTACTTATTGTTGCAAACCCCGAGACCTGGAATGCACTGACCACCCCCACAAGAAAACTCATGCTCGCCACAGGGCTGAACGGGTGACTCAATTGCGGGTAGGCATTCTTCTTCGGGCAACTTCATACATAATGATTCCAGATAGTCTCTACCTTCGCCGTGACACGAGTATCTCACACCGTCTACAACATTCAAAAAAGTTAACCTTTACAATGTTTTCTAGAAAATTTGACATACAAAAATTTATTAAATTCACTGTTTGCTTTTGGAAGAAGGCCACAAGCCAGCGTTTCATGGTGAAGCCATTGTAAACTCTGACGATGCATCGCATTGCATTTGAACATTGGCGATGTAATCCATCCGTTGGCCCAGTGAGCCGAGTTATCTATGAAAAAACAATAGTCAATTCCAGCACATACCAAGACAAGTATTTCTGCACAGCTGAAGTTCAAATCCTAGAAGACAGCGTGGAAACATCATGTTGCATACACCCCATGTTGCCCAGTACTCATCAACATCTGTACAGTTATTCCTCAGAATCATCTCTATAGACGCTGAAAAGTTCCCATATTCATCTTCTGTGGTTAGATTAAACAACTTGTTGGGATAAGTTGTATATGGGATGAATTCGGCACACTCGGCTGGAACTTCTGCTGAGCATTTGGCGTCGCTGCAAATACGCAATAAAACGCAATGTTTAGATTTGCCTGCTCAAATAAAAAACTTATATTTTGAATTTCTGACATATTATGAAAAAGGATTTGCACAAATTCCACAGTCTACCTGTCAACCTCAATCATAAAAAATTACGTACCATTCTTCTTCGTCGGCTCCACTGAGACACTCGTACTTATTGTTGCAAACCCCCAGACCTGGAATGCACTGACCATCCCCACAAGAAAACTCATGCTCGCCACAGGGCTGCACGGGTGACTCAATTGCGGGTAGGCATTCTTCTTCGGGCAACTTCATACATAATGATTCCAGATAGTCTCTACCTTCGCCGTGACACGAGTATCTCACACCGTCTACAACATTCAAAAAAGTTAACCTTTACAATGTTTTCTAGAAAATTTGACATACAAAAATTTATTAAATCCACTGTTTGCTTTTGAAAGAAGGCCACAAGCCAGCGTTTCATGGTGAAGCCATTGTAAACTCTGACGATGCATCGCATTGCATTTGAACATTGGCGATGTAATCCATCCGTTGGCCCAGTGAGCCGAGTTATCTATGAAAAAACAATAGTCAATTCCAGCACATACCAAGACAAGTATTTCTGCACAGCTGAAGTTCAAATCCTAGAAGACAGCGTGGAAACATCATGTTGCATACACCCCATGTTGCCCAGTACTCGTCAACATCTGTACAGTTATTCCTCAGAATCATCTCTATAGACGCTGAAAAGTTCCCATATTCATCTTCTGTGGTTAGATTAAACAACTTGTTGGGATAAGTTGTATATGGGATGAATTCGGCACACTCGGCTGGAACTTCTGCTGAGCATTTGGCGTCGCTGCAAATACGCAATAAAACGCAATGTTTAGATTTGCCTGCTCAAATAAAAAACTTATATTTTGAATTTCTGACATATTATGAAAAAGGATTTGCACAAATTCCACAGTCTACCTGTCAACCTCAATCATAAAAAATTACGTACCATTCTTCTTCGTCGGCTCCACTGAGACACTCGTACTTATTGTTGCAAACCCCCAGACCTGGAATGCACTGACCATCCCCACAAGAAAACTCATGCTCGCCACAGGGCTGCACGGGTGACTCAATTGCGGGTAGGCATTCTTCTTCGGGCAACTTCATACATAATGATTCCAGATAGTCTCTACCTTCGCCGTGACACGAGTATCTCACACCGTCTACAACATTCAAAAAAGTTAACCTTTACAATGTTTTCTAGAAAATTTGACATACAAAAATTTATTAAATCCACTGTTTGCTTTTGAAAGAAGGCCACAAGTCAGCGTTTCATGGTGAAGCTATTGTAAACTCTGACGATGCATCGCATTGCATTTGAACATTGGCGATGTAATCCATCCGTTGGCCCAGTGAGCCGAGTTATCTATGAAAAAACAATAGTCAATTCCAGCACATACCAAGACAAGTATTTCTGCACAGCTGAAGTTCAAATCCTAGAAGACAGCGTGGAAACATCATGTTGCATACACCCCATGTTGCCCAGTACTCGTCAACACCTGTACAGTTATTCCTCAGAATCATCTCTATAGACGCTGAAAAGTTCCCATATTCATCTTCTGTGGTTAGATTAAACAACTTGTTGGGATAAGTTGTATATGGGATGAATTCGGCACACTCGGCTGGAACTTCTGCTGAGCATTTGGCGTCGCTGCAAATACGCAATAAAACGCAATGTTTAGATTTGCCTGCTCAAATAAAAATCTTATGTTTTGAATTTCCGACATATTATGAAAAAAGATTTGCACAAATTCCACAGTCTACCTGTCAACCTCAATCATAAAAAATCACGTACCATTCTTCTTCGTCGGCTCCACTGAGACACTCGTACTTATTGTTGCAAACCCCCAGACCTGGAATGCACTGACCATCCCCACAAGAAAACTCATGCTCGCCACAGGGCTGAACGGGTGACTCAATTGCGGGTAGGCATTCTTCTTCGGGCAACTTCATACATAATGATTCCAGATAGTCTCTACCTTCGCCGTGACACGAGTATCTCACACCGTCTACAACATTCAAAAAAGTTAACCTTTACAATGTTTTCTAGAAAATTTGACATACAAAAATTTATTAAATCCACTGTTTGCTTTTGAAAGAAGGCCACAAGCCAGCGTTTCATGGTGAAGCTATTGTAAACTCTGACGATGCATCGCATTGCATTTGAACATTGGCGATGTAATCCATCCGTTGGCCCAGTGAGCCGAGTTATCTATGAAAAAACAATAGTCAATTCCAGCACATACCAAGACAAGTATTTCTGCACAGCTGAAGTTCAAATCCTAGAAGACAGCGTGGAAACATCATGTTGCATACACCCCATGTTGCCCAGTACTCATCAACATCTGTACAGTTATTCCTCAGAATCATCTCTATAGACGCTGAAAAGTTCCCATATTCATCTTCTGTGGTTAGATTAAACAACTTGTTGGGATAAGTTGTATATGGGATGAATTCGGCACACTCGGCTGGAACTTCTGCTGAGCATTTGGCGTCGCTGCAAATACACAATAAAACGCAATGTTTAGATTTGCCTGCTCAAATAAAAAACTTATGTTTTGAACTTCTGACATATTATGAAAAAATATTTGCACAAATTCCACAGTCTACCTGTCAACCTCAATCATAAAAAATTACGTACCATTCTTCTTCGTCGGCTCCACTGAGACACTCGTACTTATTGTTGCAAACCCCGAGACCGGGAATGCACTGACCACCCCCACAAGAAAACTCATGCTCGCCACAGGGCTGAACGGGTGACTCAATTGCGGGTAGGCATTCTTCTTCGGGCAACTTCATACATAATGATTCCAGATAGTCTCTACCTTCGCCGTGACACGAGTATCTCACACCGTCTACAACATTCAAAAAAGTTAACCTTTACAATGTTTTCTAGAAAATTTGACATACAAAAATTTATTAAATTCACTGTTTGCTTTTGAAAGAAGGCCACAAGCCAGCGTTTCATGGTGAAGCCATTGTAAACTCTGACGATGCATCGCATTGCATTTGAACATTGGCGATGTAATCCATCCGTTGGCCCAGTGAGCCGAGTTATCTATGAAAAAACAATAGTCAATTCCAGCACATACCAAGACAAGTATTTCTGCACAGCTGAAGTTCAAATCCTAGAAGACAGCGTGGAAACATCATGTTGCATACACCCCATGTTGCCCAGTACTCATCAACATCTGTACAGTTATTCCTCAGAATCATCTCTATAGACGCTGAAAAGTTCCCATATTCATCTTCTGTGGTTAGATTAAACAACTTGTTGGGATAAGTTGTATATGGGATGAATTCGGCACACTCGGCTGGAACTTCTGCTGAGCATTTGGCGTCGCTGCAAATACGCAATAAAACGCAATGTTTAGATTTGCCTGCTCAAATAAAAATCTTATGTTTTGAATTTCCGACATATTATGAAAAAAGATTTGCACAAATTCCACAGTCTACCTGTCAACCTCAATCATAAAAAATCACGTACCATTCTTCTTCGTCGGCTCCACTGAGACACTCGTACTTATTGTTGCAAACCCCCAGACCTGGAATGCACTGACCATCCCCACAAGAAAACTCATGCTCGCCACAGGGCTGAACGGGTGACTCAATTGCGGGTAGGCATTCTTCTTCGGGCAACTTCATACATAATGATTCCAGATAGTCTCTACCTTCGCCGTGACACGAGTATCTCACACCGTCTACAACATTCAAAAGAGCCAACCTCAACAATGTTTTCTAGAAAATTTGTTATAAAAAATTTTATTAAATCCACTGTTTGCTTTTGAAAGAAGGCCACAAGCCAGCGTTTCATGGTGAAGCCATTGTAAACTCTGACGATGCATCGCATTGCATTTGAACATTGGCGATGTAATCCATCCGTTGGCCCAGTGAACCGATTTATCTATGAAAAACAATAGTCAATTCTAGCACATACCAAGACAGGTATTTCTGCACAGCTGAAGTTCAAATCCTAGAAGACAGCGTGGAAACATCATGTTGCATACACCCCATGTTGCCCAGTACTCATCAACATCTGTACAGTTATTCCTCAGAATCATCTCTATAGACGCTGAAAAGTTCCCATATTCATCTTCTGTGGTTAGATTAAACAACTTGTTGGGATAAGTTGTATATGGGATGAATTCGGCACACTCGGCTGGAACTTCTGCTGAGCATATGGCGTCGCTGTAAAGACACGATAAAACGCAATGTTTAGATTTGCCTGCCCAAATAAAAGACTTATGTTTTCAATATCTGACATATTATGAAAAAATATTTGCGCAAATTCAACGGTCTACCCGTCAACCTCAATCATAAAAATCACGTACCATTCTTTTTCGTCGGCTCCACTGAGACACTCGTACTTATTGTTGCAAACCCCCAGACCTGGAATGCACTGACCACCCCCACAAGAAAACTCATGCTCGCCACAGGGCTGAACGGGTGACTCAATTGCGGGTAGGCATTCTTCTTCGGGCAACTTCATACATAATGATTCCAGATAGTCTCTACCTTCGCCGTGACACGAGTATCTCACACCGTCTACAACATTAAAAAAAGCTAGCTTCGACAATGTTTTCTAGAAAATTTGTTATGAAAAAATTTATTAAATTGACTGTTTGCTTTTGAAAGAAGGTCACAAGCCAGCGTTTCAAGGTGAAGCCATTGTAAACTCTGACGATGCATCGCATTGCATTTGAACATTGGCGATGTAATCCATCCGTTGGCCCAGTGAACCGATTTGTCTATGAAAAATCAATAGTCAATTCTAGCACATACCAAGACAGGTATTTCTGCACAGCTGAAGTTCAAATCCTAGAAGACAGCGTGGAAACATCATGTTGCATACACCCCATGTTGCCCAGTACTCATCAACACCTGTACAGTTATTCCTCAGAATCATCTCTATAGACGCTGAAAAGTTCCCATATTCATCTTCTGTGGTTAGATTAAACAACTTGTTGGGATAAGTTGTATATGGGATGAATTCGGCACACTCGGCTGGAACTTCTGCTGAGCACTTGGCGTCGCTGCAAATACACAATAAAACGCAATGTTTAGATTTGCCTGCTCAAATAAAAAACTTATATTTTGAATTTCTGACATATTATGAAAAAGGATTTGCACAAATTCCACAGTCTACCTGTCAACCTCAATCATAAAAAATTACGTACCATTCTTCTTCGTCGGCTCCACTGAGACACTCGTACTTATTGTTGCAAACCCCCAGACCTGGAATGCACTGACCATCCCCACAAGAAAACTCATGCTCGCCACAGGGCTGCACGGGTGACTCAATTGCGGGTAGGCATTCTTCTTCGGGCAACTTCATACATAATGATTCCAGATAGTCTCTACCTTCGCCGTGACACGAGTATCTCACACCGTCTACAACATTCAAAAAAGTTAACCTTTACAATGTTTTCTAGAAAATTTGACATACAAAAATTTATTAAATCCACTGTTTGCTTTTGAAAGAAGGCCACAAGTCAGCGTTTCATGGTGAAGCTATTGTAAACTCTGACGATGCATCGCATTGCATTTGAACATTGGCGATGTAATCCATCCGTTGGCCCAGTGAGCCGAGTTATCTATGAAAAAACAATAGTCAATTCCAGCACATACCAAGACAAGTATTTCTGCACAGCTGAAGTTCAAATCCTAGAAGACAGCGTGGAAACATCATGTTGCATACACCCCATGTTGCCCAGTACTCATCAACACCTGTACAGTTATTCCTCAGAATCAGCTCTATAGACGCTGAAAAGTTCCCATATTCATCTTCTGTGGTTAGATTAAACAACTTGTTGGGATAAGTTGTATATGGGATGAATTCGGCACACTCGGATGGAACTTCTGCTGAGCATTTGGCGTCGCTGTAAAGACACGATAAAACGCAATGTTTAGATTTGCCTGCCCAAATAAACAAATTAAAGTTTTGAATTTCTGAAATATTGAGAAAAAAGATTTCCGCAAATTCCACAGTCTACCTGTCAACCTCAATCATAAAAAATCACGTACCATTCTTCTTCGTCGGCTCCACTAAGACACTCGTACTTATTGTTGCAAACCCCGAGACCTGGAATGCACTGACCACCCCCACAAGAAAACTCATGCTCGCCACAGGGCTGAACGGGTGACTCAATTGCGGGTAGGCATTCTTCTTCGGGCAACTTCATACATAATGATTCCAGATAGTCTCTACCTTCGCCGTGACACGAGTAGCTCACACCGTCTACAACATTCAAAAAAGCTAGCTTCAACAATGTTTTCTAGAAAATTTGTTATGAATAAATTTATTAAATTGACTGTTTGCTTTTGAAAGAAGGCCACAAGCCAGCGTTTCATGGTGAAGCCATTGTAAACTCTGACGATGCATCGCATTGCATTTGAACATTGGCGATGTAATCCATCCGTTGGCCCAGTGAACCGATTTGTCTATGAAAAATCAATAGTCAATTCTAGCACATACCAAGACAGGTATTTCTGCACAGCTGAAGTTCAAATCCTAGAAGACAGCGTGGAAACATCATGTTGCATACACCCCATGTTGCCCAGTACTCATCAACACCTGTACAGTTATTTCTCAGAATCATCTCTATAGACGCTGAAAAGTTCCCATATTCATCTTCTGTGGTTAGATTAAACAACTTGTTGGGATAAGTTGTATATGGGATGAATTCGGCACACTGGGCTGGAACTTCTGCTGAGCATTTCACGTCGCTGTGAAGACACAATAAAACGCAATGTTTAGATTTGCCTGCCCAAATAAAAAACTCATGTTTTGAATTTCTGACATATTATGAAAAAAGATTTGCACAAATTCCACAGTCTACCTGTCAACCTCAATCATAAAAAATCACGTACCATTCTTTTTCGTCGGCTCCACTGAGACACTCGTACTTATTGTTGCAAACCCCCAGACCTGGAATGCACTGACCATCCCCACAAGAAAACTCATGCTCGCCACAGGGCTGAACGGGTGACTCAATTGCGGGTAGGCATTCTTCTTCGGGCAACTTCATACATAATGATTCCAGATAGTCTCTACCTTCGCCGTGACATGAGTATCTCACACCGTCTACAACATTCAAAAAACCTAACCTCAACAATGTTTTCTAGAAAATTTGTTATACAAAAATTTATTAAACTGACTGTTTGCTTTTGAAAGAAGGCCACAAGCCAGCGTTTCATGGTGAAGCTATTGTAAACTCTGACGATGCATCGCATTGCATTTGAACATTGGCGATGTAATCCATCCGTTGGCCCAGTGAGCCGAGTTATCTATGAAAAAACAATAGTCAATTCCAGCACATACCAAGACAAGTATTTCTGCACAGCTGAAGTTCAAATCCCAGAAGACAGCGTGGAAACATCATATTGCATACACCCCATGTTGCCCAGTACTCATCAACACCTGTACAGTTATTCCTCAGAATCATCTCTATAGACGCTGAAAAGTTCCCATATTCATCTTCTGTGGTTAGATTAAACAACTTGTTGGGATAAGTTGTATATGGGATGAATTCGGCACACTCGGCTGGAACTTCTGCTGAGCATTTGGCGTCGCTGTAAAGACACGATAAAACGCAATGTTTAGACTTGCCTGCCCAAATAAAAATCTTATGTTTTGAATTTCTGACATATTATGAAAAAGGATTTGCACAAATTCCACAGTCTACCTGTCAACCTCAATCATAAAAAATTACGTACCATTCTTCTTCGTCGGCTCCACTGAGACACTCGTACTTATTGTTGCAAACCCCCAGACCTGGAATGCACTGACCATCCCCACAAGAAAACTCATGCTCGCCACAGGGCTGCACGGGTGACTCAATTGCGGGTAGGCATTCTTCTTCGGGCAACTTCATACATAATGATTCCAGATAGTCTCTACCTTCGCCGTGACACGAGTAGCTCACACCGTCTACAACATTCAAAAAAGCTAGCTTCAACAATGTTTTCTAGAAAATTTGACATACAAAAATTTATTAAATTCACTGTTTGCTTTTGAAAGAAGGCCACAAGCCAGCGTTTCATGGTGAAGCCATTTTAAACTCTGACGATGCATCGCATTGCATTTGAACATTGGCGATGTAATCCATCCGTTGGCCCAGTGAACCGATTTGTCTATGAAAAATCAATAGTCAATTCTAGCCCATACCAAAACAAGTATTTCTGCACAGCTGAAGTTCAAATCCTAGAAGACAGCGTGGAAACATCATGTTGCATACACCCCATGTTGCCCAGTACTCATCAACACCTGTACAGTTATTCCTCAGAATCATCTCTATAGACGCTGAAAAGTTCCCATATTCATCTTCTGTGGTTAGATTAAACAACTTGTTGGGATAAGTTGTATATGGGATGAATTCGGCACACTCGGCTGGAACTTCTGCTGAGCATATGGCGTCGCTGTAAAGACACGATAAAACGCAATGTTTAGATTTGCCTGCCCAAATAAACAAATTAAAGTTTTGAATTTCTGAAATATTGAGAAAAAAGATTTCCACAAATTCCACAGTCTACCTGTCAACCTCAATCATAAAAAATCACGTACCATTCTTTTTCGTCGGCTCCACTGAGACACTCGTACTTATTGTTGCAAACCCCGAGACCTGGAATGCACTGCCCATCCCCACAAGAAAACTCATGCTCGCCACAGGGCTGAACGGGTGACTCAATTGCGGGTAGGCATTCTTCTTCGGGCCACTTCATACATAATGATTCCAGATAGTCTCTACTTTCGCCGTGACATGAGTATCTCACACCGTCTACAACATTCAAAAAACCTAACCTCAACAATGTTTTCTAGAAAATTTGTTATACAAAAATTTATTAAACTGACTGTTTGCTTTTGAAAGAAGGCCACAAGCCAGCGTTTCATGGTGAAGCTATTGTAAACTCTGACGATGCATCGCATTGCATTTGAACATTGGCGATGTAATCCATCCGTTGGCCCAGTGAGCCGAGTTATCTATGAAAAAACAATAGTCAATTCCAGCACATACCAAGACAAGTATTTCTGCACAGCTGAAGTTCAAATCCTAGAAGACAGCGTGGAAACATCATGTTGCATACACCCCATGTTGCCCAGTACTCATCAACACCTGTACAGTTATTCCTCAGAATCATCTCTATAGACGCTGAAAAGTTCCCATATTCATCTTCTGTGGTTAGATTAAACAACTTGTTGGGATAAGTTGTATATGGGATGAATTCGGCACACTCGGCTGGAACTTCTGCTGAGCATTTGGCGTCGCTGTAAAGACACGATAAAACGCAATGTTTAGATTTGCCTGCCCAAATAAACAAATTAAAGTTTTGAATTTCTGAAAAATTGAGAAAAAAGATTTCCACAAATTCCACAGTCTACCTGTCAACCTCAATCATAAAAAATCACATACCATTCTTCTTCGTCGGCTCCACTGAGACACTCGTACTTATTGTTGCAAACCCCCAGACCTGGAATGCACTGACCACCCCCACAAGAAAACTCATGCTCGCCACAGGGCTGAACGGGTGACTCAATTGTGGGTAGGCATTCTTCTTCGGGCAACTTCATACATAATGATTCCAGATTGTCTCTACCTTCGCCGTGACACGAGTATCTCACACCGTCTACAACATTCAAAAGAGCCAACCTCAACAATGTTTTCTAGAAAATTTGTTATAAAAAAATTTATTAAATTCACTGTTTGCTTTTGAAAGAAGGCCACGAGCCAGCGTTTCATGGTGAAGCCATTGTAAACTCTGACGATGCATCGCATTGCATTTGAACATTGGCGATGTAATCCATCCGTTGGCCCAGTGAACCGATTTGTCTATGAAAAATCAATAGTCAATTCTAGCCCATACCAAGACAAGTATTTCTGCACAGCTGAAGTTCAAATCCTAGAAGACAGCGTGGAAACATCATGTTGCATACACCCCATGTTGCCCAGTACTCATCAACATCTGTACAGTTATTCCTCAGAATCAGCTCTATAGACGCTGAAAAGTTCCCATATTCATCTTCTGTGGTTAGATTAAACAACTTGTTGGGATAAGTTGTATATGGGATGAATTCGGCACACTCGGCTGGAACTTCTGCTGAGCATTTGGCGTCGCTGTAAAGACACGATAAAACGCAATGTTTAGATTTGCCTGCCCAAATAAACAAATTAAAGTTTTGAATTTCTGAAATATTGAGAAAAAAGATTTCCGCAAATTCCACAGTCTACCTGTCAACCTCAATCATAAAAAATCACGTACCATTCTTCTTCGTCGGCTCCACTAAGACACTCGTACTTATTGTTGCAAACCCCGAGACCTGGAATGCACTGACCACCCCCACAAGAAAACTCATGCTCGCCACAGGGCTGAACGGGTGACTCAATTGCGGGTAGGCATTCTTCTTCGGGCAACTTCATACATAATGATTCCAGATAGTCTCTACCTTCGCCGTGACACGAGTAGCTCACACCGTCTACAACATTCAAAAAACCTAACCTCAACAAGGTTTTCTAGAAAAGTTGTCATACAAAAATTTATTAAATTCACTGTTTGCTTTTGGAAGAAGGCCAGAAGCCAGCTTTTCATGGTGAAGACATTGTAAACTCTGACGATGCATCGCATTGCATTTGAACATTGGCGATGTAATCCATCCGTTGGCCCAGTGAACCGATTTGTCTATGAAAAAACAATAGTCAATTCTAGCACATACCAAGACAAGTATTTCTGCACAGCTGAAGTTCAAATCCTAGAAGACAGCGTGGAAACATCATGTTGCATACACCCCATGTTGCCCAGTACTCATCAACACCTGTACAGTTATTCCTCAGAATCATCTCTATAGACGCTGAAAAGTTCCCATATTCATCTTCTGTGGTTAGATTAAACAACTTGTTGGGATAAGTTGTATATGGGATGAATTCGGCACACTGGGCTGGAACTTCTGCTGAGCATTTCACGTCGCTGTGAAGACACAATAAAACGCAATGTTTAGATTTGCCTGCCCAAATAAAAAACTTATGTTTTGAATTTCTGACATATTATGAAAAAAGATTTGCACAAATTCCACAGTCTACCTGTCAACCTCAATCATAAAAAATCACGTACCATTCTTTTTCGTCGGCTCCACTGAGACACTCGTACTTATTGTTGCAAACCCCCAGACCTGGAATGCACTGACCATCCCCACAAGAAAACTCATGCTCGCCACAGGGCTGAACGGGTGACTCAATTGCGGGTAGGCATTCTTCTTCGGGCAACTTCATACATAATGATTCCAGATAGTCTCTACCTTCGCCGTGACACGAGTATCTCACACCGTCTACAACATTCAAAAAACCTAACTACCTCAACAATGTTTTCCAGAATACACAATATGAAAGCTTTTATCATCACATTGCATCATAAAAGTTGCTCTGCAATCAATGCAGCTTATATCAATATAGTCCATTGAAATCTAAAATTTCGTATACATGTAGTATTGTCAAACACAACCAATTAACCTCTGAAATATACTTTTGGCTCTTACCTAAACATGAGTTTCTACATAGCTGTTGTTCAAGTTTTGTAGTACATATTGGGTACATGAGCCTGCAAGTTGTAGTTCTTATCCAGCAGTCATCGATAGAGCAACCCGCCATCACCTTTGTTACATTACTCAGAAATTCCCTGTAGTCATCTGCACTCGTCAAGTTAAACAATGTATTGGGAGACTTTGTATACGTAATATCATCTCTACATTCCTCCAGTATGTCATGGCTGCATACCTCTGCGCTGAAACCACCATAGATGAATCATTTTACCATTAGACTTCAATACATTCAAGCATGTACAATTATTTACTGAGCTTTATCCAAACATCATGGCAGCAAGTTAATGTATCTGGTCTTGAAACAAGGCAGTCTTTTTATCATTTCTATAGACCTTTCTCTACAAATTTTATTGCAACTATTTGTGCTTAAAGCAAGCTTTCATAATGCGAGTAACTCGCTTTCCAGTGGTAAGTTCTAAATCAAAGCATAATATAGGTTACGAAGACTATTTTGCGGTGCCATGTTTATCACGCCTGTTTAATTCATTGCAAATTTTCAGTCTTTAAGCTCAGTTTACAAATATAGATGTGAATTATATATATAAACATAAATGGATCAAAATATGCCTCTCAAATCTATAATTTCTATCCGCTTTTCTCTGAGTTGTCGTTTCCAGATAACTGCACACTAACAAAAAATCGCTAAATTCATGTATATATCTTTTCTGAAAAAAAACTGTTGCTTCAAACCTAGTCAAATAATTCCTTTCTAAATGGAAAAAGTAAGTTGGTTTGCCATGTAGTTTCAATGACTTGAAGTCGTGCCTTCAAAAGATGTTGAAACCAAGACTGCAAGACTTGCATCTTATTAACTAGGATCATAAATTTCATAAGATTGTTATTTCTATGTCTAACGGAAACTTCGAATGAACTAATACTAATACTAATATCTCTTTTAATACAGTTCATTTATATTTCCATCTGCTTTACTTTGCTTTTAAATTTTTACAAGACAAACCTGTCTCATATTTTGTGCGCAAGTTACGAGAACCTCTCATGGTTTTTCAAACCTGAAACTACAACTTCAACATTGTGCCTAAACACTTTACTCAAGTTGTTAAGTTTATAAAAAGATATTAGATATTAATATTTAAATTATTACTCACCATTGCAGTTCATCAGCCCCATTGTAACAGTTGTAGGAAAAGTCACAAACTTCGGTTAGCTCAATACATTGACCATCACCACATGAGAACTTATCACCAGGACAGAGATTAGCTGTTCCTTCAATGATTATCTGTCGCACAGCGCGGATGTATAGCGTCAAGTCTGGAATCACTGTAAAGAAGGCACCTCATAAAATAAGAGGAATTTCAAAAAACTGGTATATACCATGGGGGAGATGCACGCATGCTTTATACTTTCAAAATTCCATTCTGAGCAACAACGGCAAACTAAATTATGACCTGTATCTCCCATAAAAAAACAATAGCAAAGCACAATGGCAAAATCCACATGTAATGGAATAGAGATTAGTTTGCATCCCCAAAATGAACATGATGTAGTTGATGGATCACAGAATACTGTCCCTACCAGCCAGTGTTGGTGCAGATGTAATGTTCCAACTAGACAATGCAGACTCAACTGTCTCCGTCACCAGCTGAGCATGCTCCAGAATCATGGATACAGAAACTTCACCGCTCCATCGAAACACTAGTATCACATGAAGGTCCGTGCTTCCACGTGTTGTGCTCTCACTTTAGCAAAAAGTTATTCAAGGTAATTCTACAGTTCAACAGTATGATTGGTATAATAGTGAGCTTACAGGGGACGCTATACGTGTGAAGACTTCGACTTCAAACCCTATTAACATTAGCTGCAACAATACATACATGCCTGAGGAAGCAATGTAACAAATAAAACATCCCCATCAGTTTACTTGCACGGTAAAATCAATGTTAGTCACTTTCATGTTATCCAATTTATATAATCAAAGGATGGAAAATAGAAACAAAATTTTCAAAAACCATTTAAACAAACCTTGCAAATGCAAGCCTGCAACCAACATAGCCAGCTGTGGAGTTGTAGTAAGGAGATATGTTGGAGCAAATATGCTGGGAGACTTCAGTCATCTGAGCTGTATTTCGGCTAATCAGTTCAGAAGCTGTAGGTGCACCACTTGTGATAATCATCATCAATACCACTAAAATTACAAAATACAATAAAAATATATAGCACATAGTAAATAATTAATAAACTGATTTAGTTAAACTCTATTTTTAGGTATTAGTTTAGAAATGGTAGCAAATGGTGCAGCTTGCGATGAGTTAATTACATGCACTAGACCCTTTTCAGAAGTTCCTCATATCCCCTTTACAATTAGAGTTGTCTCCCAAAGGGAATAGGTTAAACCTGTGTATAAAGAACAAACTCATTAAAAATTCAAAGTTTGGCTGCTGATTAAAATTCTAATTATGTTATAGAATCTTTATTTTAGGAGATTGATATTTCGGTATAAGCACACACATTATCAGTTCAAAAAAAATTAAAAATATTTCTTCATGGATAATTTTGACAGAAATAATCTTGAAAGCATTTGTGTGGTTTTGGTTACTGAGCAATGCTAAAGTGGCACTTCAGCATTGCTCAGCAACCAAAACCACAAAAATGAGTTCAAGCCTATTTTGCACAACAAACTTCATTTTGGGAGACCACAACTCTCAATTGTAAGGAAGACCTTGGGACCTCTGAAAAGGGTCTATTCTATTCTACTGACCAATATTTTGAGGTAAAACATCTGGAATATCGGGAATTAAGGTTGTGGTCGGCTCTGTTGTAGCTGGACTCGTAGCATTAGGCTGGCCTGTGGTCTGCTCTGTAGTGACTGCACTTGTAGCATTAGGCTGACCTGTGGTCTGCTCTGTAGTGACTGAACTTGTATTATTAGGCAGCCCTGTGGTCTGCTCTGTAGTGACTGGACTCGTAGCATTAGGCTGGCCTGTGGTCTGCTCTGTAGTAACTGGACTCGTAGCATTAGGCTGGCCTGTGGTCTGCTCTGTAGTGACTGCACTTGTAGCATTAGGCTGGCCTGTGGTCTGCTCTGTTGTGACTGGACTTGTATCATTAGGCTGACCTGTGGTCTGCTCTGTAGTAACTGAACTAGTAGCATTAGGCTGGCCTGTGGTCTGCTCTGTAGTGACTGGACTTGTATTATTAGGCAGCCCTGTGGTCTGCTCTGTAGTGACTGGACTCGTAGCATTAGGCTGGCCTGTGGTCTGCTCTGTAGTAACTGGACTCGTAGCATTAGGCTGGCCTGTGGTCTGCTCTGTAGTGACTGGACTTGTAACATTAGGCTGGCCTGTGGATGTCGAGGTCGTAGCCTCAGGTGTGGTGGGAAATTCAAATCCTATCACTTGCAGCACCACGTTTACTTCTACTTCAGGAATAGCTGAAGCAAAAATTTATTCTTGACAAATCCAACTTCAATTAACAGTCAACTGCTTTATAACACATTTATGCATTAAACACACATACGCCTACATAAACATTCAGAATACGTAATCACTTATCACTTATATAGATACTGACAGATACATACACACTATACAGTAGTATACACTACACAGTACACACTACACAGTACACACTACACTGTATACACTACACACTATACAGTAGTACACACTATACAGTAGTACACACTATGCAGTAGTACACACTATACAGTAGTACACACTATAACTTACCAGAAACTGACACACTGTTCCCAGATACTGAATCAATTCTGGTAGGAAGTTGAATCACAAGAATTGCCAACACATTAATTTGGAGCTCCTCTGCAGTCGATGAAGGGCTGCCGGTGGTACCAGGTGAGTCCGTCACAGGTCGTTCAACAATAAACGTGAAGACTATGATGAAGTTTACTATTATCGATCCGGACCTGCAACATTACATAAACCATGTCAAATAAAATAATCTAAAAGAGATCATCAATTCCAATGGGAAAATTGTATACTGCAAAGTAAGCTCCCTTCACCTTTAATGATTCATTTTCAACAAAGTCAGAAACGATGCTGCTGCTAATTTAATTTTGAAAACAAGCTTGCAAAATCAATTGAAAATTGAGCCTACCAAACATAACAAAATTGAGGGACTTCAGAATCTCAAAAAAATTGACTTAGCAAACAACATTTGAGTCAACATCAATTTGAAATCATGAATTTATACAAACATTAGCGGAGCTGACGAGATGTACGAGCACTAATGAGCTCTGCACTACACACATACTCAAACCCAGTGACTTTGCAGCCCTGGTAGGAATCGGAGAGATTAGACTGCTGGTAGGATTCAGCCACACCAGCGCAGAATATCTCGGCCTCGCTCTGGAATTCTGGAGATGAACTGTTCATCAGATCAGATGTGAAGTTCTTGTTGAGACTTGCGGATGAGTTGTATGCAGCTACAGAAGATCACAGAACTTCATGCATCTCTCAAACCAAACTCCTGAAAACTTAAATATTGATAGCTTCTGCTAATTACTATTTGTTTAAGAATTGGAAAACAGATATGAACAACAGAGCCGCGTCTCTTACCAACTACAGTTTCAGTGGCTACTGTGGTTGTTGGCACTGTGGTGGTACTTGTTGTGGTTGGAACTACAGTTGTTGTAGTACTAGTTGGTGTACTTGTATTAGGTTCTGGTGTAGTGGTAGTAGTTGGTATGGTGGTAGTTGGTGTAATGGTGGTAGTTGGTGTAATGGTAGTAGTTGGTGTAGTGGTAGTTGGTGTAGTGGTAGTAGTTGGTGTAGTGGTAGTAGTTGGTGTAGTGGTAGTAGTTGGTGTAGTGGTAGTTGGTGTAATGGTAGTTGGTGTAGTGGTAGTAGTTGGTGTAGTGGTAGTTGGTGTAGTAGTAGTAATTGGTGTAGTGGTAGTAGTTGGTGTAGTAGTAGTTGGTGTAGTGGTAGTTGGTGTAATGGTAGTTGGTGTAGTGGTAGTAGTTGGTGTAGTGGTAGTTGGTGTAGTAGTAGTAATTGGTGTAGTGGTAGTAGTTGGTGTAGTAGTAGTGGTAGTAGTAGTAGCAGTAGTTGGTGTAGTAGTGGTAGTAGTGGTAGTAGTTGGTGTACTTTCAGTTGTTTCTGGAACTTTTATTTCATCTCCTGCAATTTAAATTTTTTTTCAGAACTTGAAAGTCTAAAATTATAATTTCTTGAAAAAACATAATATTTTACAATTTACCCAAAATCTAAAGTACAGACCAATCATATCATTTACCGATAAAATTCACTTCTCATTGTGATAGCCAAACTATAATAACAATCAAATGACATTATGTAGTTTGTGAGCTTTAGGCAGTTTGGGAGCACCATTTGATCTACTCACCATTTAAAGTGAGACTGTTAGGATCAACTATGTAGGTGCCCAGACTTTGATCAGCCACGGCTGCCACAACCACATCTGTGGCTTGAGCTAGTATTTCCACTGCAGCTATATCACCATCTGTTCTCTCAAAGGCGAGTAGAAATTCAACAATCACACTGCCATCACTAGAAGCAAATCAAAACACACATAAGATGGAAATCATAATAAGTTGACTACTGTGGTGCTAATTTCAGCCCGATATAATAGTCATGCAATATTAGTCAACATGAGCCTGTATGAGTCAACATGAGTCAATGTAAATCAGTGATAGTCAGTATGAATTAGTATGAGTCAATGTAAATCAGTGTTAGTCAGTATGAGTCAATATGATTCTGATAAAAATGAGCATAATACTAGTGTTTCAGCTGATATAGTCTCAAACAAGTTTCAACTATATGGCAGCTTTACAATGGAAATCAACTCAAATGCTTTCATGACGACATCTCTACGACCAAGTACTGTAGAACAGCATGCTCTGTTAGTAAGTACATGTATAATTATTGACCAACATAATACCATAATTCATTTAATAATATAATTCTAAAGAGCAAAGACCAAGTTAATTAAGCATTGCCAGTCACCTGAGTTGAGTGACTTCACAGTCTTTGTAGAGAGAAGATAACTCCTGGTCATCTTTATACACAGCTCCCATCTAATCAACATAAACAGTATGCATTCACATCGAACAAGGTGACACTAGATAGTGCATATATAATAACATGGTTAGTTCATGAAAACCCAAAAAAGGAATCACATAAAATAAAAAGAATGCAGAAGCACAATAAGACTAAACCTAGCACACAGCTAGGGGCTTGATTTTTCACATCAGCCTTCAAACCCCAACATGTCCAGTCTTTCCTGTGAAACTATGAAATTGAAGCTAAAATTATATTGAAATTAAAAAACAAAGTTACTTTTAGGAACTAAGCACAATCTGACCAGCCCAAGATATTATTCACAGCTACCCACAGCTTTTCACAGTTATCAGCTTCCAATTATAAGTTGAAGCTGAAAGTTACAATAACTACTCAAACTGAAGCTGAAAGTTACAATAACTACTCAAACTGAAGCTGAAAGTTACAATAATTAAAAGTAGAATACTTACAGCAGCACAAAATTTATTTTGGAAGGAAATGAACTCGGCAGACGAAGCGTCTGCATACGATGAAATGTAATTCTCATTGATGAGTTTTAAAGTTCCATTCACTGCCACATCTACATTACGGGAAATATTTAGAAATACAAACTTAAAAGTAGATATATAGAAATTTGTATAGACAATATATTATTCTGCAGGGAGTTAGTTGCTACAGTTTCAGTTCATAGTAATAACACAAAACATAGTTAGTGCCAAAAGACAGGCTAGCAGAAAGATGATTGGCTTATTTTAAATGAAATACTGAACAGTAGCAGCCTCTACCCTCCATTATTGAGATGAAAACTGCAACTAGGCTATTGGTGTGTTTGTGTTGCATTGTGGTATTAGACTCAAAACCAGATCAGAGGTCTACAAGCTATCTTAGAGATGTCTGCTTTTAAGTGAAACCATCATTTGATCAATTAAAGAATGTCAAGAATATTATTAGTTGAAGTTACAAGAAGAAAGCAACTCCACGTACTTTATCTCACTTGCTCTATGTAGATGTTAAACCTGCTATCTTAGGTGTAGGTGTATGTGAAGAGAATAGCTGTGACTAGAGACAGGGAAAAGTACAGGTGACTTTCCTGTTGTCATTGTATTTACAATTTACAATAGCAAAGTTATGCAAGTAGAAACTATTCAATCTGACACCAGGGGGCTCTGGTTCATGTCTCTAAGCGCAGACACTACAGGGAGGAGGTCCTCAAACTATGGTCACATGATGCTGAGGGAGAAACAATATGCAAATCATAAGAGGGGGTTGTTTTGAAATGCTTGGCTAAACCAGTTTGTAGAAATCCTGAGTAAACAGCTGAGAACAAATGGTCACTAGAGTAATCTGACCTTGTTTAAATATAATCACTTACAAATAGGAAAAGTCAAAGTATACTGAACACTTAGCATATCATAATACCCAGCTAAACCTATAATATATATATTATAGATATATATGTATAATGTATATGTATATATGTATATGTATGTATAATTACGACACTCTTACCATACACATCCTTCGTCTTTGGTAGTAAAACTAAAAAATAAAATTATTTAAATTAAACATGTACATGAAACCATAAATTGTTAAACATTCAGCTCAACACAAACAAATCATTCTGACATCTTAGCTGTAAGCTGTAAAACACATATCCCATGTGTTGGTATAAAGAACATTAGCATTAAACAAGGAATAGAAAAAGAGTAATCGTAAAATATTCTATTTATTTACAGTAAAAATTTAGAGCCTGGTTTTTATAACAGATTAAAATACATTCAGTATATTTTTGGATAACACCAGGAGAAAGTTGCATACCTAGGATAGCTGTGGCTATGACAGCTCCAAGCAGCAATAATAAAGCTACGCCAACCAAGGCAGCAATTGCCCGTTTATTCGTCTCTCTTTTCCGTTGAAAAGCTGCCGTGGCTTTACTGTACCACCACCTTTAAAAGACAGCATGATGCTATACTCTTACGTAGTGACATTTTATCTCTACAAATTTGCTAAACAATACCATATATTTCAGACAGGTGGAAATTCTCCAGTGTAAAGTTGGAAATTTTGCTTTGTAATATTTTCCTGATAACATGAAGAATCCTTTATTTAAAACTTGAAAGTTTATTCTGCAAAGACTATCAAAAGAAAGGTTGAAATTTTTTCAATCAATAACTGCTTAAGTGAAAAGAAAACTTTTGAACAGTTATTAATACAGGTATATTACTTCCACTGTTTATATTAAATGGTAAACAGAGCAAACAACTCCAGGTTTAACGTAGCAGCCGATCTATGTAATAATAATTATAGTTTTACTTAGGACCATCTAATTTCTTTGGAAATTGTTTCAAATCAAACTAAAATAAAATTCAAGCCTTTTAAAAAGTAGTGGGACATGACAAAAAACTTATAAACCAGAAAGATGTAAATGAATGGAAAATAATTTTTAGCTGACTCTTTTGACATACCAGCAACCTAAGTATGAAACTGGTAAAATTTGAGTAATTTAGTTTCTTGAAAGAAAATTAAACATTTTCAATTGATCAATTGTCTACCCGCTATAGCCTGCACTCACTGGCTGCTCCTAGACACCTAGACAATTCAGTTTAGAGATTGTAGCTATAATACCAGCTTGCATCAAATTGTTTCACTTTATTCTTCGATTATTCAGTCATATGAGCCAAGTTATTCTTAGTAAATTATATAACACTGCAAGTTGAGACGTCATACACTGATGACAAAGTGTTGTGGATGCTTTCAGTTATCTTCAATGCCCTAGGAAACATTGTACATTGCTCACAGAAAAGCTAATAGGACCTATATGTATTTTATATCAATGAAGAAATGAGCATTTAAAATGTCATGTAACTATATCTGCGTGATATGAAGTGTTACTGAAATATAGTGAGTCAAATATTGTGACCCCCAACTCTGTGCTGCTTCTGGCATAATAAATATGGACAAATAGTCTAGGTTTATAACACTGAAATACCTCAAGTCAGTAATATTAGAAATAAAGTCAGTAAATTTAACATTCAACTGACATTGCAACAGAGTAATACAATATTGAGGTGTTTAATGCTCTGTCCAGTAACTATTAAACCTCCATGAGAAGTATTTCGACTTTATAAGCAAACACAGTAGAAGTCTGTCTCCAACCGAAATAGTTTCTCTAGACTGTAAGGTATAAAGATTTGGTAACCAGCCATAAAGAAGACATAACTGTGATGTACAAGAATTACACATTCAACAGGAAGAAAGTATACCTGGGATTGAGTTTAGAAGTGGTTGGCTCCATAACATAGACCCCTGCTCTGTTCCCCCAGCTGGGGTAGCTGACAGGGACACCAGAGTTAGCCTGGTACTTGCTACTTCTGTACACAGCATCCTGGGGCGTAGTGTAGGGCCCCGCTTTGAGACTGCGACGAGATTTCTCATTCCTACTGGATGAGGTGCTACTCGACTCCTACAGAGTAAATATTGCACCCCTTGTGTAAACAGTTGGGAGAAACAGTGCTCCCCTTGTGTAAACAGTTGGGAGAAACAGTTAGCGAGTCATCAGGTCTCCCAGTGTGGATGATACGAAGGGCGTGGCCAAACTAACTGCTTACTCAACTCTTATTCAATGAAACTGTTGATTTATTTAGTTGAATTTATTGGAAAAAATGAATGATTTTGAAACTGTTTAATGTGACTTAACATACTATACAGTATACATACTATATACAGTATACATACTATACAGTATACATACTATACAGTATACATACTATACAGTATACACCATCTATATTCTATACTAAACACCGGCACTAAAAGATATATAGTGTTTCACTTTTCTAATAAGTTCAACTTCTTTAGTCGGAAAACTTGGACAAAATAATTACTGACTTTCTAATTTCTCGCAGCAAAAAATATTAACCTCAAATACTTATATACATAAGATTTTTCAAGTCTAGAATACAACTGGTAACCTCTGTATATGCCTGGAGGAAGTTTCAGTGGCATCTCAACATTGTTTATAATGTTATAACGTGAGTCTATGTTAGTTAGCAAAATGGGGTATTGATCTGGTAACTAATCTGAAAAGTTCACAAGTTAAAGTTAGAGAAATTAATATTATGTTGGCAACTTCCAACTTAGGTGCTGAGACAAAAGAGAAAGCTTATTTACGTCTGATACGGTTACCAACTATGTGATACAACCTTCTCAGAGATTGTACCACTCTTTTACTGCAATACCTTTTACAGCATGATGGTAAAAAATTCCAATCGAAAAAACTGTTCAATAGTGTCATGCAACTCAGCACATTGATAGTTTCTCCCTTGTAGCAGCTGAATAGTATTTCTACTAGATACCGTAGTTAGTGAAAAGCTAATTGTTTAAAAAAATTGCTCTAAAGATGCTAAAAAAATTACAGATTTTAGAAACATTTAAAGAAAAATTAAATTAACTTTATTACGTTCTAGAATTGATTTTCAGTTAAAAGCTGAGCTAAAAATAATATGACTTTAGTAAATTTCACAGCATAAACTAAAAACTTTTGAGCAGGATGTTGAGTGTCAGTTAATGCAACTCTAGCTTACTGGAGTCATTAGAGTAACTAACTGCAGCACTGAGTAGAAGGCAGAGCACTTGGCAGGTTAAGTAGAGATCAACAGTGTACTAGGACTGTATATATATTTGTTGTGCTGCCTAAGGCAGCCCCTTGAGACAAGCTATACTGAGCATGCTCATTGAGCACATTATGACAGCATATACCTAGTCAGCACTTATCCCAGCATTGCATCATTTGATGGTAAGTCTTCATGTAGAACTCAGATGGAAGCATTGACAGAGATGACTTGTACTGTAAGCTGGCTAAACTAGTCGTGTTACATAATATGCAGAAGGTGTGGGTCTTACCTCCAGAGGCCCGTACCACGGGTCCTTAGTGGCTTGGAATATGGCCGGTTTCTTCTTAGCAGATTCCTGCTGCATCCTCTAGCCTCTTGGCTGCCGAAAGCACAGAAAATCAGCAGCAGTTCATAGACCGCATGAATTGAAATGCAATGAGTAAAAGCTTTGAGTTATGAATGAAGCTTGCACTGCATGACTATACAAGCCATGCGATGTTCACAGTATTGAATGCCACGCCTAGCTCTATTGGGCTAACACTTCATATGGTTACACACAAAAGATTCTCAGCAAATACAACTACAATAGCACATGCAATCGAATATAATAAATTACTCGACACTACCAATAGCTTGAATACACTTAGAAGAGAATATAATAATTCAGGCTGAGCTAATAGCCCTTGGGTATGACGTAGGCAAATGGCCTTTTGAATTAGAAAGGTTGTATTATTTTTTATGAGATGATAAAGCTTCTATCTCTTGTAGTAACAACATCTGGGCTAAAGTTGCAGTAATTTTAATCATGGCTCAGACAAGATGCAAAAACATTCTCATAAAAATTAGGTCCATTCAAGATATGAACTGAACAACTTATGTAAATTTAAACTGAAATTTAAAGGAGATCTTATATAGTTTGATGCATTTTTAGTAATTACTAAAAATGCATCAAATTATGTAAGATCTTCTTAAAACAAAACGTAAAACTTACAGAAATTGCCAGTGTATTTGTTACCTATAGCATGACTGAAAAAAATTTCAACATTGGCTGTTGAATTTTCAAAACCAATATTTAGCTATAGGCAATGGAAAAATAAGCGTTGATAACATTCATAGTAGTTAAATATTCTTACACAATACAATACGTTTATTGTATTACCAGGATTATCATTTCAAACTCATTCATTAATTATTATTTCATGAATCATCTCAATATCTACTTAGTTATAAAAATTTAATTATCCAATGTTGTACTTAGACTCCTGCATACTCCCAAGATTTGCAGCAATTTTGTCAACATTTTCAAGTCATACCAAGTCAACCAATCAATATCTCAAGTCAACTCAACTTAAATATACACTTTTCAATATATAAAAAATATCAAATTTAGCCAACATATTTTAGGTTGCTGCACCAATTGAAATAAAACTAAAAGTAAGAAAATTTCAGTAGAAAGAACTGCTGTCACCAACATCACCTCTCAGCAAATAAAATTAGGCAATTATTTTGTCAACTGTTAATTTTGCTCTTTTATAAATGTTGGATAGTCCAGATCTTGGCAGACAGAGAGGTTATAGCTTGTCAGTTATTAGTTGTTATATAATAATTAGCAGTGAATCCACTTTCACTATTTACAGAGTTTTAGCAGATAGATAGATATATAAAACAGCATATAGAGAGAGAGGAGTACAGAGAGAGAGGAGTGTATAACATGACAGTAGATGGTAAAGGGGTTTGTAAGTCACATGCACATTCTACCACTCAACTGTGATACAATTATTGTATTACTGTCCCTTAGACAAAGTAATATGCTGTAAGTGCACCAATGTACCAGTGTCACACTACACAGCATATGGAGACTGGATGTTCAGATCTCATTCTATGACCTTGTGCTACAGGAGTGTATGCTGCTAGGGGGCATTAGATGATACAGACCAGGAGTGTATACAGTCAGGGGACGGGGGGGGGGGGGGAATGCAAACAAGCCATACATAATAGAAAACAAGAGCAGACTATGAGTAAGATTACCTGTATATTGGATATAGTCTACAACCAAAAGTTTAGTGATATTATCACCTGGGAATGACTAACCTTACGTTAGCCACTAAAACCTCATTTCCTGTGAAAACAAAAACAGCTGAATCTGTAGTGCTCAAAACTGGGTGAGATTGTGTGTCAGAAAACAAACAAATTTGATGAAATAAAATTATTTTTATTATATTTTAATAAAAAATATCAATAACAACAGTGCCATTCAGTAAAAACTTAACATCCTAACAACAAATTGTCCATAAAAAATGTTTAAAAGAATTATAAGAATAAAACAACCCCAAATACCTTGTGTTACAATTGATGAAAAAGAAATGTTGAATTAAAAATAGAATTAAAATATATATATGTAAGTTATTGTCCCTATCCCAAGTATATAAACAAAAAAATAGAAGTTAATAACTACGTAAAGAGATTTAAATAATATCAAAACACTTACAAGGCTGGCTTCCCATCGCATCATGCTAAATCTGGAATCTGAAACATTACAAAAATCCCTGATAAGGTGGGAACAGTCTTAGATACTGTAGAGTATAGAAAGTAGTGTAGATACTGTAGAGTATAGAAAGTAGTGTAGATACTGTAGAGTATAGAAAGTAGTGTAGATACTGTAGAGTATAGAAAGTAGTGTAGATACTGTAGAGTATAGAAAGTAGTGTAGATACTGTAGAGTATAGAAAGTAGTGTAGATACTGTAGAGTATAGAAAGTAGTGTAGATACTGTAGAGTATAGAAAGTAGTGTAGATACTGTAGAGTATAGAAAGTAGTGTAGATACTGTAGAGTATAGAAAGTAGTGTAGATACTGTAGAGTATAGAAAGTAGTGTAGATACTGTAGAGTATAGAAAGTAGTGTAGATACTGTAGAGTATAGAAAGTAGTGTAGATACTGTAGAGTATAGAAAGTAGTGTAGATACTGTAGAGTATAGAAAGTAGTGTAGATACTGTAGAGTATAGAAAGTAGTGTAGATACTGTAGAGTATAGAAAGTAGTGTAGATACTGTAGAGTATAGAAAGTAGTGTAGATACTGTAGAGTATAGAAAGTAGTGTAGATACTGTAGAAGCTGGAGCATAATAAACCCACCAACACAGGAAGTCTCTACTTCTCAGGCTCTGTTGTAGCCATCTTCTCAGCGTTGAGCAACACTTTACCAACATTCTTGCGGCTGTAGAGCTGGTCCATGGCCTCAGTGATCTACAGTAAAGGAAGAACTGTCGAGTGTCCTAATTATTTTAGAACCTTACAACACTTTAGCCAATGAGTGATGAGCTTACATCAACAAATAATGTGTAACAGTTATGCTATTGACATTTGAGACAAGAGAAGATGACTGAACAGGATACACACTACAGAGTATAGTCTGCACACACCACACAGTATAGTCAAAACTGACTCATAGAATGACAGGCCACACCTCAAGGTTGTATGACATGAGCTGACAAGTGACAAGCTGCTCCCACCTGCTCAAAGTGCCAGATTGTGTCCACTACAGGTTTGATCTTCCCTTCACTGTACATCTGCATGAGATGAGTCATGCAACGTCTGACAATGTCGTGATTGGCCGGATCTAGCATCAACTTGCCCACATGCAGACCACCCACCATGACGTTACGACCCATCAGACCAAACCCACTGTAAGATCCAGAGGTGAAGAAATTCTTTACGACTTTCACCACCGTGTGGAACCCCTTCTCCGCCCCCTCCACGTAGCTAGATCCTCCTGGAGGATAAAATGTTTTTGACAAATATAACTGGTAATAATAATTAGACATTACAGCAACTACAATACAATATACTATACAATAATACAATATACTATAATAACATATAGTAGTATTAGCTAATGATAATATGATATAATATAATAGCATATAGCGTCACACATACCATAGTGAATATGTTTCCCAAGAGGTTTGAGTAGGGAGTGAGATCTGACGGATTCTTTACCTCCAACTGGATCCAACATCACATCCACACCTGAGACCAAGTAGTACAGTAGTAGTAGTGAGTACAGTAGTAGTAGTAAGTACAGTAGTAGTAGTTAGTACAGTAGTAGTAGTGAATATAATAGTATTAGTTAGTATAATAGTAGTAGTTAGTATAATAGTAGTAGTTAGTACAGTAGTAGTAGTTAGTACAATAGTAGTAGTTAGTACAGTAGTAGTAGTTAGTATAGTAGTAGTAGTTAGTATAATAGTAGTAGTTAGTACAGTAGTAGTAGTGAGTACAGTAGTAGTAGTGAGTACAGTAGTAGTAGTTAGTACAGTAGTAGTAGTTAGTATAATAGTAGTAGTGAATATAATAGTAGTAGTTAGTATAATAGTAGTAGTTAGTACAGTAGTAGTAGTTAGTACAGTAGTAGTAGTGAGTACAGTAGTAGTAGTGAGTACAGTAGTAGTAGTTAGTACAGTAGTAGTAGTTAGTATAATAGTAGTAGTGAATATAATAGTAGTAGTTAGTATAATAGTAGTAGTTAGTATAATAGTAGTAGTTAGTACAGTAGTAGTAGTTAGTACAATAGTAGTAGTTAGTATAGTAGTAGTAGTTAGTATAATAGTAGTAGTTAGTACAGTGGTAGTAGTTAGTACAGTAGTAACTGATTACTCACCTCTGGGTGAAATAGCTTTCACCTCAGTCACGTAGTCTTTAGTCTTGTAGTCAATGGGGTACGTTATCCCATTGGCCAGGCAGTGCTTGTGTTTAGGTTCGGAGGCCGTACCAAACACCTCTATGTTGGGTACAGTACGACACAGCTGTCCCACAGCAGTACCGACTCCACCTAAGATACACATTAAACGCTGGTTACTACTGCAAGTGTGTTAGACATTAGTGGGAGTCAAAACATGGCTCAGATGATGAGACAACTCTTGCTCTACATGAGAATATTTCACTACTCATTAACAATTGCAAACTGCAGCACATTACACTAGCAAGCAAGGATATTTATGATGTAGATCAACTCTTTCCAAAAACCAATTTCGTTCTACAAGCTAAAAGGTCTAAACACAAAATAATACAAAAGTTAGGAAAAGCTGACAGGAAGCGAACTTAACTGCTGCCGGTGTGGACAGGAAGTGAGCCTACCTGCTGCCATGTGAACGAACACACTCTGGCCCTCTCTCAGCACCACCTGGTCAAACAGCATGATGTAGGCCGTTATGTAGTTGACGGGAATGGCGGCAGCATCTTCTAAACTCATGTTGTCTGGCAGCACAAACACGGTGTCAGCGGGTACCACCATTACGTCCTGCCAGCAGCCAAAGTTCTGAACCCCGACTACTCTATCTCCCACCTGGTAAACATCAGAGCTGAGTCAGAGCTATAAATACTTTGGTTTAGGTGCTGGAGGTGTTACGGCTTATCAAAGAATACACTGCAGGAATGACAGATTCAACCAGAACTATGAAAGCACGGCGATTCCATTTACCTTGATATCTTTAACCTCTGCACCAACCTCTCCGACAATACCAGAATACTCGTATCCAGGGACGTAGGGCAGTGGGGGCATGGGGGAGTAGAGCCCCTGTAGAAATGCATATGTAATTATTACACATTCACATACTATAATAATATTACATAATTACATCGTATATTATATCTTATGAATTATTAGCATGTTATACTATAATATACAATATATAGTATGCCAGTATATACATTTACTAGTGTATACTCATACATAATCATATCACTGTTTACTTTTATTGCAGTTGCTAGGCCATCTATGAACATTTGAGAAAACCGCCTTATTGGCTCATAGAGAGAGCCACCTCATTGGCTCATAGAGAGAGCCACCTCATTGGCTCATAGAGAGAGCCACGTCATTGGCTCATAGAGAGAGCCACCTCATTGGCTCATAGAGAGAGCCACCTCATTGGCTCGTAGAGAGAGCCACCTTATTGGCTCATAGAGAGAGCCACCTTATCGGCTCATAAAATAATCATAGACTAGCCTGTCTCATGCTGCACTCGGCAAAGTTGAGTCCACAAAACTTGACGTTCACCAGAACCTGGTCAGCAAGGACAGCGGGAACAGCGGTTTCTCTGATCTGCAAGTTATTAGCTCCGCTGGTCGCTGTCAGAAAGAGAGAGCGTCTCATATTTGCTGCCGCCATGCCTCTCTATAAAGCAATAATGGTTGAATATGAGAACAGAATAGCTCTTAACTAAGGTCAAAGTTGCTATGGTTTAGGACTAAAAGTCCGATTAAAGAAAATTTTTAGATTTTAAAATTCACAGTAATTTAATATATTTATTTTATTTTTATCTATTTTTTTGCCTTGAAAATGATTAAAATTGCAGTTTTAAATGGATTAATTAAAAAAATTAATAGTGCAAGAGAGCACATTACAGTTTACTGTTGTTCCCAGGCACCCAACGTATAAGATTTTATAAAAAAAATGAGAACCGATGGCACCTTGTGCACTAAAATTAGTAATTAATTTTAAGCAATTTGTACTCCGATCATTTCCTTCACACCTTGATCACTCACACCGACTATCAGTATCACTATCAATATCACATTCACTGTATCACTACCACTATGACTATCAGGCATGTGTTCAGAGATTACTTTAACAGGCAAAATGAAAATATCCAATAACTAAACATAAGTACAAGTGCACTACAACTACGTCTACAGTACAAGTAATAACTAGAATCAGAACTAGAAGTAAAACTAAATAAGTAATATCAAGTCTAATAGTAATAGTAATAGTTATAGTCAATGTCATACTTATAGTATTACTATTGATTATTTTCCATTAGTATTACTATTAGTATTAGTTATACTAATACTAAGAGTAATGCTAATAGTAATACTAATACAATAGTAATACTAACAATAATAATATTATTATTATAAATATAATTAATATTATTAATAATAACATTAGACTTAGTATTACTATAACTATTACTATTAGTATTACTATTAAGTATTATAGTATTAATAAAATCAAAATGTAATACTTATACTAAGAGCAAGTCTAATAGTAATACTAATAGTAATAGTAATACTAATACTAATACTAATACTAATATTAATACTAATAGTAATAGTAATACTAATACTAATACTGTAATAGTAATAACAATTGCTAATAAGTAATAACTAATAAGTAATAAGCAATAATATTAATTGATATTACTTTTTAACTTATAGTTACTACTACTAGTACTAGTATTACCAATATAAAATTAAATATACTCATACTCATACTGATACGAATTTTATTTAATTTTATATTGCGACATTACACAACATGAGTGCGAAATGGAATAGCTCAGCACGCACCCAAAAGTCAAAGTACAATTCCCAGTCTGTGCGAGCAGCCGAGTGTTGAGCAACTTTGACAATCAGTTAATCGATTAGCCGCAAGACTTGTCATATTTTCTAGCTATGAAGCCTTCGATTATCAAATCAATGAAAGTTGAGGAGCCTTCTCTACCGTGTATGTGTACATATGCCTTGCAAAGGTCAAGGCTGATTTACCGGCTTACCTCTTTCGCAAAGATTTTACTCATCAATTGATTACTTTCTAAATTTAGTGCAAACTTATTTTAAGTCAGTGTTGTTTTTTGATTTTATGTACTGTTTTGTGACAATCTAAAATTACGTCATTAATTTGTTTTTTTTTTCAATTTTTATATAATTTTTTTCTTAAAATAAATTAATTGTTAGTACTCGAATTAGGTAATTTAGCAGCAAGGAGTTGGAGTTGTCAGTAGAGTTATACTTGCGTAACATCGTATTACTTATTTAGGTGGCCGTCTTCTCATGTTCACTCGCTGATAGAGATTGTTCTACTGGCAGTAGTAAATGTAGGTGACGGCTTTCAAACTGCTGTAAAAATTGCTCAAGCATATATTGGTCAGTTGCTTAGTTGATGTATGAATTGATTACCAGTCCCAAGATACTAGACAGTTAAAGTTATAAATATATAAATAATGAATATTCACATTCAATTTCATCATTATAATTAATATTATCACAATGATAATTATAATCATAATAATGATCATTCATCATCACGTATCAGTACTACTATTAGTATAAGTGATAGTATTACTATTAGATTTAGTAAAACCAGTACTGTATCACTGTTACACTTAGAGTTAGTGACTTACAGTTACTGTTACTCCTACTCCTAGTGTTGCATTTACTTTTACTTTTAGTCTTGCTACCTTTACCGGTAAAGTAAGACTCAGGTCTAGGTCTAGGTAACTCAAGAACCTTTAGATCCCGATGCCGGGCAAAAGAAGGTCGTCATATCGTAAAAAGACTTGAATTTTACGGTAGTCCGCGTAGATCGCGCGATGTTCTAGGTAAAAAACTATGTAAGTAAAAACTAGTATTTGCACACACAGCTAATGGAGCACCTTCTAAAACTGAACGAGTCTGGTAACTATGAATGTTATTTTGTATTTGATTAAAACTCTCAATAAAAGAAGTGTGGCTGCTGCCTGATAAAAACTTTAGCATCAGGGACATTCTGGCATTTCTGCGCCTCAATTCCAGAATTTCCAGCTCTAGAGAAATTCTCCCTTCAGTAACGCTCTTTCTGCCCTTAATACCTAAAATAAATCTAATTGCCTTTCTCTGGACGCCTTCTAGCAATGAAACCTGTCTTGCTAGATGGGGGTCCCAGACCTCACACGCATATTCCAGCAGTGGCCTACACAAAGTGAGGTAGGCAACCCGCTTCACCCTCCGTGGGGCATCAAAGAGCACGTGTTTAATCATACCCAATCTTTGGCTAGCCCTAGCTGTTATTGTCTCTATGTGCAAATCCCAACTAAAGTTATTTGAAATAAAAACACCAAGGTATTTAAAACTCTTCACTAAGGCTAGTGGCATGTTGTTTAAAAAATATTCAGGACTATAATTGTCGCAATCCTGCCTAGCAAACCGAACAATCTGACATTTCTCAGTATTAAAAGACATTTTCCACTGAGAAGCCCATTGTTCAAGTGAAGCCAAATCCTCTTGAAATTTAACTGAATCTTCTAGAGTATTAACTGGGCGATAAAGTAACGCATCATCTGCAAAAAGTTTAATCGAGGATGACTGGAGAATGTCTGATATGTCATTGATGTAGACCAAAAACATGGACGGCCCAAGCACAGAACCCTGTGGAACTCCCGAAGAAACAGCCAAATCATTGGAAGCAATTCCTTCTATAACCACTCTTTGTAATCTATTGGACAAAAAATCTTTGATCCATCGAACTATGCCCGGGTCAATCCCCGACCTCAACAACTTCCCAACCAACAGACCGTGAGACACCCTGTCGAAAGCCTTAGAAAAATCTAATATTGCTGCGTGAACCACATTATTGTCATCTACTAGTTTCATAATTTCATTTACAGTAGTCACTAATTGAGTAGTGCATGACAACCCTCTTCTAAACCCATGTTGATGAGGTTTTATAATTTTTTCGAGATCTTTTTGAATATTACTAAGCACAATGTGTTCTAGCATTTTACATGAAATGCATGTCAGTGAAACTGGTCTAAAGTTTCCTGGATCTACCCGATTACCTTTTTTATGAATAGGTACCACATTAGCCACTTTCCATATGTCAGGCAGTTGTCCAATATCTAGTGAGTATTGGAATATTTTACACAGAATCTTACTGGTAATCTCCAAATTCAGACTAAGGTCTTCTTTTCTTAACATATCTGGGCCAGGAGCTTTCCCATTTTTGAGCTCTTTCAACAATTTAAGAACCCCATCACTTGTAACCTTTATGGGGCAACTTTCAGTGGTCTCAAGATCTATAGAATAAGAGTCACCTTTCGAAAAAACACTTTGAAAGTACTCATTAAAGATCTCAGATGTTTCAAAAAGTGATTTATTTTTAAAAACTATGTATCCTTGAGAGTAGTTTCCAGACTTTCTTTTATAGAACGAGTAAAATGGTTTGCTGTCACCCCTTGCTAATGGTTCAAATAACACTCTATTGTAATGTTCTTGTTCCATCTTGCGAAAGATTTTTTTGTTATTACGCCTAGCTAATTTATACTTATTCTGGTCTTCATCAGAGCCAGTTTTCTTACTTTTATCATAAAGTTTACGTTGTTGTCTGACCATACGCCTGGCTGTATTGTTAAACCATATGGGTTCCCTAATATTACGATTTTTAGGCTGACATTTAGGAACAAACTTATTGACAGCTATCTTGAGAGCAGTTTCTATGATTTCCCATACAGTGTTAATGCTCTCTCTGTTATTAATTGAATTTTCTATTTCTGCCATAGCTTTCTCTGAGAGTGCACTAATGGCATCAAAATTAGCCTTCTTGTATAACTTGATACTATGTGTTTGGTTATGTGATTGTTTCAAATTTGCCACCACACTGATTTCAATTAAAAAGTGGTCGCTGATTCCAGGGCGTATCACACTACAATCTGATACAAAGTTTTGCTTATTTGTCACAACTAGATCAAGTGTATTCCCTAGATTGTGAGTAGGCTCAGTTATAATTTGACTCAAATCATGGGATAAAAGACAATTTAAAAAACTCCTATGTAGAGCCTTTTGATTTGAGCATGCACGCACCTGTAGATTTTTCCAGTCAATGTCGGGAAAATTAAAATCTCCTACTACTAGTAATTTAGATCCTGGAAAATCTGTGCTTATCAAGCTGAGTAGATCATCAAGTGGTTCAAGAGCTTGCCTTGTTAGTTTAGGTGGAATATACAAACACAACACAAAAAAATCCTCCCCATTCCTAGAACATCCGACCCTGACACAAACAACCTCAATTGGAAAAAAAGATTTTTCAAAAAATATTTGTTCTTGGGATAAGTTGGGCGATAAAGCCAACAAAACTCCTCCTCCATGACAATCTCGGTCTACCCTGTAAATGTGTTTATGTGAAGAGTCTAATATCATATCATTTTTGTACGAGGGATCGAGATGGGTCTCCGTGATACAAAGAATGTCACATTCAGAGGATAGAACTTGTATTTTGTTTATTTTGCCTCTTACTGACCTAGCATTTAATAGTAATAATTTTGTTGGTACCATCAATTGGTCACTTTTACTATTTTCCCCTTTTTGATTTTGTATTTGGAATTCGGATCTACATTTCTCCTTTCCTTCAACTCTTTCCTGAGCCGAAAATCCTCATCCTGTTCTTTCTTAGTGAGGTCTTTTCTAGCAAAAGCACCTGGCATTTTCAACCCATTAATCCTACTTAGCAGATCCCACATTTGACTTTCTGACTTGGTGCTTAATCTAAGTGGGCGAGGTCGCTCTGTATGCTTTGTAGCATCGTACCTACCTAGCCTATAAATATTACTTTTATCTAAACTTAAGTCAACATGGCATTCCTTTATAATATTGTCCACTTGCTGGACCCATTCCTCCCTATTGTCATACTCTTTTATTCCAAAAATAACTATATTTCTAGATCTTAATTCAGAGTCCTTTTCCCTTCTTTCTCTACTCTCTATTTTAGAAACTAGAGAGTTAGTCTGTTTCTCGAAGCTTTCCTGGACTTTTATAACATTTTGTTCCAAGGTCTTTGTAACAGCTGCATATGACTTGCCTAGTGTTTGGTTATTGTCAGAAACTTCATTAAACTTATCAGCCAGAACAGTAAATTTTGTTTCAAATACTTTTTGATTCTTGCACATATCATTATATTGTACCTGTATTTTATCAAGTGTCACCTGTAATTCCGACTCGAGGTTTGTGAGCTTTTTAGTCATCTCATGTTGAGCTGATTTAACTTGCTCTTGTGTATTTTTAAAAATATTATCATACCTATTTTCAAGTGTGCGAAAGTTTGGATGATCACACCTCTCACAATACCAATGAACCCCAGGCAACTCTAGTACCTTAACATTACTCTTTGTAAATTCTGTGCAACCATAGTGAAACCACAATGTACAGATCTCACCTTCAATTCCCTCCTCTGAGACTGCTTTAGAACAAGTACCACATGTCATTATCTTTCCACTACTACTACTGTTTCGTGAGCCCTTGGCCTTACGATCAGACTGACTCATTTTTTAAAATCAAAAGGTGGACTTACAAGTAAGAAAATAAAATATGTGATTGGCTCTAGAGTAGTAGTAGTAGTGATTCAAAAATTTGTCCCAATCAATTCAAATCCAAAATCACTGAAAAAAATAAAAAGTAAATAAATAATTTACTCTAAAGTAGTCACTGAAAAAAATAAAAATAAACAATTTACTCTAAAGTAGTCACTGTCTAGTGACTCAGAAAAATTTGGTCCCAAATCAACTGACAACTGAACTCCGCGACAACTGAACTCAAATCAACTCAAATTCAAAATCACTGAAAAAAATAAAAAATAAGTAAATAATTTACTCTAAAGCAGTCACTGAAAAAAATAAAAAATAAATAAATAATTTACTCTAAAGTCGTCACTGTCTAGTGACTCGGAAAAATTGTTCCCAAATCAACTGACAACTGAACTCAGCGACAAATAAACTCAAGTCAACTCAAATCCAAAACCACTGAAAAAAATAAAAATAACTAAATAATTTACTCTAAAGTAGTTACTGTCTAGTGACTCAGAAAAACTGGTCCCAAATCAACTGACAACTGAACTCAGCGACAACTGAACTGACCAGGCAGTGCCTAAATCGGCCAGACCACCTTTTCTTTAGGCTCACAGATGTATAGTTAGTGATTTATTGTTAGTATGTAAGGAAATATATGATTAGTATAGGTAATAAAGATGTTTAAAAAAGTTTTTTTTGTGAAATAATTTCAATTTGCCAATTGCGCTCGAAAACACGTCCGTCTCGCACGATCTCTAATTGATAGTTAGACTGTAACTAACTGTAAGACTGTGTAGTAAGTTAGTCACTAGAGAGTCTTATAGTTACAGTCTCCTACACTTTGACATGCAGTATGAGTATGTGTAACTTAAACTGCCAGTGTAATACCAACAGTTACTATCACAAATACTTTGAAAGTATAATAGTAATACTCTATAACCATCAGATTAAGTATAAGAATAACTAATAGTATTACTATTACTATTGTCATTGGTCATAGTGATACTGAGTCTGATACCCATACTATCACTATTAGTATTACTATCTCAGTTACTAAGAGTAAGAGTGACTAATGTCAATAACTATGAGTGATTACAGTAATCAGCAATGACAATGAATAAATATAATAACTATAAGTAATAACTAAGCTCAAGCTACAATAACTGTAAGACGAAGAGTAATATTAGCTGTAACACAGGAAGGGTGCAAGTCATTTCATACACAAGTCGTTTCGTACCCACTTTTTTACGTCATTTCGTGCGCATCAATATAAATTAGATAACGCATATTTTTTATATTTAATTGTTATTTGATGTATGAGTAGTACAGCAATAATAGATTAATGTAAAATATCCAATAAATCCAAATAAAACCAAAAAAATAGTAGCGTGTTCAATAATGATTTTAATCATATAAATATAATGATTTATAATCATATAGAAACAAATATCAACGCATTTAACTTTATCATAATAGGTGATAAATTAATAAACTAACCAAGTAAACTAGTATTATTCAACTTTCAAGTGGGTATCCAGTGGATTAATTTTTTATTCATTTTGGGTACGAAATGGATAGCAGTTTGTGTAAGAAGCGACCATTTTGTATACGAAACGACTGGTGTACGAAACGGCTGGTGTACGAAACGACTTGTGTACAAAACGACAGTAACCCCTCAGTGACTGTAGGTGTTACACTTGCTGCTAGTGTACAACAGTTTGACCTAAAGTTGAAGTTGAATTTATTTTTCAGATTAAACTTTAGTTAAGAGTTAGAGTTACGGTTACTGTTTGTGTTTCAGCTGTTGGGTTTGTCTCACGGCTTACACTCACAGTAGCGGCTTACACTCACAGTAGCGTGGAAAGTAGAAGCTAGTATAAATCTAAAACTAAACCATATAACCCAAAACAGGTTTTAGTACTTGATAACTAGCTTAAAATTAGTAAAACTAGTGTCTCTAAGTACAAATAAGGGAATGCAAACGAAACCTGTATCGCGAATGTTTCAAAATATCATTTAAATTATAAAATCCACAGCCGCTGGTTATTAGTGACAGTGAATAGGGTGATAATGAGTTTACCATTTCATACTGATAGTGATGCTCATCCTGATTATCATTAGGATTATGTCTTTGCTACTTACTATTAATATTTTATATTATACTTATAGTAATTATTGTGCCCATCAGGCTGTAGTGACTACTAATTAATATTATTTTGTCTACAACAGTGTGTGAATATATTTCTATTAATTATTCAAAGTCGTCAGCTCATGGAGATCTAATTTGCACATTATTCTGTCTCCTTTTGGCATTATCCTGGTTATTTCATTGTGTGAAATGTAGTTGATCAAAGCTGTATGAATTCACATAGTTCATAGTTCACATAGTTTATTAGTGTTGATTTCATGCTTGTTTTAGACTGAGCGTGATTTAGGTGAACAAGAATGGCTGCTTGGTCTCCTTTCAAGAAAATAGTAAGTAATAAATGTAACTATTGTTGTGTCATATGACTGTGTACAACTGCTCTTCTATTCATGTTGTGTTTTTCACCAAAGTTTTTTTAGTGTGGTACAGCTGCAGAATAAACTTCAAGCAAGTTTATCATTTGTATATAAAGCTGCAAAGCTGGAAATTTAAAATTTAAGCAATGAATAATTTTTCAATAAGGACTTTTTAATACCAGTTTTATTTCAAGTATAAGTTTAATATTGTCACCATAGCAACACACAGTCTTCATTACAATGTAGGCAGCATCTCTATTTGGGGTCACCGGGGCCACCGCTGCTCTCACAGTCTATAACCTTGAAAAGCGACCTCTCAAGGCCGCAGAGTTGCTACTTCATCCTCCCGCACACGAGTGGGCTCACAACAAGGTGTTTGGATCCTTTGACTCAGCCAGGTATAGTAGTCTACTACTCTACAGGTGGAATACTTAACCTCTCTCTGGCTGCTCTGAGACTTGTGTGCTCTCTACATTATGGTGGTATTAGTGTGAACACTAGGCTGCTGAGAAATACATACATTGAAACAGTGACATGGGTGTTGTGTTATGTTCACTAAGTTGTTGAACTTGTGAGAATATAGATGTTGTATTTTAGTTTACGGAGAGGCTACCTGGTGTACAAGAATGTGTGTAAACAGTGTCACAGTATAAAGTATCTCGCCTTCCGTGAGATGGTGGGCGTGTTTATGACTGAAGAGGAGGCTAAAGCAGAAGCTGCAGAGGTTTGTATTCGTTCTGTTTCGTATACTCTGTATACTCTGTGTGCTCTGTGTACTCTGTATACTCTGTATACTCTGTACACTCTACTCCGTACACTCTACTCCGTACACTCTACTCCGTACACTCTACTCTGTATACTCTACTCTGTACACTCTACTCTGTACACTCTACTCCGTATACTCTACTTCGTATACTCTACTCCGTATACTCTACTCTGTGTACTCTACTCTGTATACTCTGTATACTCTATATACTTAGTTTCATAGACTTTGAACTACTGCAGGTAGACATAGTAGACGGACCCGATGATACAGGTGAGATGTTTGAGAGGCCAGGTAAACTCAGTGACAAGCTCCCCATGCCTTACAGAAATGACGAAGAAGCTAGATTCGCCAACAACGGAGCTCTGCCTCCAGATCTGAGTTATATTGTCTTAGCTAGACACGGGGGTGAGGTAAGGAGTGTAGTTATATTTTATAGCCGGACACAGGAGGGGGTGAGGTAAGGAGTGTAGTTATATTTTATAACCAGACACGGGAGGGGGTGAGGTAAGGAGTGTAGTTATATTTTATAACCAGACACGGAAGGGGGTGAGGTAAGGAGTGTAGTTATAGTGTACTAGTTAGACAGAGAGAGAGGCAGTAGTATAGTGCTATGCTCTGGTTAGACAGAGAGAGAGGTAGCAGTATATTGCTATGCTCTGGTTAGACAAAGAGAGAAAGGTAGCAGTATAGTGCTATGCTTTGGTTAGACAGAGAGAGAGAGAGGTAGTAGTATATTGCTATGCTCTGGTTAGACAGAGAGAGAGGTAGTAGTATAGTGCTATGCTCTGGTTAGACAGAGAGAGAGAGAGGTAGTAGTATATTGCTATGCTCTGGTTAGACAGAGAGAGAGAGGTAGTAGTATATTGCTATGCTCTGGTTAGACAGAGAGAGAGAGGTAGTAGTATATTGCTATGCTCTGGTTAGACAGAGAGAGAGAGGTAGTAGTATATTGCTATGCTCTGGTTAGACAGAGAGAGAGAGGTAGTAGTATATTGCTATGCTCTGGTTAGACAGAGAGAGAGAGGTAGTAGTATATTGCTATGCTCTGGTTAGACAGAGAGAGAGGTAGTAGTATATTGCTATGCTCTGGTTAGACAAAGAGAGAGAGGTAGCAGTATAGTGCTATGCTCTGGTTAGACAAAGAGAGAAAGGTAGCAGTATAGTGCTATGCTTTGGTTAGACAAAGAGAGAGGTAGTAGTATAGTGCTATGCTCTGGTTAGACAGAGAGAGAGGTAGTAGTATATTGCTATGCTCTGGTTAGACAGAGAGAGAGGTAGTAGTATAGTGCTATGCTCTGGTTAGACAGAGAGAGAGAGAGGTAGTAGTATATTGCTATGCTCTGGTTAGACAGAGAGAGAGAGGTAGTAGTATATTGCTATGCTCTGGTTAGACAGAGAGAGAGAGGTAGTAGTATATTGCTATGCTCTGGTTAGACAGAGAGAGAGAGGTAGTAGTATATTGCTATGCTCTGGTTAGACAGAGAGAGAGAGGTAGTAGTATATTGCTATGCTCTGGTTAGACAGAGAGAGAGAGGTAGTAGTATATTGCTATGCTCTGGTTAGACAGAGAGAGAGGTAGTAGTATATTGCTATGCTCTGGTTAGACAGAGAGAGAGAGAGAGGTAGCAGTATAGTGCTATGCTCTGGTTAGACAGAGAGAGAGGCAGTAGTATAGTGCTATGCTCTGGTTAGACAGAGAGAGAGAGGTAGTAGTATATTGCTATGCTCTGGTTAGACAGAGAGAAAGAGGTAGTAGTATAGTTATAGTGTACCAGTTAGACAGAGAGAGAGAGGTAGTAGTATATTGCTATGCTCTGGTTAGACAGAGAGAGAGAGGTAGCAGTATATTGCTATGCTCTGGTTGCAGGACTACGTATTCTCTCTTCTCACTGGATACTGCGACCCACCGGAGGGGTTCGATTTGAAGGACGGTCTACACTACAATCCTTACTTTGCAGGAGGAGCTATCGGCATGGCTCAGGCTCTCTTCCCCGGAATATACGAGTATGCTGACGGTATGTAGACTCAAACTATCTGTCAGTGTGACAGCATAACTTAGGTCAGCGGTGTGACAGTATCACTTAGGTCAGCGGCAGTCTGTTAGTCAAGAGTTTATATGTCAAAAGGTTTACCGTTGATGTGCTTGCAGCTCCTAATTTTTTAATTTCTAATTACTAGAATGTTTGGGCTAATTTCTGTTCTATCACATTGCTGCTAGTTTTGTAATGTGATGCAAGCCTACAGTGCTAGTAGACAATGTTATTCCTGTTGCTGTGTTGTAAATGCATGTGTGTCCTGGACCCTTGCATACGTTGTGTTACACTCCGACCATTCTATCTTACTACCAGGTACCCCGGCTCCTGTATCTCAGCTGGCCAAAGACGTCACGGAGTTCTTAGCTTGGATAGCTCAGCCCGAACTCAACACCAGGAAGGAAATGGCCATCAAGGTAACTCAGTCTACTCAGTATAGTACTCAGTATAGTACTCAGTGTAGTATCAGTAGTACCCTGTATGAAATGATGATTATCTATAAAGTGGCTTTTGAAATAGTTTTGATATAGGAAAATAATTCGAAGTAGTAGTTTCATAGTTGGTAGAAGATTTGTTTTGAAGCATGCGAAATGTTTTATAAAGTTGTTAAGAAAGACCTGGTGTATTGTGTTGTCCTTTGGTGCTCATTGTATGACAAGTTTAGTTTATTCCTTAACTTACAGTTTCTGATGGTGATGAGTGTCCTCCTGCCCTCCGTCTACTACTGGAAGAGGTTCAAGTGGGCTCCTATCAAGAACCTGAAGATTGAGTTTCGACCACCGAAGCCGCCAGCACGAGACCAGACCGGCACGGCCACTCTCAAGTTCAGGAAAGGCGTACCAAAGTAGAGCATCTCGTACTAACATTCTGAGTAGGAAATACCACGGCATGTATAGTCTAGGGTCACCCAAACATCGCGTGGCCAACCCAATAGTTTAATCTGAGGATTTCAGCGCCTGCAGAGTCAGTCTACATGTGCTAAGAGGTTTTTTATTGCAGTGTTTTGTGATTCTTATGTCATATTAGATAACCAACTTTATTTATGTTATACACTTTGGGTGCAGCAAGATTGTATGCATTATATTTGTTGTTAGATGACATGTTTGGAAAAGAACTGTCTAAAGACAATAAATTTAAGTGTACCAACAAAATCAGATTTTATTTTCTCATATTGAAATGTAAAATATGCATTCAGGAGTTCAATAAAATGTTAAATAAGTATTTCATTAATAATAATTTATTAAAACCAGACATGAAAATATATATAATATAATGATTTAAATATTTTAGTTATAAATAGGTTGAGGTTAACTGATCAAATATACAAAACATTACAGATAATACACTGGAGAAAATATTTTATACATATGTGTAACATAAAAGAAGTTATTAGTCCACTAATATATAAATTAATGGATTGCTAAATTATATTGCATACATAAAATATTTCAGCATTATTAAATATGAAGGTTGAGGTAGACTGATTAGATATATAAAACATTGCAAACAGATTAGATTAGCTGTTATAATAAGTGATAAAATATTTTATACATATGTGTAACATCAAAGAAGTTATCAGTCCATCTCTTCAACTGTTGGGCCTGATTGGTTAGATGCAGCTTTACCAGTACTTCCTCCTGATTGGTGGAGTTTTGACATGATGGGAGAGCACTTCTTCTGCAGCTCTGACATCTGGTGCTGATATTCTTCCTCCTCTGCCAGACCGTTGCTGTCCAGCCAACCCATCACTTGCTCACACTCTTCTTTTACCAGTTTCAGGTCTTCAGGCGACAGCTTAGATTCATTCTCCTCAGCAGCTTGTTTGTACTGGTATACCAGACTCTCCAACGAGTTTCTTGCTTGAACTCTCTTTCTCTGTTTCTCATCTTTAGCCTTGAACTTCTCCGCATCGGCCAGCATGGCGTCTATCTCAGCCTGACTCAGTCTACCTTTGTCATTGGTGATGGTAATGTTGCTAGACTTTCCAGAGCTTTTATCTACTGCCTGGACATTGAGAATGCCATTTGCATCCAAATCGAATGTGACTTCTATCTGTGGAACGCCTCTAGGAGCTGGTGGAATTCCTGTCAAGTCAAATTTACCGAGATGGTTGTTGTCAGCAGTCATCGGTCTTTCTCCTTCAAACACTTGTATGGTCACGGCTGGCTGGTTGTCGGCGTAAGTTGTGAACACTTTTGTCTGTTTGGTTGGAATACGAGTGTTTCTGTCTATGAGGTTGGTCATCACTCCACCAGCTGTCTCTATGCCCAAGGACAGAGCCGCTACGTCCACCAACAACACGTCCTTGATCACGTCGTGCTGGTCACCCGATAGAATAGCCGCTTGCACAGCTGCTCCATAAGCTACTGCCTCGTCAGGGTTGATAGACTTGTTCAGCTGCTTTCCACCCATGAACTCCTGCAGCAGTTTCTGAATCTTTGGTATTCTTGTAGATCCTCCAACCAGTACCACCTCATGGATGTCTCCTTTGGACATCTTGGCATCTCTCAGAGCTTGCTCTACAGGCTGTAGTGTTTCTCTGAACAGGTCGGCACAAAGCTCCTCAAATCGAGCTCTCGTAATGCTTGTGTAAAAGTCAATTCCCTCAAACATAGAATCAATCTCTATGTTGGCTTGAGCACTTGTCGAGAGTGTTCTTTTTGCTCTTTCACATGCCGTTCTCAGACGTCTCAGTGAACGAGGGTTTCCTCTCACATCTTTGTGGTGTTTTCGTTGGAATTCTTTAATAAAATGCTCTACTAGTCTGTCATCAAAGTCTTCTCCTCCAAGATGAGTGTTACCAGCTGTTGATTTCACCTCAAATAGAGATCCCTCATCAATACTCAGAATAGACACGTCAAATGTTCCACCACCCAAGTCAAATATCAGTACATTTCTCTCATTGGTCAGATTTTTTTCCAGTCCGTATGCCAGCGCGGCAGCTGTCGGCTCATTGATGATTCTCTTGACGTTGAGTCCAGCAATCACTCCGGCGTCTTTGGTAGCCTGTCGCTGGGAGTCATTGAAGTACGCTGGCACTGTGACAACAGCATCTGTTACTTTCTCTCCCAGATATGCCTCAGCTGTCTCCTTCATACTTGTCAGCACCATGGCGCTGATCTCCTCCGGTGTCAGCACTTTCGTCTCATTCAGATGTTCGACTTGAACCTTTGGTTTACCACTGTCATTGATCACTTTGAAAGGCCAGGTCTTAATGTCCTTCTGCACTGCAGTATCAGTGTATTTCCTTCCTATAAGTCTTTTGGCATCAAACACTGTGTTTGCTGGGTTCATGGCAACCTGGTTTTTAGCTGCATCTCCTATCAGCCTTTCAGAGTCAGTAAATCCAACGTAGCTTGGAGTAGTTCTGTTGCCTGCAATAGTATAAATACATTACTATAATAATTAATATCAAGAGCACAATAGTTACAAATAGTTTACCGATTTATAAACTATTGAATACTACAACTAAATCAAGATTTGTTTTCAAATAATATTTTGCTTGCTTCAAATTAAAAATATGCTATATAAATATTTATTATTTATTATGAGTCCACAACAATTACTATTACTATTAGTGACATTCAAACAATTTGATTCAGTCAATTTGATCAGCAAAATTATAAAATCGAAACTTTAAATAATTAAACAATTTTCAACATTACTTACTCTTAGTAACTGTAATCAATAATGTACAGTGATGAAATATTTGAGAAAAAAATAGCTTTAGTTTTCGAAAATTTAACTTGCAGTTGCATATTTATAACAATATCAAAAACTAAGTTATTGTTTATTTGTTCACCTTGACTGTTGGCTATTATTTCCACCTTTCCATGTTGAAACACTCCCACACAAGAGTAGGTAGTTCCAAGATCTATTCCAATAGTCTTTCCCATTGCAATGACAATAGTGATTCGTAGTTGTAGCAACTGTTGAGTGATAGTAGTAGATATTCAGCGAGTAGCAGTAACTTTCTTCCTTTATATCCTGGAATGATTGACAACGCGAAGTGCCGTTCTTTTATATAGCCAATGAACATTCTGTAAAACTGAGAATTTTCTCGTAGCATGTGGAGATTTTGGAAAATCCCTGCTTCGACCAATGAAATCATCAAGCATTTATGCACAACAATAATCTTGCATAACTTGCATAATGGGACGGCAGTACTTACAAACTACCTTGTAGAATATTCTAGATTTGCTCGCTTCAAGTGCCAATCATAATGCAATCATTATTATGAGTTTCAATTAATATTTTGAGAGTTAAGAGGCTACCTAGTGCTAAGTTCTAGCCATTATAATCAGAATGAGTACTTGTAACTCTTGTGTATGTGATGATGCATATTATAGTGCAAATTCTTCAAATTAAACTAAGAATTGAAACGCTTTTAATTAAAAACTTTCCATTGGCATTTCCTATCTAGTCAACTAGTATATAGACCGAAGTGCCGAGTTTTTATAGTGCTCTATCTAAGTTGCTTCTTTTTCAAAAAAGATTAAAACAGGGTGGGGGGAGTTAAGGGCTCTTATGCAGGGACCACACAATTAAAAGTTGAGTCAATTTGGCAGTAATATAGTGTAAGTATGGGTTGTGTAATGGCTATAAATACTACTGTGGGTATATAAAAAGGGATATGTACAAGAGAGGGGTTGCATAAAGAAAAGAAAAGTGCAACAGATTATGATTTGTGAACACATTTATTTAGAACTCATGTAGGAGTGAGTGTTGAATCCAGAAGCTATAATTAGCACATCATCAATAGAATAGTTCATAGTTCCCTAATCTGTCTACCTTTATTCTTATAGGAGTGGGCATTAACATGCAATCAAGAAGAGCACTATATATATATGTATATATATATATATATATATATATATATATATATATATATATATATATATATATATATATATATATAGGTATATATAGGTATATATAGGTATATATAGGTATTATGCTCTCACTTAATGCTCAGCAATGACATTCAGTGATTGAGCTCTCTCACCATGGTCACAAACTCAAGCTGCTAGCATTTTGCAAGGCTCGTGACTCCTAGGCGACCCCTAGAGTCACTTGAGCTCTCTGGCTTGAGTTTACACACCTTTTAAATATGCTTTAGTAGAAACATAAGTTTCTACTATTGCGAAGGTGTGGGCCATGGTACTCTGTTCTGTGCTGATGAGGGGACAAACCCTGAAACAGCTGCTGTCCACAGATTGAGGTGTATATATATATATATATATATATATATATATATATATATATATATATCAGGACACTCTAAGCATGCATCAAAGATTAATAATTTAGATGTGACAAAAGTGACTACCATCACAGTGATCACTGTTTTGTTTTCTATTTACGAAACTATATTTCTGTCAATATTACTTTTTTTTATTACTAAATAGAGCAATAATATTATGAATATCATATACTGTAGTAAACCAATAATCACTCATCATCGAAATGGTGAAATGACTAAATAAATATTTGAAAGTTCATAATAAAGTGTTTTCCATCCTTATGATTGATCAAAGGAACTACAAACAATGCAGGTTTTCAGATTTACTAATTTCTAATAACATGGTTTTTGTACATCAGCTGTTGAAGTGTATTCTACAAGCTTGTGAATCACAAAAAGAGTTCTTTCATTATGAGGCATCTTAGGATATCACCCAAATTTTTGTGTTGCATTCCATTAATTTCACATCTTTTCACGTCTTGCAAAAACCTTGCTCTGTGCAAGTAGCATGTTTCAGCTTGATTCCAAGTGTGAAAGCTTTTGAAAAAGAGTCTTGAAAAGTAAAAATTACTTTTTTGTCAATGTACTGCTTTCATCATTGTGTGAAATGGTTGAGTAATAAATTCTGAAATCCAATTGAGTGTTTTGATTGACATATGTTGCAGTTGGTAAGTCATGAAAGAAGCGTCAAGACATCATTTGCTTATTTCTAGAATTTTTTGAGCGAATATTAAAGTTCTCGTAAGATTTTCTAATCCTAAAGGTTTGTGTCTGGAACCTACGGCTGCTACTAGAAAGATTTTAGTATCAACAAAGCAATTGTCAATTTAGAGATTTTCTACATTATTTTTATAATTTGCAGGCTACGTGTAGATTTTTGAGTACTCAAAAATATATTATAATTGCTATAATGAATTTAATAACTAGGTTGCATGCTGGTGCAATAAAAATTGGACTATATTTTATGATAGCCTGTGTGACATTTTGATTAATATATTTCATCAATCATTATAAAAGCCAAATCTAGCAATATTTTTGTTATTTTTTTATTTCTAAAAAAATTATGATGTATATATGTTTTTCAGGATAATTGTTTTCTTTATCTGAAAAAGGTAATATTATATATATAATTCTGAAATACAATCTTAAATATTTCATTATAGTACTAACATATAAATTAATGGATTGCTAAATTACATTACATAAAAAAAAATATTTTAGCATTAATAAATATGAAGGTTGAGGTAGACTGATTAGATTATATATAAAACATTGCAAACGGATTAGATTAGCTGTTATAATAAGTGATAAAATATTTTATACATATGTGTGTAACATCAAAGAAGTTATCAGTCCATCTCTTCAACTGTGGGGCCTGATTGGTTAGATGCAGCTTTACCAGTACTTCCTCCTGATTGGTGGAGTTTTGACATGATGGGAGAGCACTTCTTCTGCAGCTCTGACATCTGGTGCTGATATTCTTCCTCCTCTGCCAGACCGTTACTGTCCAGCCAACTTATCACTTGCTCACACTCTTCTTTTACCAGTTTCAGGTCTTCAGTCGACAGCTTAGATTCATTCTCCTCAGCGGCTTGTTCGTACTGGTATACCAGACTCTCCAACGAGTTTCTTGCTTGGACTCTCTTTCTCTGTTTCTCATCTTCAGCCTTGAACTTCTCCGCATCCGCCAGCATGGCGTCTATCTCAGCCTGACTCAGTCTACCTTTGTCATTGGTGATGGTAATGTTGCTAGACTTTCCAGAGCTTTTGTCTACTGCCAGTACATTAAGAATGCCATTTGCATCCAAATCGAATGTGACTTCTATCTGTGGAACACCTCTAGGGGCTGGTGGAATTCCTGTCAAGTCAAATTTACCGAGATGGTTGTTGTTAGCAGTCATCGGTCTTTCTCCTTCAAACACTTGTATGGTCACGGCTGGCTGGTTGTCGGCGTAAGTTGTGAACACTTTTGTCTGTTTGGTTGGAATACGAGTGTTTCTGTCTATGAGGTTGGTCATCACTCCACCAGCTGTCTCTATGCCAAGAGACAGAGCCGCTACGTCCACCAACAACACGTCCTTGATCACGTCGTGCTGGTCACCCGATAGAATAGCCGCTTGCACAGCTGCTCCATAAGCTACTGCCTCGTCAGGGTTGATAGACTTGTTCAGCTGCTTTCCACCCATAAACTCCTGCAGCAGTTTCTGAATCTTTGGTATTCTTGTAGATCCGCCAACCAGTACCACCTCATGGATGTCTCCTTTGGACATCTTGGCATCTCTCAGAGCTTGCTCTACAGGCTGCAGTGTTTCTCTGAACAGGTCAGCACAAAGCTCCTCAAACCGAGCTCTCGTAATGCTTGTGTAAAAGTCAATTCCCTCAAACATAGAATCAATCTCTAAGTTGGCTTGAGCACTTGTCGAGAGTGTTCTTTTTGCTCTCTCACATGCCGTTCTCAGACGTCTCAGTGAACGAGGGTTTCCTCTCACATCTTTGTGGTGTTTCCGTTGGAATTCTTTAATAAAATGCTCTACTAGTCTGTCATCAAAGTCTTCTCCTCCGAGATGAGTGTTACCAGCTGTTGATTTCACCTCAAATAGAGATCCCTCATCAATACTCAGAATAGACACGTCAAATGTTCCACCACCCAAGTCAAATATCAGTACGTTTTTCTCATTGGTCAGATTTTTTTCCAGTCCGTAGGCCAGCGCGGCGGCTGTCGGCTCATTGATGATTCTCTTGACGTTAAGTCCAGCAATCACTCCGGCGTCTTTGGTAGCCTGTCGCTGAGAGTCGTTGAAGTACGCTGGCACCGTGACAACAGCATCTGTTACTTTCTCTCCCAGATATGCCTCGGCTGTCTCTTTCATACTCGTCAGCACCATGGCGCTGATCTCCTCCGGTGTCAGCACTTTTGTTTCATTCAGATGTTCGACTTGAATCTTTGGTTTACCACTGTCATTGATCACTTTGAAAGGCCACGTCTTAATGTCCTTCTGCACTGCAGTGTCAGTGTATTTCCTTCCTATAAGTCTTTTGGCATCAAACACTGTGTTTGCTGGGTTCATGGCAACCTGGTTTTTAGCTGCGTCTCCTATCAGCCTTTCAGAGTCAGTAAATCCAACATAGCTTGGAGTAGTTCTGTTGCCTGCAATAGTATAGATACGTGAGGAAAGTGAAGAATAAGAAACTGTGATTGTTATAAAGTAGTAATGTAAATGTTTCTAAAAAACACCAACATTGAAAATTGACAAATTAGTCATTAGGTTGTCAATGTAAAATATTTTTACCATCAGTGAATCGATATTCAATAACAATTATGTTGCAGCAACTATTAAGCCTGAGGTGAATCCCATGGCAATGCCGACATTCACTGAATAAGTTAGAAGTGAAACATCATAAGACTAAAGAAAAAGAATGCATTGTCACTATAATAATGAATGACACAGTTAAGTTATTGTCAGCTTAAATGGTTAAGGTTTTTCAAATCTTCATATGTGTTTCTATGCTATTCCTTGATTTAGATTTAATTTAGTCAACATAAAATATTAATCAATTGCATTTCACATTTTAAAACTTTTTAGTCAACTTTTGGAATACTTTTCAATTTTAATTCAAATTAATATCTAGCCCCAGGATAAGTGCATCACATTTAATAAATAAAAATCAACTTTCAAGTATAAACATATGTAGTATTAATTAGGTCAATCTCACAAACAAATAGTAAAGGTTACACTGTATTTTACTAACCTTGACTGTTGGCGATGATTTCCACTTTTCCGTGTTGAAATACTCCAACACAGGAGTAGGTGGTTCCAAGATCTATTCCAATTGTTTTTCCCATATTGTTAAATAGTGTGTTGTAAATTCTAGTCTTCTAGTAGCAACCGTATTAGTTGTAGTAGCTTCTATCGTTAGAAGAATGTGAATGGCAAGGTGTAAAACAAACTCCCTTTTTATATCCTAAATGAACCTTCCCCAGGGGTGTAGAATTTTCTAGCAACACGTGGTAGCTTCGGGAATTTCCACTTTTAGCCAATTATAGGACGGTGCTGTATTTGTAACTACCAAATCAGTAATCACCAACTTTTCGCGAGTTTTCTAGTTTATTACTGATCAAATAATGGGGGATTAACGAATAGTCCTTTCGCAATAACATTGAACAGTGTTCATTTACGCCATTCGAGCTCGCTGCAGGCTGTTTACATTAACTGCAAACATTGCGATTTTGGCCTGCAGAAGTCACTAAATACATTTATTTCTTGTTATTTTTGCAGTTGATCTCATATTTTATGTTGCATAAAGGAACAATAAAGTATTGTCGTAAGCACTCGAGTTTATTTAATGGTATTTTAATACACACCTCTCGTGCAAGTTTGTTCCTAATAATAATTACTCAACTAAACCTAAACATGAATATTCAATTTCCTAGTAGTAGTACCTGTACTACTACTAGTACTAGTATAGTGCTAGTAGTAGTAGTAGTAGTAGTAGTAGTAGTAGTAGTAGTAGTAGTAGTAGTAGTAGTAGTAGTAGTAGTAGTAGTAGTAGTAGTAATAAACTAGTAGTAGTAGTAGTAGTAGTACTAGTACTACGTCTACTAGACTAGCAGTAGTACTACTACTAGTAGTAGTACTACTGCTAGTCAGCTTCAAGTAAACTGACAATAACTCAATATAACTGGCCATCAGTGCAATCTCATTATTGTAATTTGATATTAGTATTGTGATTTATTCAAATATTGTCTTTGAGTTTGTGTATTGTTAAAAAAATTGAATTGGGAGAAAGTTCTGCCATCTATTTCTAATGACTTTGACGGTATCAATATGAATTTAAATGTTTTTATTTGAGCTTGTGCTATGCTTAGGAGTAGTATTATATTTTTAATGATGTTCATCATATTTTCATTGTATCCAACAAAATCACAAGTATTACGATTGTCTTCAAGCCAATCTTTTTTAGTTTGAAACTACATGAAATGACTAACACAGCTGGGTAGTGAACTAATGTATTCATATTAATGATGGTTTTCAATTATATTTATTTGGTTACACTGAGGCTTAAACTGGTTCAGCCTAAATGTATTTTTTACTAGGCTGAGATGTAGTGAACTTTTTTCAACATACCAATAGTTATAGCAAGTGTGCCTGTCAAATAACAATTCTCTTGTTTATTAAAAACTGTTATTGTTTGGTTTTTATTTTAAGCAACGAACATTTTTAAATTTCTTTTAAAAAGAATTTATTTTGACATTTCATGTGAATATCAAACTAAGACTTGTCAGCACCATTGTTACGCAAGCTCATAGTGAGGTTCTCGCAGCTGTATGCTAAATTAAAAAAAATTTAACTTAGCATCTATTTGACAACTACTGGTATATAGAAAGACATATTCAACTTCAACTTAATTTTCATTTTAATATTCAATGTCTTGGAATTTAGTTTTTAATTACTACGTCATGTAACAGTATTTTAGTGGATGTTTAAGTTGGGTAATGTTGTCAAACTTTTATAATTATATTGTAAAATTACTGTAGCAGTTCCTCTTACTATGACTGCACTTGTAGCTTTTTCAGCCATACTATAACTTATTCAGCTATACTATAACTCATTCAGCTATACTATAACTCATTCAGCTCTACTATAACTCATTCAGCTATACTATAACTCATTCAGCTATACTATAACTCATTCAGCTATACTATAACTTCTTCAGCTATACTATAACTCATTCAGCTATACTATAACTTATTCAGCTGTTGTACTATAACTCATTCAGCCAGCCATACTATAACTTATTCAGCTATACTATAACTTATTCAGCTACTGTTAAACAGTGAAGATAAATCAGTTTGTAAAATAATTTATCCTTACCAGATGAGTCAAGTGGTGTCTATCAATGATTTGCCTGAAAGTACGAAAGACCTGCTGCAGCAAGCTCAATCAACTTTTCAAGAGAAATTTTCAGCAAAGCCAACACATGCAGCATTTGCCCCTGGCCGAGTCAATTTGATTGGTGAACACACCGATTACAACGATGGATTTGTCTTCCCTATTGTAAGAGTTTTCAAGTTGACTCAATTTTACTGTTTTTAGGTGACTAAAAGAAATTTTTCTATTATCCTTTATCAGTTCTGTATAAACTTTTATCTAATAGAAACATTTAAAGGTTAACTCTTATCTCTTTATTTGTTAATCCAATTTAACATTGTGGTGCTGAACCCTGTTTTATTTCTCTCAGTTTTTCTATTTCACTGCAGGCCATTCCGCTGGTAACCTTAGCAACTGGTAAACTCAATGGAGAGGATGTTATCCGAGTCTTTACTGCATCAGAGGATGTCGACAAGCCTCAGTTTACCTCATTTCCTGTTCCGAGTGAGGAGAATAAATTATCTCCCGGGTCTCCATCTTGGGCCAACTATATCAAAGGCGTCATAGCTCATTACAAGGGTTAGTAGTTTCTTACAAATAGCTGCTCATATTAAATTCAAATCTAAAAATAACTTGGCAGCTGCATTGTGATTCATCGTATGACATGAACATGGTTAGTTTCCCTTACAGTTTATAGAAGCTAATCTCCTACAATAGTACTCATTGTTTGTTACTCATATGAAGATGATATGACTCATCATCTTATGTCACTTGATGCTTCTAGAATGTTCTGGTATTCTGAGTCATGCTGTTTAAGAGATGCTATAGCAGTACTATGTAGTCACATCTCTGGCATCAACTATGCTCAATAAACTTGTTATTGCACTAAAGAAACTCAAAGTACCACATACTTCGTCTAATCAACGTCTGCAACCAATTGTAGGAGTTGTCTCCGGATTTGATATGGTGGTCAGCACTTCCGTGCCTCTAGGGGGTGGGCTGTCTAGCTCCGCCTCTGTTGAAGTCTCCACCCACACACTGTTAGAGTCGCTGTTCCCCACTGAGTGCTCACAGCTGGAGAAAGCTCTCACCTGCCAGAGGGCAGAACACACGTTTGCCGGAATGCCTTGCGGTATTATGGATCAGTTTGTATCAGCCATGGGGTGCAGGGACCACGCCTTGCTCATAGACTGCAAGTATGTTGAAGAGTTGTATCTTCTTTCTTTAGCTAATTCTATTAACTTAAAACAAAGTGTGTTATTTTGCTTTTCTGTTGAAACTTTTCAATGCAAACTTTCTAGACAATTAATTCAATCATTCCTCTCTTTTAAACAAAATCTAAAGTGTTAGAAACTGTAAACTTCTTGGCTTACAACTGGTTGTATTATGTGAGTCTTTCTCTTTGCTGCAAGTTGATACTTAGTGATAGCTAGTGTTATTTGTTTAGGTAATGCAAATCATTACAGTTTAGTTTCTCAGCAGTGATTCTTGATAAGCAGTTTGTAATATTTCTTACTCTAATGTATGGAAGTCATTAGAAAAGTCTGTGAACAATTTCTGATAGCTCATACTCATGATGATCTCTCTTGTTTGAAGGAGTAAAGAGAGTAAGCTGGTCCGTCTAGACCTCAGTGGAAAGTCCATCCTCATCATCAACTGTAACGTCAAGCATCAGCTGACTGGGAGTGAATATCCCTCTAGGAGACAGAACTGTGCTGACGCTGCCGCAGCTCTAGGGGTTCCCAGTTTACGCTCCGCTGACCTCCAGCTGCTCCGGCAGCACCAGTCTGTGAGTTTCTTTCTTTCAGATTCTGAAAGGTTCTCCAGTTACATCAGTCTGTGTGTGGGTGGGTTAGTCTCTCAGGGCGCTGCTATTGGGGAGAGTCTATCAATGGGTTTCTGTTACTTGTGAATAGCTGCCCATACTAATTAATTTGGGTTGTGGTTTGCATTAACTTATAGTTGGGTTTCATTGAATGCAACTGTTTCCAAGCATCGAATGGAATATTCATTCTAAAGCATGGAAATGTTATTGCGCAATCACTATGTTTATATTTATTTGTCATGCAATGCATGAGTCATACTTTCCTCTCAGAAGCTGGATGAACTGATATACCGAAGAGCTCGTCATGTCATCTCGGAGATACGGAGGACAGAAGAAGCTGTCACATCTCTGGAAGGTGGAGACTTGGAGACATTCGGCAGACTTATGGTGGACAGTCACAATTCTCTCAGGTGAGTTCCTTCATGTGAGTTCCCTCAGGTGAGTTCCCTCAGGTGAGTTCCCTCAGGTGAGTTCCCTCAAGTGAGATTCTCTCAGGTGAGACTCAGTTTTGCCTTTCTGTAGAATCCACCAGGTACTCTGCGCTTTAGTCCTTACCTGTAGGTACTCTCTACCTGTAGGTAGTCTGTACCTGTAGGTAGTCTCTACCTGTAGGTACTCTGTACCTGTAGGTAGTCTGTACCTGTAGGTAATCTGTACCTGTAGGTAATCTGTACCTGTAGGTAGTCTGTACCTGTAGGTAGTCTGTACCTGTAGGTAGTCTGTACCTGTATTCTCTTATAGGGATGATTTTGAGGTTTCCTGTCCAGAACTGGACAGCTTAGTAGAGATTGTGATGTCACTTCCTGGAGGAGTTTACGGCTCTCGGATGACTGGAGGTGGATTCGGTGGGTGCACGGTGACCCTTTGCGATACCACGGCTGTCGACACTATCAAACAGGAAGTCACTGTGAGTAGCAACTCCACTTCCTCTACTTATCATATTTTAGTAGTGTACAGGAAGTAGAGTACAGGAAGTAGTGTACAGGAAGTAGTGTATCCTGTTTGTTTAGATGAGCTAGTTGCCAGGCAACCAGAATACACTCAAATTTGTGTTTTACTTTCGGTGTTATGGCTGTTTAATTCAAAGTTTAGTAGCATTTGTGTAAAGTTATAATGTTTTTTAAGAATTCCAACTAGTGCTAGCCTATAAAATTCAGTCGTGGAACTGTTGGCCAGTTGTGTGTATTATATTATACCTCAATCTACAGGCATCCTATTGCTGTTGTATTAATGTCTAATATGTTGGAGGTATTGAATAGACACTGCTTGCAGAAATCACCTTCTTTTGTTAGAGGGGGTAACTCCAAAGTATACCCAACATAGAAATATCAGTTATTGCGTCAGTTATAATAGACTAGATTTGAAGAGACTTGGAGATAATTGACATGCGTGTACGTAAATGAATTTAACTTCTCGTTAAATGTCCTGTGTTTGTACTTAGTTTTTTGACTGCTTGAAAACGTCATCTGTTTCCTAACTTCAGAAAAGGTATCAGGGAAGAGCTACGTTTATAGAGTGTTCAGCTGCTGATGGAGCCAGGGTTATACAACTTAGCTGATTATCCACTCTGATTGGACAGTCCTATTGCTATGACCTGCACAATGTGACAATAATGTAGTCCTAGATGACGGCCTTGCAGCTGAAATATACTCAACTTCTCATGTTATATCCATTACTTTTCATAAGGAAATGTATTTCTTTATTCTGTTGCTTTTATTAACCAGATAAGGTTGGTACTATTTCTAACAGGTTTATGAAGACCAATTTGCTTGTGTTTTGAGCAAAGCAGCTGTTTTGTATTTTATTCAATATATCATTTGTATGATATTCAAAAGCTTTTTAGTTAATAATATTATATTCAGCTTATGTGCTGCTCTGCCCAGTAGTTTTCATAGGAATATTTTTTGAACACTTTTTTTATAATTACTTTTGTACTTTAAGTATGAAATAAAACACTATGCTTTTTGCTTCATGGGAATGCTTCTGCATTTCCTCTCTTTTCTAATTTCGACTCCATTCACTTCTCATTTAATTATCTGTACACACAGCCTTGTCATGTCAACTGTTGAGAGTAAATAAGTTTCTCTAATGACCAGTGAAATTTGTGTGACAGGGTGAAAAATTAAATCACCAACTTTTATAGTCTTGCTGCATTTGAACTACATTTGCTAATTTCTTAAGTTTACACTACTAATTATTTTCTTATTCGACATCAAAGCAATGTATAAATAGATAATTGTTATTTTCACATAATTGTTTAACACATTCTCTCTTTCACTAACTTATTTCCATCTTTAAACAGAGTTTTGTCCTTGATAGAGTGGAAATTTATTTTTGAGTCATTAAAAATCAATTTTAGTAGCTCTTCAAACTTATAATACTTCTATTCATTCTTGTTCTAACGAACCATTACCCTAAGTGGTTTAGTTGGTCAAGATGGAATTAAAGTGGTCAAGGGTACAAGATGGCCACTGCACATGAGTTTAGTGGGCGTTACTCAGCTAGAGTGTGCAAAGTTGATCATCATAATATGACTGTATCTTGGGTTAGACATTGCATTGTTATTCTTTACTGGCTCTAGTTAAAGCTTTTGATGATTTTGCTGATCAACAGCGTAATATTTGTTTACAATTATCAAAAGTCTCCTAAACAATAATATGTAATTCAATTATACATGTTTTCAAAAAGCAATAACTTGTTTCAACCTTTATAATAAAGTGTGGATTTAGAACTGGCAGATCCTGACTATAAAATCTCGTAGTCCAATTTCTAACAGTATGTCCACATAGTCTGAGAATCAAGCAATGTATTCCAGCAGCATGCACATATAGTATGTTGAAATCAATAAAGAAAGAAGAATGCAGTTGATCTAAGTGGATTCACTTAATAGGCTAGTTAGCCCTTAATTAACTAACTGACTCACAGAGCTAGCCCCTCCCCCCCCCCCCCCACCATCTCTCAGGGTCATGAATTATTTACTTGGTATTTCAGCAGCATTATTGTGGTGTTTAAAGAAACTAAAATCAGTTGATATATTCAGCCTTTGATTTAAGGGCAGTTTATTGAGTGTGTACTCAACACTTCATAGCATAACTCTGGTACTTTCTTTTACATAGCCTTAGTGCTTGCCTTTATATAGCCTTAGTGCTTTCCATTATATAGTAGCTATAGCAAAGTCGATAGCAACTGTGTCATAAGGTGCTGGCGCTGATAATTTGTCTAATTTAATTTAATTGTTATCTTAAAAATACTTGTAAGGAGAAACTAGTCCTTTGTGTTGCATAATCAACAGGAGAATGTTGACTATATAGACATATTTCCTTAGCTGACCCAGTCCCAGAGCTGGTTTGTATGTAGCTATTCCATTTAGACCAGAACTCCATTCAATTGTTTTTCTCTAAATATAATGAGTTTAGTTTATAAAAAGCTATCTTTTGGGGAATCAAAAATATGTTCTAAAATGCAAATTAATGTTTTACCAAAATTTTATTCAAAAACATTAGTTTTTGGCTCTATACTATATTTGCTACAAACAAAGAAAGTTGTGTTATTTAGTATGAATTTTATTGTCACTAATCATGATTGAGTAGAAACTAATTTTTTTCATTTTTTTTATTTTCAATAAATCTATAATGTCTGTATCAGCATGCATGGACACCTATTAGACACATATAGTGGACACCTAGTAGACACATATAGTGGACACCTATTAGACACCTTATATAGACACATAGTAGACACCTCATAGACACATAGTAGACACCTAGTAGACACCTATTAGACACATATAGTGGACACCTATTAGACACCTAGTAGACACCTATAGTGGACACCTAGTAGACACTTATAGTAGACACATAGTAGACACATATTGTGGACACCTATTAGACACCTATTAGACACCTAGTAGACACCTATAGTGGACACCTAGTAGACACTTATAGTAGACACATAGTAGACACATATTGTGGACACCTATTAGACACCTATTAGACACATATAGTGGAAACCTATTAGACACCTAGTAGACACCTATTAGACACCTGGTAGACACCTAGTAGACACCTAGTAGACACCTATTAGACACCTGGTAGACACATAGTAGACACCTATTAGACACCTAGTAGACACATATTGTAACACTATACTGTATCTGACTACAAAGCCCTCTGCCTATCTCCTGCACAACACTGTTACAGTAATAGTCTAGGTGAATTCTGTAGAAGATATTAATCTCAGGGGCTTCCTCTATGCATTTACATCAAAAGCTGTACACACATATTTAATGTTTATTGTAACTGGTATTAGTATTACATTTTGTATGATAATCCCATATCATCAATATCAATAGTAACATTATACTCCTAAAGTGTATTGGCTGCGCATTGCCAACTGCATAATAGAAATTGATTTTGGGAGCAAACAGCCGTTGAATAAAAAGTATTTAGCCGGCGTTTTGTCAATCGGCTGCCATTTACTCCTCTAAAATAGAGAGATGACTTTCTCGCCTTCTGTTTAGATTTCTTTGTGATTATGTAACAGGAAAGTTTGTGAACTTCTCTCTGGATTATTCTAGATTTCTACAACTCTGGAAGAATTTCTCTTAACCCTGGAATATAATGCAGGTGGCAGTCAACCAAGCTACTCCACGACCAGGAGGTGTCAGTTCGTAAGTTGTTACATATCATCTGTTATATTAGTAGACGTAGGTTGTTACCTGTTATTTGTAGACGTAAGTTGTTGGTTGTTGCAAGGATTTTACTGTGAATATAAATTTTTTATAGTTTAATATTTCATACGATATGATGACTTTAAATAACTCAAAGAAAGGAGGTTTTAGCTTGAGGCACATAGCTGGCAAACCATGTCGAATATAAACAAGCCTTGTGCGTTGTTTGTGTGGTGTGTATGTTGTGAAACTAATTAATTGTGTAACTAATTAATTTCAGTAAACTTTTTCATGCTATAGAAACTAACCCTTGTTGAAAGAATTACACATTATTGAAAACACTATCTATCGCAAAAGTTTACAAATATTGTGTATTATTTGAGGCATTAGACTTTAATGTAGACATTACACATTAACACAGGCAAAATAAATTAACAATAATAAATGGTTTTCTAAAGAAAACTGCAAACTCTAAATAAGAGAGAGAGAGTGAGAGAGGGGGGGAAGGGGGGAGGGAGAGAGAAAGAGTGAGCTACAGTGGGGAAGAGAGAGAGGGGTGGAGAGAAAGAGCTACTGTTTCTAGGATAGGTGTGTTCGAATAACAAGTTTCTAAATCTTACGAGAAGCTAATTATGTTGTTTATAGGATTAGAAGAACTGCCATTTTGAAGGTTCAAGCCCATTAGTAAACTAGAAGCATGAGGCAAGAGTATTTATAGGTTATGAAGCAATTGCTGCATTTAAAACACGCATGCAGACTACCCTCTGAAATATATAATAAACTCATTCTTATCTCCATCAGTGCAATTTGGTTTCAGTTTAATTGGTATCAGTGAGATGAAACATGGGTCAAGTAAAAATATTGCTGTAACGTTTTAATTTTCACACATGCAAACACTGCAAGCTGTTTGCAGCTCTGCACTGTATCAATTTACAGTGAAAACAAGCCAAGAGTGTTCAAGGGCCCTGGTCTTTGTTATTTAATATACTCAAGTGGCTATGACTGCAGGATCATGTAATGACATTCTCTTTTATTTTGCATACTGTACTGTTTAAGTTGGAGGTTAGAAGTTGCTCTCAATGAGGTATTGGAGTTTACCAAACTAACAAGTAGTGATTCAAATCAGCCAAATTCGAACTTTGACCTTTGAAAAGATACTTTAATTATAACTGTTGTTGTGGGTTTGCCTTTTTACCAGTGTAAAATTCAGCTCTGTGTGTACAGAGTGTTGTCCCACAGCATTGGACTGGGAGATGGTAGTATGGGTGCACCAGACACCCCTCCCCTAGAGTATTAATTGATAAATTCCAGTGAAATCTATCTACAAAGTTTTGAGTGAATTATTGAGAAATTTCTCAGCTATTGCTACGCATTATGTTTTGTGTAGAGCAACAAATTGTTATTAAAAAGTATTGTATTAAAAAATAATTTAATTGTATTGAAAAGTTTGTCACACAAAAAGTATTTCTGTAAACTTTTAAATACTTCATTTAAAAGATGGTGGATATCAACAGCTCCAGGTTATATGCAAATAACTATCTGTTAAAATTTTGATGGTTCAAACTGTAAATAATCTTACATATTATATATTAACTATTCACTAAGTTTATTGGGCTGCAAGCAAGCTCTTAGTGAATTGTTTAGTTGTGATAAGTTGTGATGTGGTAGGAGTTGAATGAAACACATTATTTCAAAAAATCTAAACAGTTTCATAAAAAGTAAACACTGCTTTGTTGCAAGACACAAGTTTAAAACCATTTTTTAATTTCAACTTTATTCTAGATGGCCTATTTTAGTCAGGACTGGCACAACCACAGTGCCAAGGTTTGAGGCTCTAAGGCATTTATACTGCATGTTATTCAATCTCTAATATATTTGATGCTTTTTCAAAGTATATATGATTTTCAATGAAGCTTACATTGATATGTCTCGTCATTATATAACAACAGCGCTCAGTATTTTATTCATTGCTAAGCTACTCATTTCTTTCAGTTGAACCCCTGTGTGTTTCTACAATGTTACTTCTGCTTGCGTGCTAAAAATAGTTGTACTGGTAATAAAGACACATAATGCTTTCTCTCAAGGGAGTCGTTGCCCCTTGTGATGGCCGTTACGACACTCTCTATTAACTGCCCCAGCCAATTCCGGCGATCAGTCGACCAGTATGTGTGTGTGTGTGTGTGTGTGTGTGAGTGTGTGTGTGTTATAGTTTTGTCTCATAGAACATTGCTGAAACAGCTAGTAGTGTTGAGGTTTCATGCCATGAAAGTGTAGACTCATCTATACAAAGAATAACTACAGCTGGTTTTGAGTGGCAGATACAGAATGACTATTGATTTATTAATATTGAACGTTATAACAAATGTGTGAAGGACACAGAACACTCTATTGTGAAACTTATTGATGACATGACAATAGAAAACCTCATCCTTTCTTCTTCTTAGCGTCAGGCAAGATTTTCAAAAGATTCACTTGTATATCTAAAACTGATTGTGAATAATTTAACACTTGCCTTTGAAGCTACCAGAATATATAGTTTTACCGATAGTGCCAAATCACAACATTTTGTAAAAGTAAACTAAGCTTCATTGTTGTACTAAAATAGTTTTTTTTATAAAAAAAATCTCTTTGTTATTGGAATAAGAATAATGAGAACACATTCAAATACATATTACATTCATATTAATCATGCATACAGAGTTTTAAATTGACTAAAATATTCGACTTTATATAATAAAGTTGTTTTAGCAGCAAGCTTTTGGGGGGAATAACTCTATTTACTTGATTCCAATGATATATATAAGACCTCAAAATTATTTTGATTTATTTATTTGATTTATCAAATAGTATCATAGTGTATATAACATTAAATAAGTTTCTGACATCATCACATTTTCTGTTACATAAGGCAAATTCATGCTTATAGAAATGTATTCCTTGACAATTTACTTTTTTCTATGTATGCCTAACTTTTAGTATTGAGAATCTATGGAATAGCAAATTACACAGCTGTATTCCTTATCACTGTAAAAGAGGTGGAAGCGTTTCATATTTTGTGTCATTATTTTGGAAGCTGGTTTGCAAATTCGAGGCGTCTTTGTCTGCTGTATATTGAATATTTACAATATATTCAAAATAAGATCACAATCTCAAAAGTGAAATTAAAAATTAAAACGTCTCATAACATCGGCTCTCTATTAAACTTTTTGTAGCTAAGCATATTATTCTCTGGTGATTCAATATCATGTTGCAGTTGGCAAGAAATTTGGAGTTATTTTCTCAGCAATTACTGCGCAAGCTGAGAAGATAACTCCTTATTATTTCGGCCTTGGTGTGCAAAGATAGTTGTTATAAACATCATTGACCACGTAATTAGTTGGCACTTTATCCTGATTAACTGATTCACTAAACGATCAATTAAAGATGACAAGAAGCTAATATAATCCTTCACCTAATTGGCTGTTGGATTTTGTTAGGTCAACTGTAATAATAGTAATATTGTGTTCATGGAACAAGGAACGGTTTTATATAGTAAAATTGTTTGTGTGATTTAGAAGAAATATATTTTTGCATATAAACATCTCTAGCACCCCAGTGCTGCTAGAGCTAAGGAATTTATAACTACCCCCTGATAGCTGAGGTGCAGCTATGTTGAAACACCAACTAATTGTATTATAACAGTATGAATAGAACCTGTACATAGAAATGCCATGTCTGCATATTGTAGACTGAAACCCAAAGATAATGTTTACAATATTTACACAGCAAGATCATATTAAGGTAGCCTCCCTTTAAGTTATTCCATTGCTTGTGTACCACTTATTTAGAGTTTTATATATGAATTGTAAGATCCAAGGCTAAATATTAGGGAGTATTATGCGGGCAGGGAGCTGTTGGGTGTTTAGAAGTTGAAAGTGTAGGCGTAGAAGATTAGGCCTGTTTCAAAGGCAAACATCTCAGGCTCTAAGTCATTACCAGCATAAGTGTAATACCTACTCCAATGGTATTTAATTATATTATAATTTATTGTAGCACTCCTGCCCTAATAATGTACCTTGGATAGGGTAGCAATGCTTGAGTAGGCTATATATATCTAGTTAGAAAAATATTTATCTCTATCAACGCAGTAATAAAGTAGTATATGCGTTTGATGCCAACATGCTACTGCAATAGCTACTTCAGTGAACAAACACTCGTACACGTGTAACTGCATACACACTGGCAATGCAGAGATTTTCCAGTCAGTAGTACAACTGTGACCGTATTTCTCGGTACAAGCATTCAACTATACTCGATTTGAGTCCATCACGAGCAACACGAGTCAAGCTAGCAAATGTAAGGGAAGGAAATGACATCACAACAATGAATAAACGGCATCGAGAAATGGTAGAAAAGCAAGCGTCACGTTCCTCGGTGCACTTGCGCCTGCCGAGACCAACTGTGGTCAAGGGGTCGTCCCCGATGTCGTCGGAGCTGACGTGGGAGTTGCCCTCTCTGTATACTCGGCAGAGGAGACGATCTAATCCTACGCTGCTGCCGGAACAGGCGCCGGGCACTTCCTCTCCAGACTCTTCGCTGTCGACCTTTCAAAGGTCATCTTCTGTTCCAGGGTTCAAATTGCTGTCTTCAACAAATGAAGAGACATCTGCAGGGAGGTATGTGTTTGTGTCAGTCAATTCTATTGGCTGCTCAGTTCAGCAAATCAGCTGTGAGAGCAATCTATATTATTGGAATTCAATAAACTTAGGCGCAAGTTTTGAATCTATATCAACGAGAGCTTTATTTACGAGCACATAATATGCCTGTGGATTCTCAACTGTTTGTTTTTAACAGACTTGATTGAAAAACTTGTTGAGTTTTAGTTTATGATCTTACAATTTCTACTTGTAAACAGGGTTTAGATCTGAAGCTAAATTAGTTGCTTTCTTATCAATTAACTAGTAAAAGTAACATACATGTGTGTAGGTGCAACTAGAAGCTGTAGGTACAGTCTACTTCTCTGTGGATGTTTACTCTGATAAAAAGGTTGTGTTACTTTTAGATTATAGAAAGTTTGCATAACTTTGGGGCCAACAACTCCTTAACCATTATTTGCATGTTTGTTCTGTTTTACATCCAGGCATTGCATAAATTCACTTTATTTTCACTAAGATTTGCTTCCATCAACTTATACTATTTATAGTGTTGTATACTGAGTCATGTATACGATTGAAAGTATATTTAGAATGAGAGCTAGTAATTTGTAGAAACTATAAGTAGAGCAGATATAGTTACTCAATGAGATCTCTATTCACTAACTACCAGTTAGGTTGATACGCAGCTACACTCAGTGTTCAATACACTAGACATCTTTAGGTAAATGTGCTGAGTCCTTATTTAAATTTAAAATAGTTCATTGTAATTTTTTAAGTAGTTTATGTTTTGGGGCCTATCCAACCCAAGAACTAGATAGTTAGGAAAGAAAAGAATTATTCTAATGGCATAGAGTCGGTTTAAGTCAGTCCAAGTTCCAACTAAGTGCTACTCCAGACAACTCTGACATTCTCAAGTTCTCACACATTCTTGAAGGATTGTCTCACCTTGCAGTTAAAGCAACTGCAATCACATTCACTTCAGACTACTAATGGAACTAGTTTAGTCGCCTCTTGTTTTTCTCATTAGCAACAAACTGCAGCTATACCAGAGTGGGGCAAAGTTATATATCTAAGGCTGCTAGAAACTTCTCTAAATTCATTCCTCTTTTCCATAGCAGTTGCTCTGCATCTCATGTTCTATTTAGGTTTAGTTTCATCTCTCAAAACTAGTTTGCTGTCCAGTATAAGGATGTCACTTTGAATATGGGTGTGCTCACACCCCCCCCCTCCTCCTCTCATTTATCATACATTATCAAGCTAATAATATGTTCTTACGAGGTTTTCTACTCGTGCCCCAAACCAAAACAGATTAGGACATTTGAAAACTTGACTATATAGAGGTTTTTCTGCTACTGTAACTAAATGCAAGGTGATGGTTATAGAACATTTCGTTATGCAGGTGAACAGTTTTTGTGCATTGTGTTTGCATCCACTTTGATTCAAATGATACAAAAACTCCAATCTATAATTTGATGTGGTTTTTGCTGGTACATTCATTATGACTTTGATGTTACAATATTCTTTAGTAGAATCGTCATTTTGCTGACTTCTACCTAGACTGTGTTCTATAAGTTAGTGTAGAGAAATACAAATCTGGTTCTTTGCTTCTTTTATAAACACTAATTGAAAATCAAGTGTGTCACTTCTGTTAGTATAGCATGAGCTGTGCTTATAGGAATGTGTTACCAAGCAGTAGTACTCCTACCACCACGATATAGCTACAGTACTGTGATATAACTACCATGATGTTTTACATGAACAACTAAATGCATTGGAAACTAAGATCAGTTGATTTCCTGGTGGTGGAGATAACACCTAAAAACATTTACAGCAACTTGTAAAATCCCACATGTTGAGTAGAAGTAATAACATTACAGCTGAAAGTAGGAATAATTACTTGAGAGAAGCGAGGCATTTATTAAATTATAAGATTATACCATTACATAATCTTATAGTAATTAGTTATTAGATTGTCAGTAGAAGTATGTGGATATTTGTAGTGGGTGTTAAACTAATGTTCTCCCACTAATTGTTTCCATCAGTTTGTACTGTATTTACCCTGTATATACAGAGTATATATACTTATGTACACTGTATGTACACTAAAAGCATAAGGCATCATCTTGTACTGTACATTATACAGCATTATTCACAAGCGGAATGAAAATATCTATTTTGTATTTGGTACTTGATCCCCAGCATTGAAGCAGTAAAAATAATCATTTACAATAGATGCAGTGGGAACAACTCAGCAATATAAAGTATATTACACTTCTACATTCTATCCCAGTTGTAGTTTATATAAGCATATCATTATCATACAGGCTCCAGTCATTATTACCATATTATATTTTAGACTATCAAAAGTGCTGTTAAGTTTTGAAACAAAGGGAGAAATAAAAATGTTTATTTGTTCAAATTTTAAAGATGACTGGATGATCTCACGTAAATGTATGAGGGACATTCTGGAGTATTCCAGTTGCTGCGTTCATCTTTTGTAGTATATTTTAGATGGTAAATACTTTTATTTGGTAGCCTCTAGCTACTGTAACCATGACAACTGGCATATATACAGGTTCTCTTTTGGTTCTCTTTCCTGTAAAAGTTAAAAATTAATTTAGGCAAATGGAATTGTTCAAGAAAAGAAAACTCTTAAAAATGCAGTTTCTCAATAGTTTGGGTAGCATATCAGTAATATTCTTAGTAGTTATATTACACTTGTGGTATTAACAGCAGCAGTAGCAGTAGCAGTAACAGCAGAAGTAGCAGAAGTAGCAGTAGTAGCAGTAGCAGTAGCAGCAGTAGCAGCAGCAGTAGCAGTAGCAGTAGCAGTAGCAGTAGCAGTAGCAGTAGCAGTAGCAGTAGCAGTAGCAGTAGCAGTAGCAGTAGCAGTAGCAGTAGTAGTAGCAGTAGCAGAACAAAACTGTAGCATGGCGTTAATAAAAAATATATAATAACATATTTTGTCTTAAAACTCACTGAAGGGATGTTTGAATTTAAATACATCTTTCAATTGTACCCCAAATAGAAATTTTATTTTTGAAAAATTAAATAAATTACGGTAACCTTTTATACTGATTGGCTTTCATACATGTGAAGGTATAGAAAATTCCACTCTTACCTATCTCGGCTCTGTTCTGTTCAGGTAGCAGCGTGCAGCTAGAGAAACCTTAGCTATAGCAATTCTGTTACAAGCTCATGATGAATTGAAAAGAAAAGATAACTCCACATAAGCATAATTGTAACAAGCATTGATATTCAATTCAGTTGTAACAAGAATCTATAAAACTGTTTGCATATTCAATATAATATAGAGTAAAAGGAAATGTAGTTCTGTAATGTCTCTGTTCCGCTTGGCACTGCATATTGTGTTGAGATGTGATTTATTCTATAATGTACAGTTATATCGGGTTTCATAATTATCATCCGTTATAGAGTGAGCTGATATATCTGTGAATTGTTAGAGTCGAGGTTATTTCACTTACTTCGGTAGAAATTATACGTAATACAAGTAATTTCGTTAGGCCAATCAATAAAGTAATTAACGGAATTTGTGACATATACAATGCAGACTGGATTTGTAGGGTAGAATTTAGAAGCTTACGGCATTTGTGAGCCCTCTCCTCTCGTTAGGTTGACAAACTCGTTGATAATGAGTTAGTTTACCAGTATAAGACTCTCACTAGAATTGATTAAAATCTTGAACTTTTAATATATATATAAATATAAATAATATTGCAAATACACACACCTATATAAAGGTGATAAGGGATAGTAAAAGAGTATATACACATCTATATAAAGGTGATAGGGGATAGTAAGAGAGTATATATACATCTATATAAAGGTGATAAGGGATAGTAAGAGAGTATATATACATCTATATAAAGGTGATGAGGGATAGTTAGAGAGTATATATAAATCTATATAAAGGATATAAGGGATAGTAAGAGAGTATATATACATCTATATAAAGGTGATAAGGGATAGTAAGTAAGTTTGTATATGATGTGTGAAGTGCCTCATTACCTGATAAATAGCTGTCAACAATGCATAAGTAGTTATAATAACATTTACTCACGCATGACAAGGAGCTCTAAAACCTCTTCTATATCACTACTAGATGTCATTGCAGTGAGATATCACTGGGGTAAAGAGAGACAGGTTACATATTCTACTGATCAATAATATTGATTCACTACAAGCCTTACAAAGAGCAATGAAATAGACTAAGGTGTTTATAAGGATAGTTGGGGGCTGTCTATAGGAGCCCAACTGGCAAGTTGATAAGATCCCAGGTACAATGATGGATAACTCAGCTTGTATTAGCTAAGGAG
>OZ037766.1:180000-350000 GCA_964035545.1 Bugula neritina | reverse complement strand
CACAATTCCTCAGCGGCACTTCCTCTTCAGCCTGGCTGTTGGCCTCACACCACATGTCGTACATCTGAATGAGTAAACAAGGAGTTGTCATACATATGAATGAGTAAACAGGGAGTTGTCATACACCTGAATGAGTAAAATAGCCCGAGATACTCACGTGGTACTGGGTAGGGAACTGTATGCTAGCGTACCCGCACAGACATGTTGCGTTGACTGTGAGCAGAGGGTCACGACTGACAGCGCTGACCTGACAGATGTCAATCCTGCTGCCGAGAAGCTCCGGTGAACCATCTACAGAGACGGAGTCATGTCACAACTTATACAAGTCATGTGACCTCAGAGTCCACAGATAAGATAATACAGAAGTTCAAGGTAAACAGTATGCCGAGTGTGTGTTATAGTTTAGTATCAGTTTGACTATTACATCTTCCAACGATGACTCCGATGACCTTTGACCTGCTCAGCAGTCGACAGCAGCCCACTACATACAAGACACGCACCTGGACCACGAGTGTCGGGGGCCCTGAGAGTCACCAATACTGTTTGAGTTTCATTCGCTTGGAGTTGTGTTTCCAGACTGAGGTTGTGAGAGGAGTCGTCTCCCCTAGTGCTGTGAGTGTCGGTCTTGGAGTCTAGACTCAACTTACACCTGCTGTGGGTGTCCTGCAACATGGAGACATGGTGTCAGCAGGTGTCAGCTGGCAGGTGTCTACACTACTAACTGATATATAACGTATACTCATGACATAACATCTCACTGACCTCAATCAATCCGCAGCACGCTGCTAGAGGTCACAGAGGTCATGACCTCTAGAAAACCTAGTAGGAGAGTGAGAAATACCTGAACAACTTTGAGTAGAGCAGCAAGGTGGATATTTGAGGTGTTCTTTATAGTCAGCGGTACGGTTTTAGTCTGTCCGAATCCGAGAGGTCCAAAGTCGAGGATATTGTCCTGGTTGTCTACCAGCTAAAGTAATACGGTATAGTAATACACAGTATACGGTGTAGTAGTACAGAGTATACAGTATAGTAATACAGAGTATACAGTATAGTAATACACAGTATACAGTATAGTAATACACAGTATACGGTATAGTAATACATAGTATACAGTATAGTAGTGCAGAGTATACGGTATAATTGTACAGAGTATATGGTATAGTAGTACAGAGTATACAGTATAGTAATACATAGTATACAGTATAGTAACACAAAGTATATAGTATAGTAATACATAGTATACAGTATAGTATAATAAGTCACAAACCTCCAGTCTTGGGACCTCCATGTTGATGGACAGAGCACATACGGCTGGGTCACACACCTCCCCCTCCACACTGATCTGTATGTCGACCTCATGGAGCCCAGCTAAGGCCGTGTTTAGCCACACCTACAGAGTAGTACACACTCTCTACTGACTACCACCACACCTACAGAGTAGTACACAGTACACTCTCTCTACTGACTACCACCACACCTACAGAGTAGTACACTCTCTACTGACTACCACCACACCTACAGAGTAGTACACTCTCTCTACTGACTACCACCACACCTACAGAGTAGTACACAGTACACACACTCTCTACTGACTACCACCACACCTACAGAGTAGTACACTCTCTCTACTGACTACCACCACACCTACAGAGTAGTACACAGTGAACTCTCTCTACTGACTACCACCACACCTACAGAGTAGTACACAGTGAACTCTCTACTGACTACCACCACACCTACAGAGTAGTACACAGTGAACACTCTCTACTGACTACCACCACACCTACAGAGTAGTACACACTCTCTACTGACTACCACCACACCTACAGAGTAGTACACTCTCTCTACTGACTACCACCACACCTACAGAGTAGTACACAGTACACACACTCTCTACTGACTACCACCACACCTACAGAGTAGTACACTCTCTCTACTGACTACCACCACACCTACAGAGTAGTACACAGTGAACTCTCTCTACTGACTACCACCACACCTACAGAGTAGTACACAGTGAACTCTCTACTGACTACCACCACACCTACAGAGTAGTACACAGTGAACACTCTCTACTGACTACCACCACACCTACAGAGTAGTACACACTCTCTACTGACTACCACCACACCTACAGAGTAGTACACAGTGAACTCTCTACTGACTACCACCACACCTACAGAGTAGTACACAGTGAACACTCTCTACTGACTACCACCACACCTACAGAGTAGTACACAGTGAACACTCTCTACTGACTACCACCACACCTACAGAGTAGTACACAGTGAACTCTCTCTACTGACTACCACCACACCTACAGAGTAGTACACTCTCTCTACTGACTACCACCACACCTACAGAGTAGTACACTCTCTCTACTGACTACCACCACACCTACAGAGTAGTACACAGTGAACACTCTCTACTGACTACCACCACACCTACAGAGTAGTACACACTCTCTACTGACTACCACCACACCTACAGAGTAGTACACAGTGAACTCTCTACTGACTACCACCACACCTACAGAGTAGTACACAGTGAACTCTCTCTACTGACTACCACCACACCTACAGAGTAGTACACAGTGAACTCTCTCTACTGACTACCACCACACCTACAGAGTAGTACACAGTACACACTCTCTACTGACTACCACCACACCTACAGAGTAGTACACTCTCTCTACTGACTACCACCACACCTACAGAGTAGTACACAGTGAACACTCTACTGACTACCACCACACCTACAGAGTAGTACACACTCTCTACTGACTACCACCACACCTACAGAGTAGTACACAGTGAACTCTCTCTACTGACTACCACCACACCTACAGAGTAGTACACTCTCTCTACTGACTACCACCACACCTACAGAGTAGTACACAGTGAACTCTCTACTGACTACCACCACACCTACAGAGTAGTACACAGTGAACTCTCTACTGACTACTACCACACCTACAGAGTAGTACACACTCTCTACTGACTACCACCACACCTACAGAGTAGTACACTCTCTCTACTGACTACCACCACACCTACAGAGTAGTACACAGTGAACTCTCTACTGACTACCACCACACCTACAGAGTAGTACACTCTCTCTACTGACTACCACCACACCTACAGAGTAGTACACACTCTCTACTGACTACCACCACACCTACAGAGTAGTACACAGTGAACACTCTCTACTGACTACCACCACACCTACAGAGTAGTACACAGTGAACACTCTCTACTGACTACCACCACACCTACAGAGTAGTACACAGTGAACTCTCTACTGACTACCACCACACCTACAGAGTAGTACACAGTGAACACTCTCTACTGACTACCACCACACCTACAGAGTAGTACACAGTGAACTCTCTACTGACTACCACCACACCTACAGAGTAGTACACACTCTCTACTGACTACCACCACACCTACAGAGTAGTACACAGTGAACTCTCTACTGACTACCACCACACCTACAGAGTAGTACACAGTGAACACTCTCTACTGACTACCACCACACCTACAGAGTAGTACACACTCTCTACTGACTACCACCACACCTACAGAGTAGTACACAGTGAACTCTCTACTGACTACCACCACACCTACAGAGTAGTACACAGTGAACACTCTCTACTGACTACCACCACACCTACAGAGTAGTACACAGTGAACACTCTCTACTGACTACCACCACACCTACAGAGTAGTACACAGTGAACTCTCTCTACTGACTACCACCACACCTACAGAGTAGTACACTCTCTCTACTGACTACCACCACACCTACAGAGTAGTACACTCTCTCTACTGACTACCACCACACCTACAGAGTAGTACACAGTGAACACTCTCTACTGACTACCACCACACCTACAGAGTAGTACACACTCTCTACTGACTACCACCACACCTACAGAGTAGTACACAGTGAACTCTCTACTGACTACCACCACACCTACAGAGTAGTACACAGTGAACTCTCTCTACTGACTACCACCACACCTACAGAGTAGTACACAGTGAACTCTCTCTACTGACTACCACCACACCTACAGAGTAGTACACTCTCTCTACTGACTACCACCACACCTACAGAGTAGTACACAGTGAACACTCTACTGACTACCACCACACCTACAGAGTAGTACACACTCTCTACTGACTACCACCACACCTACAGAGTAGTACACAGTGAACTCTCTCTACTGACTACCACCACACCTACAGAGTAGTACACTCTCTCTACTGACTACCACCACACCTACAGAGTAGTACACAGTGAACTCTCTACTGACTACCACCACACCTACAGAGTAGTACACAGTGAACTCTCTACTGACTACTACCACACCTACAGAGTAGTACACACTCTCTACTGACTACCACCACACCTACAGAGTAGTACACTCTCTCTACTGACTACCACCACACCTACAGAGTAGTACACAGTGAACTCTCTACTGACTACCACCACACCTACAGAGTAGTACACTCTCTCTACTGACTACCACCACACCTACAGAGTAGTACACACTCTCTACTGACTACCACCACACCTACAGAGTAGTACACAGTGAACACTCTCTACTGACTACCACCACACCTACAGAGTAGTACACAGTGAACACTCTCTACTGACTACCACCACACCTACAGAGTAGTACACAGTGAACTCTCTACTGACTACCACCACACCTACAGAGTAGTACACACTCTCTACTGACTACCACCACACCTACAGAGTAGTACACAGTGAACTCTCTACTGACTACCACCACACCTACAGAGTAGTACACAGTGAACTCTCTCTCTACTGACTACCACCACACCTACAGAGTAGTACACAGTGAACACTCTCTACTGACTACCACCACACCTACAGAGTAGTACACAGTGAACTCTCTACTGACTACCACCACACCTACAGAGTAGTACACAGTGAACTCTCTACTGACTACCACCACACCTACAGAGTAGTACACAGTGAACTCTCTCTCTACTGACTACCACCACACCTACAGAGTAGTACACAGTGAACTCTCTACTGACTACCACCACACCTACAGAGTAGTACACACTCTCTACTGACTACCACCACACCTACAGAGTAGTACACAGTGAACTCTCTACTGACTACCACCACACCTACAGAGTAGTACACACTCTCTACTGACTACCACCACACCTACAGAGTAGTACACAGTGAACTCTCTACTGACTACCACCACACCTACAGAGTAGTACACTCTCTCTACTGACTACCACCACACCTACAGAGTAGTACACAGTGAACACTCTCTACTGACTACTGACTAGAGAGTAGAATAAGACATACGAGTAATAGACACACGGCAGCTGCCAACTCACAGATAAGGATGAGGTGGCCGACGGTCTTATGAGTGAGTCAGACGTTCTGATGAAGAGACAGCTTGTAGCAGGTGAGATTCCATCTATCTGGTGATTCTTTAGGGAGACAGCCACCTGACACCACCTGTCAGCAAGCATAGTATAGTCTCAGAGGTGACAGAGTAATATAACAAGCACCTGACACCACCTGTCAGCAAGCATAGTGTAGTCTCAGAGGTGACAGAGTAATATAACAAGCACCTGACACCACCTGTCAGCAAGCATAGTATAGTCTCAGAGGTGACAGAGTAATATAACAAGCACCTGACACCACCTGTCAGCAAGCATAGTGTAGTCTCCGAGGTGACAGAGTAATATAACAAGCACCTGACACCACCTGTCAGCAAGCATAGTGTAGTCTCAGAGGTGACAGAGTAATATAACAAGCACCTGACACCACCTGTCAGCAAGCATAGTATAGTCTCAGAGTTGACAGAGTAATATAACAAGCACCTGACACCACCTGTCAGTAAGTACAGCATACTAACAGACACAACATAGAGTTACTGACTACATTAGCGTGTATACAGAATACAAACACAGTCTAACCTGTTAGATAGGTTGGTAACTGGTATAATGACGTTAGTATTGGTGAGAGTGCAGTGTGCACCAGGCACCTTCAGCTTGCCAGGTACTTGCAGCAACTTGTCAGGTACTTGCAGCAACTTGTCAGCCGGAGGAAGTGTGACGTCATCAGACAAGGCATTGTGGACAGTATGAAAGGTGGTGGTCATTGAGTTAGATCTACACTGAGTATGAGCATGCATTGAGTCCAGCGTGACCTGGTTGTACATGGTGACGGCCTCGGACTGCGTGACAGCTGCAACATGGTATACTTACACTGTACCAGGTGATGTACTTACACTATACCAGGTGATATACTTACACTGTACCAGGTGATATATTTACACTGTACCAGGTGATATACTTACACTGTACCAGGTGATATACTTACACTGTACCAGGTGATGTACTTACACTGTACCAGGTGATATACTTACACTGTACCAGGTGATATATTTACACTGTACCAGGTGATATACTTACACTGTACCAGGTGATGTACTTACATCCTGAACACTGTGAAGTCAGCCAATTTCGAACTTGAGTATGTTTAAACCCGCCCCCTTCCTCAACTTCTGTCAAGTCAGAGAGCACAGGCTTACACAGATTTGTCCTTGACCTGAATAAATATATATTATACTGTATACTGTGAGTAGTATATTATACTGTATACTGTGAGTAGTATATTATACTGTATACTGTGAGTAGTATATTATACTGTATACTGTGAGTAGTATATTATACTGTATACTGTGAGTAGTATATTATACTGTGTACTGTGAGTAGTATATTATACTGTATACTGTGAGTAGTATATTATACTGTATACTGTGAGTAGTATATTATACTGTATACTGTGAGTAGTATATTATACTGTATACTGTGAGTAGTATATTATACTGTATACTGTGAGTAGTATATTATACTGTATACTGTGAGTAGTATATTATACTGTATACTGTGAGTAGTATATTATACTGTATACTGTGAGTAGTATATTATACTGTATACTGTGAGTAGTATATTATACTGTGTACTGTGAGTAGTATATTATACTGTGTACTGTGAGTAGTATATTATACTGTGTACTGTGAGTAGTATATTATACTGTATACTGTGAGTAGTATATTATACTGTATACTGTGAGTAGTATATTATACTGTATACTGTGAGTAGTATATTATACTGTATACTGTGAGTAGTATATTATACTGTATACTGTGAGTAGTATATTATACTGTATACTGTGAGTAGTATATTATACTGTATACTGTGAGTAGTATATTATACTGTGTACTGTGAGTAGTATATTATACTGTATACTGTGAGTAGTATATTATACTGTATACTGTGAGTAGTATATTATACTGTATACTGTGAGTAGTATATTATACTGTATACTGTGAGTAGTATATTATACTGTATACTGTGAGTAGTATATTATACTGTGTACTGTGAGTAGTATATTATACTGTATACTGTGAGTAGTATATTATACTGTATACTGTGAGTAGTATATTATACTGTGTACTGTGAGTAGTATATTATACTGTATACTGTGAGTAGTATATTACACTGTATACTCTACTGTAAGCAGAGCTGCACTAATATTGAGGAGTTTTCCCACCTGTAGTTAGTAGATGTCGCTGCCAGCTCAACCGAACCATCACTGATATCTACAGATTTCAAGTACCGACAGTTGAAGTCAGTGGGAGATGTGAACTTCTCTATCTGGGAGCTCTCGCACGCCGGTACACCGGGGGTCGTCACACAACTCAGGTCTCTGCCAACCGCCGCTATCTCCGTCTTGTCCAGAGGGTGGGCAGGTAAAGCCCCTCCTGGAGGGCTCATAGCCTGTGACTCCAGTATCGGACTGACCACCTGCATGCCTCCTTCTGATTGGACAATCTCCTCCGCGACAGACTTGCAGACTGACGGGGAAGGTTCCGGAAGGGGTTCCTCCACCACCAGCGTCTTCTCCAGTGACTCCTCTCTCTGATTGGTCAGTGAGGTCTGGCCTTCGGTGAGCTCAGCAAACAGGTGCTGACAGACGGCGGAGCTGATAGCCTGAGAGTAGCTGCCGGCAGCCAGCGGGGAAGGGCGTCTCTCAGGACTCGACCTCAGCGAGCTGATAGAGAGTCCTGTCTGGTCACAGAGGAGGGTGTGACTGGTTGTCGTGACTCCAGCGGGGTCACTCAGCTCCTGCAGTCACATTAGTGTCACACTGAGCATGTGTAGACTGTCTGTAGCTAGTGTAGTAACACATGTGGTGTAATGTAGTAACACATGTGGTGTAGTGTAGTAACACATGTAGTGTAGTGTAGTAACACATGTAGTGTAGTGTAGTAATACATGTAGTGTACTGTAGTAACACATGTGGTGTAGTGTAGTAACACATGTAGTGTAGTGTAGTAACACATGTAGTGTAGTGTAGTAATACATGTAGTGTACTGTAGTAACACATGTGGTGTACTGTAGTAACACATGTGGTGTAGAGTAGTAACACATGTGGTGTAGTGTAGTAACACATGTGGTGTACTGTAGTAACACATGTGGTGTAGTGTAGTAACACATGTGGTGTAGTGTAGTAACACATGTAAAGTACCTGATTAGCCGTTCTCCTGCTGCTAGAGAGGTGTGACAGTTCATTTAGCTCTGAGCCAAAGAAGGAATCCACAACTCTAGTCTGAGAAGTGGGCTGAGTCGCAGGGCTAGTCTGAGAGAGAGAAGCTGCTGAGGAAATATAAACTATACACACTCAAATGGCAAACTGATATTAGGCAGTAAATTAGCACTTGATTACATAGATAGAGCTTCAGCAGAACATACCGTTACTTGGGGATGAGCAAAGTGCAGCTTCGGTAGCAGACGTGTTGAGAGCAGCAGACGTGTTGAGAGCAGCAGACGTGTTGATAGCAGCAGACGTGCTCCTTGTAGTCTGAGAAATCCTACAATAAGTGCAGCCGAAGATAATAAACCGTTTCCTAGAACTCAATGAACTGCTCGCAAGTATAGAGCTCAATGAACTGCTCGCAAGTATAGAACTCAATGAACTGCTCGCAAGTATAGAGCTCAATGAACTGCTCGCAAGTATAGAGCTCAATGAGCTGCTCGCAAGTTTAGAACTCACTGTGAAATGGCCTTGAGGACCGTCTTCCCGTCTTTAGACATCAGTGCTTGGATGACCTCTTCAGAGTAGCACGGCTTGACTGAGTCATTGGCATCACTCACCATGCTGACAGAGGACGTGCTGTCCAGTTCCTCTGTGATCATAGACAGGAAGTGCAGAGTCATAGTGAGTCAGTGACTCAGTGTCAGTGACTGAGTGTCAGTGAGTATCAGTGAGTGTCAGTGACTGAGAGTGATTGAGACAGCTAACCACTAAATCAGTTGCTGCCAATGAGAAGCTAACAAGGCAGCTCTGGCGGCAGCATGAACCAGTGGCAGCAAACAACAAACTGACTCTGTCAAACAGGCAAAGCTTGTCATTTTAGTAAACTAAACAAGAGTAACTAATTAGTTACTAAACACCTATTTAAAACCTATTTATAGCGTGCATTGTCAACACAACTATGAATGGCGGTAAACATTAAACTACAAACAAGAAAGGAATAGCTACTAGATAGAGTGTGTCCTATTGTGTGTCCATGTTTACCTGTTAATGTAGTATGTTTGTGTGTATATAATACAGTATTATACTCTACTAGCTGATATACTATATAATACAGTATTATACTCTACTAGCTGATATACTATATAATACAGTATTATACTCTACTAACTGATATATTATATAATACAGTATTATACTCTACTAGCTGATATACTATATAATACAGTATTATACTCTACTAGCTGACATACTATATAATACAGTATTATACTCTACTAGCTGATATACTATATAATACAGTATTATACTCTACTAACTGATATACTATATAATACAGTATTATACTCTACTAACTGATATACTATATAATACAGTATTATACTCTACTAGCTGACATACTATATAATACAGTATTATACTCTACTAGCTGATATACTATATAATACAGTATTATACTCTACTAACTGATATACTATATAATACAGTATTATACTCTACTAGCTGATATACTATATAATATTATTGTCTAACAGGAAATACCTGAGTGGGAGGAGTCAGTGATAGCAGAGATCTCTACAGGGCAGAGGTAGAGTGAGAGGCCGAGAGACTGTGAGCCCGTATTGTCAGCTGTTGCAGACAGGTCTTCTGTATTCAATACTCCACTCTGATTGGTTGGTTCGGCAGCATGCACGGCAGCAGAAACTGAGTGGAGAGTCAGCTCATGGTCTATGGGAATACTTTCTCCGGGAACAGAGTCGGCTGTCCTCTGCTGACTCTGAGAGAGACAACCGACTGCCGGGAGATCTCGTTCTGCTCTTTCTCTGTCCACACTTCCTGTTTCCTGTGCATCTGGTGATGTCATCAGGTCGGCAGTCTCCAGCTTCAGAGTCGAGTCTCCATCGGGAGGTTCCAGGGACTCGCCAACTTCCTCTGAGCTAACAGGAAGTGAGCTAACAGGAAGTGAGCTAACAGGAAGTGAGCTAACAGGAAGTGAGCTAACAGAAGGTGAGCTGACAGGAAGTGAGCTGACAGGAAGTGAGTGGACAGGAAGTGAGCTAACAGGAAGTGATTCAGGAGTGTCAAGTTGAATGAGATTGAGTGACTGGGAGGGGGTAACTGCATCCACTCCCTCTACTTCCTCTGTAGACGAGGATATTGCTCGGCTCGGCTGACCAGTGCTGACTGTCTTGTCCAATGATGACTCGTTCTTCTCTGACACACCCACTACGTAGGTGCTGTTTCTTGTTTGCTCAGTCACTGCGGGGGAATTACTGTTTCCTGTTTGCTCAGTCACTGCGGGGGAAGGTTTCGTAGAAAGTCGAGGAATTCTACTCTTTGAGCCTGACTCACTCGATGATTTGCTCTTCTGACTCGAGTTATCTGAAACAGCATTGACTTCTTCAGCAACTTTGTTATCTACTTACTACACGTATTACTATAGCTATATTACTATAGATATATTACCATAGATATATTACTATAGATATATTACTATAGATATATTACCATAGATATATTACTATAGATATATTACCATAGATATATTACCATAGATATATTACCATAGATATATTACCATAGATATATTACCATAGATATATTACTATAGCTATATTACTATAGATATATTACCATAGATATATTACTATAGATATATTACCATAGATATATTACCATAGATATATTACCATAGATATATTACCATAGATATATTACCATAGATATATTACTATAGATATATTACCATAAATATATTACCATATATATATTACTATAGATATATTACCATAGATATATTACCATAGATATATTACCATAGATATATTACCATAGATATATTACCATAGATATATTACTATAGATATATTACTATAGATATATTACCAGATATATATTACTATTAATATATTATTATATTATTAGGATAATAATAAAAGTTGTATAAAACAAATATTAATCACAGTATTTATATCCTTTCAATTATTTGGTTCAACTACCAGTTGGTTACTGTTTATTCATACACATTATTTTAAGTTCTATTCACAGCACAGAGAGTACATTTCAAACACATTGGCAGCCAACACATTGTACCATAACAACAACACAACTATCAAATGCAAAGCCTTCAAAAGCCCAATATTTCATCTTCTAACAACATTGTACCCCAACTGTCTACTCCGTAGCTGATAGACAGAGTACCAGGAGAGGCTGTAACTGTAGTAGTAGGGCTAACAGCTGACCACCCTAAACTACATGAACAACAGAGATATTAGCTGTAAACTCTAAACAGCAGCCTGTGAGGTTTAGTTCTCTTACCAGGGAACAGAGCTGTTGGTGGTTTGGGTCTCACATTGTCCTTCACTGACAGGGTACTCAGATCTGTAACGAGAGTGTGACATTGTGTGACACTGTGAGAGTGTGACATAGCACAGCATTAGATAAACCAATCAGATAATAGATATCATCAGATAAACCAATGAGATGTTGTTGCACATCCGAGAACCAATGAATACTCACCATTGAGATCCAATATGCTGGACGCCGAGTCCCTCCCTTCACTAAAACAAAGCAGAGATAAATGAAACTGAAATGCAGATGCTAAGTCAGCGTGCTGATGCGAGACAGCTAGGAAAGTGGAGTGACACTGTAGTATAATGTTGTTTACAATTGCTGAGTTATTTATATACTTAACAGTAATATGCTATTAATACATATGATGTCGTAGATTTGTGATTCATTCCTATGTGATATATATATACCTTACACTTATGATCACCAGCAGTTCTTTCTATGCTGTCAAGCTGCATACTTTATACCTTACAATAATAAACGTCACGATACATTATTCCAATGGTCTCATCTTAATTATTACCCACGCAAACGTACAACAAACAAGAAACATTACATGGTGTCAGAAGTGTGTGACCTGAAAGAAGAATAATGGCTACCAGAGCACCTTCATCATTTGACTTCACTAACCCAAGTGGATGGGGTGAGTGGATACGAAGATATGGCAGATATCACAATGTAACAAAAATGTCAAAAGAAGCTGACGACTTACAAATAGACAGTCTATTATATACGATGGGAGAAGCAGCCGAGGACATTTTTATACAGCTACCACTCACAAATGATGACAGAAAGAAATATGATAAGGTAAAGGAAGCATTTGACACATATTTCAAACCTAGGACAAACAAGGCACATCACATTGTGCAGTTCAATGGAAGAACTCAGGAACCTAATGAAAACAATGAGGAGTATATCAGGGCACTATACTCTTTAGCACAACATTGCGAATTTGGCAATGCGGTAAATGATAACATTAAATATAGATTGCTGACAGGGATGAAAGACAAGGCTCTGTCAATTGAGCTACAGCAACTGACAGAAGATCAGTTAACGCTAGAAAACGTATCACAACGCATGAGAGCCAAGGAGATAATACAGAGAAACCTTGCGAGTGCTGCACCAGAGCAACCAGCAGATGTAGATGCAATAAGGAAAAAAGATTACTCAAACAATTTTCAGCCAAAAAAACATACAATGGATATTATTAACAACTGCCATAGCTGCGGATCTAGTCACAGAAGGAGACACTGCCCAGCGTATGGAAAATCCTGTAACAAATGCGGTAAATTTAATCACTTTGCTAAGGTATGTAGATCTAAGGCTATAACGAAATCTACGACTAATGCTGTACAAGTACCAGATGCTACTACAGATGTCAATGAGGAACCATGCATGTTTAATGTAGAATTATGTAGCAATGTTAAGCTTAATGCATGCAATTCTTCAGTTTGGTTTGAAAATTTTGTTTTTGGTAAAACTAAGGTTGCCATGAAAGTTGATACAGGTGCACAAGTTAATGTTTTGACAAGAGATATTTTTGAAAATCTTGATGTAAGTAGGGAACTTAGAAAAGCTGGTACAAGGCTCACAGGCTACACTGGACATGTTATTCCAGTAGATGGAGTCGTAGAACTGCCATTCAGTTTTAGGGGTAAAACCTACAAATCTGAGTTCTATGTAACCACTGCTAAAAACACACCTCTTTTGGGCTTGCCCACCATCAAGGAGCTTGGTCTAATAGGAATAGATCAGGTAGAGCAAGTAGATACTGATAGCAGTAAGTTGATAGTTGAAGAATTCAAGGATGTTTTTAAGGGGTTTGGAAAATTAGACATAGAACACCACATTACACTAAGACCTGAGGCTAAGCCAGTAGTATGTAATGTTAGACCTGTTCCCATAAATGTAAAACCAAAGCTAAAAGCAGAGCTTGATAGGCTTGAGAAATTAGAAATTATTCAAAAATGCAATGAGCCTTCAGATTGGGTTTCACCCATTGTAGTAGCGGAAAAGCCTAACAACCAAATAAGGCTTTGCTTAGATCCTAGGCTGTTGAACAAAGAGATCATGAGAGAGTACTATAAGTTGCCTACAACTACAGAGATATACAGCAGGATAGGCCAGTCAAAATTCTTTAGTACTCTAGATGCTACAAATGGTTTTCACCAGATACCACTTGATGTAGAAAGTTGTAAATTGACAACATTTATTACACCCTATGGGCGTTACAACTACAAACGACTGCCGTTCGGGTTAAATTCAAGTGCTGAGGTTTTTCATAAAACAATGTGTCAAAAACTAGGTGATATAGAGGGAATTGAAATCTATATTGATGATTTGCTAATCCATGCACCTACTAAAGAGATTCATGACCGAAGGCTTAGGGAAGTTTTGTTGAGATGCCGTGAGATAAATCTGAAATTAAACCCTGAGAAGTGTGCTATAGGTAGACAAGTAGTTAACTTTCTAGGCCATGAAATTTCAGGTGATGGAATTTTGCCAAAAAGAAATAGGGCTAAAGCAATTCAGGAAATGCTGACTCCCACATGCAAAAATGATGTTCAACGATTTCTTGGGTTTGTTAATTATATGGGAAAATTCTGCCCTGATTTGGCAAATGAAACACAACCATTGCGACAGCTGTTGAAAAAGAATACAACTTTTATTTGGGAAAAGGCACACAATAATGCATTTGTTAAAATTAAGCAACTTGTCTCAAATGCACCACTTTTGATGCATTTTAATTCTGATGAAGAAATAACACTGCAAGTGGATGCTAGTTCATTTAGCTTGGGGGCAGTTTTAATGCAAAAAGGCCAACCAGTGGAATTTGCAGCCAAGTCATTAACTGACACTCAGAAGCGCTATGCACAAATAGAAAAGGAATTGTTAGCAGTGTTGTTTGGCTGTAGGAAGTTTCATTATTATGTCTATGGAGGTAGCAAATTTTTTGTGCAAACTGACCACAAGCCTTTACTAGGCATAGTGGAGAAAAACATAGAGGACACAAATCCTAGAATTAGGAGAATGCTGCTTGAGTTAATGTCCTACGATTTCAAATTAGTGTACAAGAAAGGTAATGAAATGTACATAGCTGATATGCTGAGTAGAGCATCATACCCTGACATAGATACATCTGTAAATGTTGCTGAATTTGATCCTATGAACAAGTTGCCTGAAATGATATTTTGTTCTGACCAAGCTAAAGCAGAATACAAACAAGCAGTTTTGAGCGACAGAGAGCTACAGGCACTCAAACTATTGGTAATTAATGGATGGCCGCCATATAGGAAATCGTGCAGCTTTGTTGGAAGAAAATATTGGCTATGGCGTAATGAAATTGGAATTTGTGATGAATTTCTGTTTGTTGGTTCAAAGCTGATAGTACCAATGTCAAAACAAACAGAAATTTTGCAAAAATTACATAAGTCACATCAAGGCATTGTGAAAACAAAGGCATTGGCAAAAACAGCGGTGTTTTGGCCTGGAATAAACAATCAAATTGAGGAAATGATTCAGTCATGCGTGCAATGTAGGGAAAACATTGAGCAGCAATGTAGGCAGCCAATGATGGCTAGTGAGATACCTAAATATCCTTTTCATACAGTAGCAGCTGACTTGTTTTCTTTGGACGGAAATGATTTCATGTTAATTGTTGATTACTTTATCAAGTGGTTAATTATTGAGCCATTAAAGACGACAACAAGCTCATCAGTGATTCAGTGTTTTGAGAAAACATTTGCTGATTTTGGGGTTGCATGTGTACTTAGAAGTGATAATGGGCCCCAGTTTACTAGTCAACAATTCAAAATATTTTTGAATGAACAAGGCATTGAGCATTTGACATCTTCACCAGGGTATCCACAAAGTAATGGGTGTGCAGAAAGGTACGTTAGGACTGCAAAAGCTTTACTAAAAAAATGCAAAGCTGAAGGCAAAACATTTTATGGTGGTTTGAGAAATTTGAGAAACACTCCAATAAGTGATAAAATACCATCGCCAGCTGTACTACTACAAGGTAGAGTGCTGCCAGACACTCTTCCTAGAGATTTGAAAACGCTTTTTCCAAATAGCTATGACAAACAGATAATTCAAAATGAATTTGAGATTGTCAAATCTACGCAGAAATTAAATTATGACAGACATGCTAAATCTGAACTTTCAGTTTTAAAACCTGGTCAGAGAGTTCGTGCAAAAATTAATGATAAGTGGATTTTGGGAAAAATTCAAAAACAAGACCTGACTGGTCCAAGGTCATACTGGGTAGTAACCAACGAGAATAAATTGTACCGTAGAACTAGAGGGGATATAACTTTAACAAATGAGCCTCAACAAATATCTACTCCTGTATTGCCCCCTATGCACAGATCTATCCCTGCCGTACCTGGCCCTCCTATAGATCAAGCTGATGATTCAAACAGTTCACAATCTGAAAATAGTTCGAATGTAAATCCTCCAGGTGCATATAGAACTCAGAGAGGAAGGTTAGTTAGAAAACCAGAGAGATTAGGTTATGACATGTAGAATTAACAATAACATGCCATGGGTAGTAGTTGAGGTTTGCACCAGCACCTAGCAATTAATAGCATGCAGAGTTTGTATTCATTTATTATGTCATTATAATCATTAGTGAGAATTAGTTTAGTTGCATGCCAACTTTTCATCATGCTTATACTGTTGTTTTATGCTTTTCTATTATAAAACATTTAGAAAGGGGAGATGTAGTATAATGTTGTTTACAATTGCTGAGTTATTTATATACTTAACAGTAATATGCTATTAATACATATGATGTCGTAGATTTGTGATTCATTCCTATGTGATATATATATACCTTACACTTATGATCACCAGCAGTTCTTTCTATGCTGTCAAGCTGCATACTTTATACCTTACAATAATAAACGTCACGATACATTATTCCAATGGTCTCATCTTAATTATTACCCACGCAAACGTACAACAAACAAGAAACATTACAGACACCATGCTAAAGGTCAAGGTTATAAAATTGCCAACTGTAATGTATTACTTCCAAGTCTCAGAGGTGCAAGAATTGTGCCTCTTAGTTTTAACTAAGAGTTAAAAATCCTAGGATACGTGTAACGCAGCAATGTATATTTGGCCCCCGGCGGGAGTGTTGTTAGCATGGAATGAACGTTGTTATACGGGACAGCATGTTAGCTGGTCTGTTGAGAGAATGTGATGTGACAGACTGAATATGAGATGTGACAGACTGAATATGAGATGTGACAGACTGAATATGTGATGTGACAGACTGAATATGTGATGTGACAGACTGAATATGAGATGTGACAGACTGAATATGTGATGTGACAGATTGAATATGAGATGTGACAGACTGATGATGAGACTAGACATGAAAGCTGAACTTACAAACGTGTTGACTCTACTAGAGGTATTGGAGTAGACAGTAATGTCTCTTCAACAAACATCTGCTTTTGAGGGGTGCCAGTGTTTCCCTCATCTTCCATCTGGAATCATGATAAGTCAAGAAATTAGGCTAAACCTTATCAATGTGAACAATTATATAAGCAACTGATGAATGCACTTCAACATGTAATCAAAGTGAAACTCTGCCATGACCACAAGTGTTCAAGTATTGTGTTTATGGTATTTGCAGAGAAACTGTTATTCTCTTAGATTCTAGAGTATTCCCTCAACACCAAAAGATGGTAATTCAAGGTTATGAGGCACAATACCAAAAATAGGAGAAAACACTGATACTAGAAATACTAATGACTTGAGTGACAATACCTGAAAGTTATAGTAATACAGGAAACTAAATTTGAGTATGCCAAAATCCTAATACTACAGACAGAGTAAAACCAACATCAAAGCCAATGCCAGATGCAACAGCCATCAAGTTCTTTGAAAACATTGGAACTGTAGTGAACTATTTAAAGAACTTCAAACAAGTCTTAATAAAAAAAATTAAATTATTACAAGTTATTAAATTTATGGAAAGCTTAATGCAAAAACTAAAATTTAAACTAAGACATTGCAACCTCATGTTTTCAAACTTTGCAGTATATTAATCCAATTTCAAGCTATTTACAACTTCAAGTTTTGTAAAAATACTACTATCAGCATTTAATTTTAAAATTATTAAAATTATTTGCATCATCCAAATCTATAAGTATAATAAATATAATTCTATCAGGACTATCCAGGATCTGAAAATTCGCCACAATCAACTCCAAGGCAATATTTCAGAGAGCGCCATAAGAGTTAAGACAGGTTTAAGTTTCTGTTCAGTCAATACAGCCTAACCAATACTAGCTGTATGACTATTGACCAATGACTGTTTAACATATGACCCATATGCAGCAAACCCCTTCTCTTTAGGGCGGTCCCCGTCCAGTGTGATGATCATAATCACTTCGAGTGAGTTTTACTTTTAGTTTTAGTAATAATAAATAATAACTAAAGACTCAAACTCAAAGGTTATATTAAATTAGTATTCATAATAAATAATAAAAATATAAATTAAAATAATAAATTTAATTTCAACAATTAATAAATTGGAACTTGTAGCCAAAGGCAAAAGGCTAAAACTAAGGAAAATAAAAAAACTAGAAGTAGAACTACAACTAGAACTCTAGAACTAGAAGTTTAATTCATTAATTGATTCTACAGTGATTACATAATTTATATACTAATACAGCACTGACTAGTGAAAATCGCTAAAAACTTATGTTTACAGTTTTTTATAATAATCACATTTACAATAGTCGGTTTTGGCTCAAGATTATGATAATAATATTATTAATAATTACTTTCTCAAGCCTATGTAAAAGCTGTTATTTCTCTTTTTAGCATGCTAGTCTCACTTGAAAATGCGAGCTTTGAAAAACAATAAATGTGATTGGTCAATTACTAAAAATACTCCGTCACATGATATTACATTCATTTCCATTAGGAGTTATCCTATCTTGTAAAGCTTTTGCCAATAATGATCATGGCCCCAATAGCTAGTATTGCTAATTTAAAATATGCAGCATAAAGGAGGTAGTATGCAATCTAAAGTTGGAGACTTTTCCTACGTTTTCAAACTTGTTAGTGTAAGCGTGACATTACGTATTGTGTATTACACCAGAAGGTAACTATTTATTCAAAATGAACTGAAATCTATTTGTATAGTATTATCAGAGTTATGATAGTCAAAGTGGAGATAACCACTAATAAGTTTTGTTGCACTGTATAATTTATTCTTTTTTCAATATATTGTTATAAAATTATTATATTAATGACAGTTGCTGTACCTGTCACACCAGTTGACATGTGTCACTTTGTTGACATGTATACAGCAGGTGGTTCTCATGTCTTGATAGTGACAGACAGTGCAAATATCCAACACTTGGTCTGCTAACTATTACCAACTATAATGTGGGATCCATTAACTGCTGTAAAAGTATTCCAATGTACATTAAAAGCTAGGAGTTGTCTCCTTTATTTACTGTGTCTAAAGTGAGTGCAAGAAACTGTTACTCTGAGGAATAATCATGTGACCACCCACTAAGTAATCATGTGACCACCCACTAAGTAACCATGTGACCACCCACTAAGTAATCATGTGACCACCCACTAAGTAATCATGTGACCACCCACTAAGTAAGTTTGTCTCCATGACAACTAATAACAGAGACAGGAAATAGCTAAACCTCACTCTGATACTAGTACCACATGACTCCTTGTTATTGAGCAATGTCTAATAAGTAATATAAATATAATAAAGATAATACATAATATATTCACTCTGGGGTAGCAGCTACTTAACATATTTTAGTGTCAACCCTTTAATGGCTGCTAACACTTTAGAGAAAGAAACTTGTTTGTTTTGTGATAAAATATCCCAAACACTTGAGTGCAGATTAAATATTCCAAGAGATTTATTGGTATAATTATAAATATTATAAAGATAATGTTGATTACTTTAAAGTGACAACTTAACATATTTTAGTGCCAACCTTTTCTGGTTGACAACATTTTAGAGAAATAAGAACTTGTTTTGTAGATAAAATATCTCATTACTTGCATGTAACTTAAATATTTACACACTTTTATTAGCATAGCTATAAATATAATACAGTTTGACATATTTCAGGGTAGTTTGGTCACTCAAGTATTACTCTATACTTAATGATGTCTCACACAGTCCAACTCTTGTATATAATCATGTACCACTTTACTCTCCCTTTCAGACTAGAGGTTAAAGTCAGCTATCTTACCTGCTGCCTATTATTCTACCCAGCTGCTGGTAGGAAGTGAAATATTCTAACCAATAAGACAGCAGTAAAGTATTTTCTGCCTTGCTCTGAGCTCTAAGCTCATTTATGTAGTGTTTGTGTCAATCTGGTAAAGCAGTGTCCATATTACCCCATGACTCATACTATCTCATAGTCTTATATTATGTAATGTAACATATAAACATGAGTAGACTCAGACTGTCAACAAACAGATATGAGTGAGAAGTTGTGAGAAGAGATGGGACAGAGGCTACAGGGTCTCAACATGCAGTGAGAATGCTGAAGGGGGAGACAACATCAACTGTTAGATGGAGTAACATTTGATAGAGTAGTGAGTTAGTTGACACTCTAAGATGTGTACATTAGCTACACCAACATTGATATAGTGGGGACTTGACTGTGAAATATTACTGAGTGAGTCAATCATAGTGAATAGTCAGCAATAGTTACTGTGACTGTAAGTCAGCTCAAAGACATGGGCAGCGGGTGTGATGGAAAATTTTTATCTGTAAAACAAAACTGATGGGAAATATTGTTATCTAAAACTGCATTATGAAGTATTATACAAACACTATTTAGCTGATAAATGTGCTAGATGAAGGTTAAAGTCCCAAGGTGAAGGGGTGTGTTTTATAAACTGTGTTACTAAGTTTTAGATTAAGTAAATAGGGGAGGAATATTTCTGTGCTGTTATCTTAATATTTGTCACTTGTTAAATATAAATATAATACTTGAGATAAACATTCTCATGTGATATAATGTAGTCTAGAGTTATATTGACTATTTCTACAATACTAAGGGTGGGTCACCTGACAGCCCACATGTATCTACACACTACAACACGTGTAGGTACTTCCCCTCAGTTGAAGATGTAGTATAGAGATGAGCTGCCTTCATTCTAGTATTATATATACAGTCATGTGTCTGTAGTACCACAGAGATTCTCTCTAGAACTCAGTCTCAGTACCACAGATTCTTTCCATGTCACGGCACTCAATCATACAGTTTATATCTAATACTGCAGGGAACTTGAAATATCATAGAAAATGGACTTCCTGTCATAATAGATACCAGGTGTGATCTTTTGTAAAAGCCTGAAGAGCAAGCTTCAATACAAAACTTCTTTTGTGAATTTCCAGTTTAAAAACCTCATTACATCTGATTAGATATCATATTATTCTAGTTCAGTAGATATAATATTTGATAGATGAGTGTTCTTAGGGAATTATTTGGTAGGCGTGTCCTTTCATAATCGAAGAGTGTTGTCACATTGACTAATCAAATAATGCATGTTTATTAATGGGGGACTGAGAATTGTGGTCTTTTAACTACTTACTTACTTGGTCGTTATTTAGTTTATCCAATCAAATGTTGATTCTTGGTTAAAGTTGTCACGTGACTTAGCAGTCTGTTTCAATACTGCTGCACTACCTACACTCGCACAGAGATCATCTTTCAACCAACATCTTCTATATCAGAGCCGAAACTAGTAAGTTTGTAAATTATATTTTATTATTGTAAGTTACTTTTATTCTACTATCATTTCAAATAATATCATAATAGACTGCTATTCCCATATTATTATGTAGCACGCAGATGCCATTAATATTAAAATACATTAAAATTGTAATTGATATTTTATAACTTTTGCATTTGCAAAGTGTAATTCTTGAGTTGAAAAGTAGATAACCAACAATTTTCTAGTAATCAAAATGAATGCTAGTATTTTATACAATATTTTAGGTTTTTTTTCCAACTCAGAATGGCAGATTCTAGAATAATCAAGAGAAAGCTCAATGACTCATACAGATGTGGATACTGCAACCAGCAGTTCAACAATTTAGGAGATCCCAGAACCCTGCCCTGTCTACATGTCTACTGTATGAGGTGTTTGCAGACGGATATTGGCTACAGGAAAGATCACATCAAGTGTGCATATTGTGGGTGAGTTACTGTCAGCCCACAAACAATATGACTTACTGTTTATAATTTCCAATATGTAACACTGTAATCAATCCTCTGAACAAGTGATTAGATTTGTCTATTACTAATTGCTGTATTGAATGGTTGGACAAACTATGTCAAAATTAAGGTACGCTGAAGTAAAAAACCTTTTTGTGAGTCATTTATTGAATACAACTTCTATTAAATTTTGTTTGCAGTAAGGAATTCTATGACATCACGGATCCCACAACTCTACCAGTGGCTAAGCTGGGTGATGTTCTAGAATACAAAACTCCTCCCAAACCTCCACCCATTCTCTGTGATGTGTGTGAGGATGGAACAGAGGCTGTAGTCTTCTGTGTGGAGAGTGAGAAGAAGTTGTGTGAACAGCATCAGCAGGTGAGTTGTGTGTTGACTGTAGCTACTAGTACAGGACATACTGATGAGTTATACTGTAGAATTCTCTTCTAGTCTCGGGAAAGACAGAGATATGTCATGGCTGTATGTCTGTGTGTCTGTCGGTGTGTATAGTACAGCACACAGTCCTCTGTGCTGCTGTTATCACCTTACATTATATACCATCTAGTACTGTCAACCTGACTATCAGTAACTTATATGCGAGCACCAACTTACTAGCTGTGATTCATGATTCAACTATGTTTTCTGTTGTCAGAACCATGAAGCACACTTGAAGACTTACATGAACACTACACACCAGTTTGTTCCCATTGACCTCTACACAGCATCTCCACAGCGTTACTCCGTTACTAAATGTGAACATCATGAACACCATCAGCTGATGGAGGCGTGTTCTCAGTGTCACCAGAGATTCTGTATTCGGTGTGACTCTAAGAGTGGATGTGGAAAAGTGGCAGGTGATTTCTTTCTTTCTATTTTCTAACTTTGGCTGTTTATAACATCCACCAAGTTTGAGAAAGCATATCGTAGTTTAAATGAGAATAGCATGTGTTCCTGTGTGGCCACATGAATAGAACTCAGTCTAAGGTAACGATACACTGAATGTGTTGAGGTAAATACTTGAATATTATTTCAGGGAGAAAAGCAGCTTCTCACAACGTAACCTCATTGAATGATTTATCCCGTGAGCTGAGAGACAAACTGACTGAGGAAATGAAGATCCTGTCTGAGAAGATTTCAGAGTTGGATGACATATCAAAGGATGCCTGGAGACAGCTGAGTGAAATAGAAGATGATGTGAAGAAGATGTTTGCCAGAGTATATGCTACAGTTAATGCAAAGGTTGGCAGACATGTTTGTAGAGAATATAGATAACTACTATTTAGAGTAAAACTGTGTAGTCTAATTCTCTAATGTTATGCTGCAGTATAAAACTTCATTTGTACTCAGAAATCGGCAGCCATTAAACCATCACCATTCTGTGTACAAGTAGCAGTAGTCATTCATCACGTGACACTCAGTGCAGAGGAACCTGTCAATACAGGTGACTCACTCATCCTTCTGCAACTGTCAATCACTCACACAGGGAGGTTGGCTGTGTGAGTGATTGACAGGAAGGAGGAGACTAGTCACATGATGTACCAGCAGTCTACTGTGTATAGAGTGTCACATGACTGAGTCACTGTGTGTCTACTCAGTGGGTGGTCTGTCAGCTGTCACTCTCATGTCAAGTGTAGAGGTTGTGAGGTGCAGATGTGGTTATAATGTGTTACTATTTATTAGATAGAAGAGATTAGACAGAGAGGTGAGGAACTGAAGGATGAATTATCAGAATATCTGAGAAGCAGCACAGAGATGGTGGTTAATTATAGATATGACCTGGCAGTGAAACACGGTGTAGATAAGTTGTCTCTGGTGGACAGAGTACAACATGCAGTTGATAAGTTCAATGATGCAGGGATTGTGAGAGACTACAAAGAGATGAGTGAGAAGATAGAAAAGGCTTTAGACATCAGTATGGTAGAGAAATGTTCTGTTCCTCGCAAGTTCCTGGCACCTGCAAGTATGTAGAATTATTAAACAGAATTCATCACAACAAATTCAGAATTTATTCACAGCTTTCCACTTGCAAACTTTGATGAGCTTTTTTTCTCAAATAGTTCAGCTTTGGAAGCTGACAAGTAAAAAATTAAGTTTGTGTATTTTATGTCGACATTCATTAGTGATTAGAATATTAACTTGTGTTATTTCTACTCTCACATTATGAGACATTTCTGCAGTGTTTCAGAGTTTATGATGTATAAGTGAGCTGCTAAACTGTGTTATGCTGACTACCTGCTGTCAGTATTAACAAGACACTCTCTACCTGTGCAGGTGATGAGATTCTCAAGTAGAATTGTTATTTTGTTGTTGCAGACAGTGAAGACAGTCTGGGACTGAAGCTGCTGCAGCCACCATCTTCTCTACAGTCTGATGGACTTCCTGTACGTGGAAAGTATTGGAGAGTAAACATTTCAGCTGATGGACATCTCATGTGTTGGACACTAGAAGGTGTAGAAGTAATAAATAGACACACTCTGGATATTATCAGCTCAGTGAAGGACACCAACACTACACTGTGGTGGGAGATAATCCAACCTGAAGGGGTGATGGTTGCCAGCTGGTATAACAAGAAGGAGAAATCAGCTGAAGTCTCACTTCTTGATCCGAACTCCTTTAAGAAGTCTCGCTCTCTCTACAAACATTCAGTAGATGGACTCACAGCCTATAGAATAGCTCAGTACCTCTCTCTAGTGTATATTGTAGACTGGAGAGAGAAGCAGCTGGTAGTCTGTAATCTAGTTGACAATAAAATACAGAAGTTCCCACTTCCTGAGATGAAGAACCCTCATCCTGTATGCATCCTCCCAGACTCAACTCTCCTCATAGGAGACTGCACTGAAGATGGTAAAGTGAGAAGATATAAAGTGGAGAACACAACTCTCACTCTGATGTGGGAATTCCCTCACATCTCACGACCAACTGGTATTTCCTTTGTTCCAACATCTGAACTGATTCACATCTGTACAAGGAAAGGACCTCTCCTCATCCTCTCACTTGAAGGTAAATACTCTGTTTATTATAGTAAGTTTAGTTACTCTAATACAGGGCTGTTCAACAGGCAGCCCCAGGGCTGATTGTGACCCCCAGTATACATTTATGTGACCTCTAAGGCACAACACATAACATTGTTTTGCACATGTATATGAATTAAAGTGAAAACATCGCTTTTAAATGCCTTATTTATACACATACTACATACATGCAGCCTGCAGTAACTATTAGGACTTCATTGTGCAATGAGTCATAGGAATTTGGAATATAAAGTTAAAGTTTACAATGGCTCCCCCTACTGGAATATTCCATTTCAGTGGTCCTCTCTCTGAAATGGTTAGACACCCCTGCTTTATTGCAATTTTGTGATATTTTATTCTAGTAATATCACAGGCTGTATCATGATATTGTTAGTAAGTACTTGGCTCTGAGGCTAATTTATAATAAATAGTATTTCATGGAAGTGTTTTACAGTAATTTTAGAGGTGCTCAGTCTAACAACTGTACAGACTGCCAGCTACACATGAGTTATGAGTTGTAGTTTGACTTCAGTCTAGTGCTGCTATTGTTTTGGTCATCAGATAATTTAAAGATAAATATTTTGATACTTTTTGACTGCCATTACTGAGACTATTGTAATTTGATGATGGCTGGTAGAGCAGTGTTTGCTGGTGGGACTCAGGTGGCTGTGGTTGGTTCTTGTCAAGTATTTAATATGTGATAATGTTGGAGTATATCTTATATTATGTAATTATTTATAATTATATTAGCTGAGCACTAAGCTTGTATGTTGAGTTTCTTCTCTCCATGTTGTCATTTATTATGAAGTAAAGAGTAGAGCAGCTCAGTGAATTATTCAATACTGACTGGTAGAAGTGCAGCTGCAGGTATATTATTGAACATATTTCAGTTACTATATTATACTAGAAAGTAGAAACTGTATGTAGTTGTGTCAGCTGTTGTGATGTCACTGTAGTCTGTCTGTTTGTCTCAAACTGATACAATCTGGTGTTATTCTATTTACAGGGAAACTGATGGTAAGAATTCCCAGAGAAAGTCTTGGTGTGAGTAACTGGGTGTGGGACATTGCTGTGTATAACGGAGACAAGGTGTTTCTAGCATGTGGAGATGATGGACTGAGGAGATACACAATAAAATACTAAACTTATCAGCTACAGTTTACTAATAATCAGCTCAGTGAGGTCATCAATACACACCCATAGTACATGTCAAATATAATATATTGTGTTCTACACACAGTGTAATAATACTTTAGTATAATATTATATATTCCACAGGACTTACACTGCTTATATGTAGTATTTGATGTTGATTAGTAATTATTATGTAACATATTCACTATGCTATGCTGTCACTACTCTGTAGTCATATTTACTCAATAAAGTTTACTTGTTTCTGACTGGTTTATGACTCATCTACCTACTTAGTCATAATAATTTAAATATTTCTCTTCACAACAATAACTATTTTATTTGAGAGGTAAATAATGCATTTGTTTCTGCACAACATGAGTCTATTTACTTCCTCATCAAGTAATAGCTGTATATAACTTGTGAGTTTAAATGGCTGGTACAGAGTAGAACAAACAATCCTGCAGATATCATGTGTTTTATAAGTATTGTATATAAAAAGAGTTACTGCAATAAATTGTAGGAATGCAGCTATTCCTAGCAAGTTTTTCTTTCAATAGTTTAATAATAGCCTCAGAAACTATATTATGTAGTTTGTGTGTGAATATGTCCCAGTATGTGGGAATTGCTGTTTGCTGGTAAAAGACAACTCCAATCTCACCAATTATCCATGTTTAGGGAATACCACACTTTGCCGTAACATAAAATGTCAGCCATACTTTTACAAGTGTTCGAGTTTCTTGTACGGCGTTGTGGTACGTTAGGATCTAGCACTGTTTGATTCAAAAAAGTTGTGGCCGGCTCCTATTGGACAGGCAGACATTCCCCTCACTTCATTGGATATAAATGAAGTGTCATAGATCGTACCTAGTAGCGCACTTTGAGAACTTCAGTCGGACATATTAAAAATGGCTGACATTTTACGTTACGACTTACGGTGTGGCAGAGTGTGTCTAGGGGGATAGTCTAACTGTCATACTGAACTCAGTACCAATGTAAGACAACTCCAGTAATTTAAATTAAATTTATCTTGTTTCAGTATTTATATCATGTATAAGCAACCCGAGTGCAGTAGTCTGGGATATTGAGTTTGGAGTTGGGGGTTTAAGTTTCCAGTCTAAGTCCTTAACTCTACACTTGAGAACCACAAACTTGCTGCACTTGATCACCCCCAACTCGGAGCTGCTTATAGAAAGACTATATTCTTGTATATGCACCATGCAGTGTGTGCTCTGCAATGCTTCACAACTAATATTATATTATTGTCCAAGCCTGTCACGTGACTTGCATTATGGCTGTAGGATTGCATTGTTAAACTTGATGTACATGTTCCTCCCTACTAAGTTCCTCTAATAATGATGTAATAATGTACTTTCATAAGCTGATTACATAAAGCAAACTAGTATTACTATCTGTTAGTTGAGCAACAAGTGAAATTGCTGTGTTGTTGCTAGAATTGTGAAGGAGTTACATTTAAGTTGAATAACTTCCTGTACCATCATAAGGTTATAAATAGCTGTCATGGAGGTTAAACTAAATACTGGTTGTTATTTCACTGTGGAAAACAGAATAAGTATAGCTTCCAGTTTTTCTGGTCAGGAAAAGCACTACACAAGTGGCTTACAAATAATTTTGTTTTATTATGCAAATAACCAGTGTAACCTCAACTTGACTTTACTAACTCCTCTGTGTGCCCTTCCTCTTCTCTGTATCTAATTCACTAGCATTTATATTTATATTTGAAAACTGAAGAACATGTCTAGCTATTACCAGCAATATTTCTATATTTCATTCCCATTCAAAAGGTAGAACATGAGAGGCATTAAGAACATTGTATCAAATACCAATATCGTGAATAACTAAATTAGTGCATTTTTAATAAAATTAAAACATCAAATACAAATAATCAATTGTAGCATATTATCGCATAGAAATATGATCCCAAAACTTGCATAAAATATTTTATATATAAAACCCTAAAACATTGTTCATAGCTCAACATGAAATAGAAATAATAAAAATATATATTCTATAGTCAATATAAATGTTACGAGATATGCTAGTCACTAGATATGTACTATTAACTATATACAAACATGGATACTGTTTCAATATATTTACCTGCTAAAAGTACAGGTGAATAATATGACATAAGAATATTATACATTTCAGATCTTGATACTCACTATGCTAATTGTAAATAGAGAGAATATTTAATGATTACTCCACAATGTAAACATTCTAAGCTGAGAACTACATCCACAATGTCACATACTGATAATTTATTTCTCTAGCAATGTCAGTGTTTCCATAGCAACAATATTTCAAACAAAGTAGACTTCAGTTCCTGTTGTTTCGTCTACGAGCAAGAAGGGGGTTCTCTGAAAGCCCGATATTCTTGAGATGTACCTGGTCCTCATCTATTCTCCTCTCTGCCAATGCTCTGTCCATCTCATCCTATCAAAGAGAGTATTATCAGAGCATATATATCAGAGTAGTATAATATGTAGTATATATATATAGTATATATTATACAGACACACAGACACACACACAGACAGACACTTGAGCTCCAACAACCCTTATAACAAGTCACATCAAAGTAACACTGATGTCTAGAGAACTTACAGCTATCCAAGGATGTCTAACCACTTGCTGTATGGTCAACCTCTTATCAGGGTCTGTGTTCAACAGACTCTTTATTAAGGATTTGGCTGTAAGAGAATCATAACAATTCTATAGCTGATGAGTGTATTACATTTCAAATACTACCTTCAGATAACAAGCACACACTCAAAGTAACACTCAATAATCATACTCAGTCACACAGAGTTACCAGTTACCACGTGAGAAGACACTAAATACAGACCATCGTCTGAGACTTGTCCCCACTCGGCCACCGGGAACTCATACTGGCCATTCCTGATTCTCTTCTTCATTCCCGGGGAGATGGGCTGTCCGTGGTTTGAGTAGAAGGGAGGATAACCACACAACAGGATGTACATGATGACCCCTAGTGACCACATGTCACATGACTTGTCGTACTTTTCTGGTCCCAGAACCTCCGGAGCTAAAATTATATTACAGTTACCGTGGTTACTCGCCATGTTTACTATAGTTACCATGGTTACTCGCTATGTTTACTATAGTTACCATGGTTACTCGCTATGCTTACTACAGTTATGACAGTATTGTGTGAATAATTCTCCAGTGTAGCATAAATTGACAGGACTTGAAGGTGCAGTGCTTCAGCAGATAGAGTCTTGACTAGTACTAACTACACATGTATAGCCCTATTCCCTACTTACCAACATAGTACGGGGTGTAACAGGGCGTCGTCAATGATTTATCTGAGCCCGTGTACTTGGCAAATCCCAAATCTGTGAGTTTAAGCACAGCACCCGGCCCCTTCTTAGTATACAATAGGTTCTCGGGCTACAAGACACACAGTAGAAATTAATTATCATGTATACGAGTAAATAGAATGAGTTAGTGAGAGTTAGTGATAGAGTTAGTGATAGAGTTAGTGATAGAGTTAGTGATAGAGTTAGTGAGAGAGTTAGTGATAGAGTTAGTGAGAGAGTTAGTGATAGAGTTAGTGATAGAGTAAGTGATAGAGTTAGTGATAGAGTTAGTGATAGAGTTAGTGATAGAGTTAGTGATAGAGTTAGAGATAGAGTGAGTGATAGAGTTAGTGATAGAGTTAGTGATAGAGTTAGTGATAGAGTTAGAGATAGAGTGAGTGATAGAGTTAGTGATAGAGTTAGTGAGAGAGTTAGTGATAGAGTAAGTGATAGAGTTAGTGATAGAGTTAGAGATAGAGTGAGTGATAGAGTTAGTGATAGAGTTAGTGATAGAGTTAGTGATAGAGTTAGTACTAGAGTTAGTGATAGAGTTAGTACTAGAGAGAGAGAGAAGTATGACCTTCAAGTCTCTGTGAGCAATGTCTAGATGGTGTAGAAATGCTATGGCCTCCACAATGTCCCTCATAATAGCAGCTGCTTCTACAACACAAAACATGTGTTATACATGACTAGAAGATACAGTGTATTCTAATGAATACTACTAAATACTAAATAGAATGAGTAAATACAGTGAGTCTTGTGAGAACAAAGAGAAGATAATCTCACCTCTCTCAGTGAAGGCATTGTCTGCTCTTGCTTGAATAGAAGTGAACAACTCCCCACCTTCCATGCTGGAAATACAAAGGAAAACTACGCATAGCATCACATCACCACATCTGTTACCATAGTTACCACATCTGTTACCCTAGTTACCATATATGTTACCATAGTTACAATACTTGTTACCCTAGTTACCACATCTGTTATCATAATATCATTTATTGATGACTTTCATTGCATGTTATTCTTACACAGCTTAACCATTGAACTGGCTTGAAAGTTCAAAGTTCATACGTTTTTCACATAGATCAATATTATCGATAAAAATCATTTCTTTGACCGATAGAAACAAGAAACTGAGTAAACATCAGCCTACCATTCCATGACAACGAGCAGACACCTGTTACCACCGTATACATTCTCGTACACGTCTATTATAGACACAATATGTCTGCAGGAAGACGCCCTCGAGTGTAGCTGTATTTCTCTCCGTGCTTTCAGAACATCTCTAAGAACCTACAAATTCATGTCTTATTATACCTCAACAATAACACTGAGTTAGTATAGGAAAAGACTAATGCTGTCTATATTGTGATGTCATACTAAGAGTATATATAATTCAGTAACTTACATTATCATACTAAGAGTATATATAATTCAGTAACTTACAGTATCATACTAAGAGTACATATAATTCAGTAACTTACATTATCATACTAAGAGTATATATAATTCAGTAACTTACAGTATCATACTAAGAGTACATATAATTCAGTAACTTACATTATCATGTTTGACAGACGCATGCCGATGAGTCACAAGTTGTCTTCTCCTTGTCTATGGTGACTAGAAATTGCAGGTACTCTTAGTGTCTGTCTGCAGAGTTTGACTTCACTGTTTTACTGCTATGACTCAACTCCCCTCTCCTCACCACTGTAGATATACACCCCTAGACAAGAAACAATAAGGTAAGTCTCTAATCAGTTACTATTGAATAGAAAGGGTGGGTTGTACCTCTGTGTATTTGTAGCTGTGCCTGCTAGTTTCTATTTTAAAGCTGGGAATTGCCTCAAAATATTCACACTTACTTTCAGGGCTTATGTAGTTGTTGAAATGGTACGGAACTGGGGTGTTTAAAATTCGTGAAGACATTAAATGTAATCATTGGGTCTCATTCTCAAAGTCAATGTATATAGACTGCTATGTTAATTTGAATATATAATTTAGCTATGGGCAAAGATTAAGAAGAACCAAAGAACAGTATGGAAGGTTGATAATTTTTTTTATTCTAACTATTAGAGAAAGCCTCTAAGTTATAACATGATCCTATTAGTATTAATATTATGATAATCATAAATATGATACCATGACACTGACAGTATTGTAACGTGAAACTGAGGTATCACTGTTACAACTGACTGTATAGTGTATAATAATATAGCTAAGCACTTAGTGGTTTACTATAACAGTATTATATGCATATAACTTATGGTAATTACCTTGTAGATGACTCCTCTCGTTCTGGTACGTCTACCTGAAGCTGGGTCTTACAGAGGAGTGACTTCAGATAGCTGTTGGGTGCAGCAAGACTTCCTGCTGGTTAGGTCCACGTCAGCTAGCTCAGGATAGGTTGCTGTAGTTACAAGGATAGCTGCATCTCCGTATAAAGATAAAGCCACGTAGCTGCAAGTCAGCTATGAAGTTAATATTAATGGAAACTGTAACAGTGTCTGGTAGACGAAAATCAAAATGTAATTAATATTATGGCAAACCTAGTAATTGCTACAGACAATGGAATTTAGCGTATATGCCCCCATGATATTAATTATCTTCAGTCTGCACCAAAATAGAACATTAATAGAATGGAAGGTGGGATCAAAAACTTTCAAAGAGATAAGATTAAGAATGTGAATTTGAATAATTCCATCACAACAACAGTAACCATAACTATAAGCCATAAGATTTATTAAGCCGGCATAAGGCATAAGCATAACGAATGGTAACTGATTTAAGTCTCTGGTCATGAATGCAGGATTGAAAAGTAACCCTAAATAGCAAAGTACCACTACTAACTCTAAGATTAAGAGTAAGTCTAAATTAGTATAACTATAAGTCGGTAAGTATTAGTATAACTTATAAGTAATTAAGTTACAAGTATAAGTTTAAGACTAAGACTAAGTTATTAGTTAGTGAAACTTGAAAGTATACCTATAACTCTATAATTATAACATTGAAAAATCAGAAAGCGCTAGTTCCTAATATACAAGTTAATCTTCAGTTTTATTATTATTCGACGACAAATAGTATAACTATAAAAAGTTAAAAAAAGAATGTTTCATACTCATAGTCACCTTTTAAAAAGTAATTCCAACTGATAATGCACGCGTAAACATTAAAGAGCGGAAACGGATATAGTAATGGGCGTGTACTTCTAGCCCTTCGAGCCCTTACGAAGGCAAGGTTGCTGGTTGCTGGTTTTTATTGCTTGCTATTCTTTGCTGCTGCAGAATAATCACTAAGCTGACTTAAATGTTCAGAGCACAGGCTATGCATGCTGCTAAATGAGAAAACAAATGAAACTACCTGCTGTAGATATTAATACTATATAAATGTGGCTGTCAGGGATTCTATAAGCTCCGCCCACCTGTATGCCACCAGTGTGTCAGTAGATAATACTTGTGTGTTTATTATAGATGGAATGTACCTACTGAGAAAGAGTATGTTGGAGTTATCATCACTTGCTAAAGTATCTCTGTACATCAACTGGATTATAGACAATATAGTAACAGGAATTTACTACTTAGAGGTCAATCGTTAAATAACTTTAATGGATATTGGCCAATTAATAGCAAACATTTTAGTTTGTATAAACATACGATGTTAATATGTTATATTTTCATACATTTACTATCTATTAGTATTTATTTATATTACATGACTCATAGTATATAATATAGAGGTATATTTGTAAACTGTATGTGTTGGTATCTACAGTTAGTTCAGTGACCAACATACTTCCCCCTGACACGCCTCTGATGCATGATTAAAAAATTCCACAGAATATTGGAAACAGAGTTATTGTGTCATTATTTTGGCATCTCTCCAACTTCCTCTACAGTCAAGTAGTAGTATTATAATATACTAGTAGTATGTGTTCGTATCAATAAACATCATGTAGGTACTTCTAGCCATCAGAACTGAGCAAATCCTTTCCACTAAGTTGTAGAACTGAGGCTAACAACACACTGATGTGTAACTGTGCCAAGTTGTGAAGATACAGTGATATTATATAGATGCTGGAGTAATATCTCCTAATAATAGAATACTGGTACAATGATAGTTCATGACAAGTATCATTATATATTCAATTTGATAAATATTCAACTCCTCAAATGGCTCTGTGTCTTTGTAGAGTGGACTAATTAGAAACTATACAATACATTATCAAACAGAACTTGACTAAGTATCTATCATATAGATAATCTCATCTTGGGATTGTCTCCCTCCAGTAATATAATATGCTAATTTCATATGAAATAAAGTGAAAGAATATTGTAGTGGCTGCGGCAAGTATACCCCCCTGTACCCCCTACCTAAGTACTTGTATTATTATATTATGAGGCATTAAATGTTCCAAGGGACTACAACTCCGTTAGCGATGCCGCAGCTCCGTGTGACATCGCATCGGCAATACCATATACTAACCAACCAGGACCAATCTCTTGGATATAAACAGCACCTTCAGGCGCCTAGTGTCAGTCAGACGATAACTATCAGGGATATAGGCTAGCCTTGTGTAATAGTTCCTATCTTGTACTCTCTTTCATTAGTTTCTCCACTGAGCTGGAATAGACCCGAAGAGACCAAGGACGTTTTAGCATGGCCAAATAGTTTAGCTTTAGTCTAGTTGAATATTATTGAGTTCATTGAGTTTCTCTATGACCTAGATTATATGTAATTAAAATCTCAATGCAGTTCTTTCTTTAAGCATCAACTATTTCTTCACATAACCTCCTAGTGGACATGCAGTAATTACTAGAGCATACAATACCACCCCAAATAGTAGTGTATAAAACTACAACAATATTTCTACAGTGTAGAGAATTCATTAGAGTTATGCTTGTCGGATCTTCTCACTGAGGAATGTGAATTATACAGAACAGTTGAGATGATGTTATTTGTATATGTATTTGTATATAATACTTTTCATATAAATATATAGTACTTTTCAAATAAATATATAATACTTGAGATAAACATTCTCATGTGATATAATGTAGTCTAGAGTTATATTGACTATTTCTATAATACTTATAACCCTGTGTTCATAATGTAGCTTATTTTAATAGCTTATTGATTCAAAATTAAATAATGCACAAATTGAACGTAAATACCACCAAAAGTTACACTTTAATAAGATGCACAATATACTGTCAAATAACCTGTTTATATAATACTAGGTGAAAGCAACCGAGAGCTTCATAACTGGGGAGAAGGTAACCAGGTAACCATAAACTTGGCAAATTATCTCGAAGCTGGATTCATGTGGACGCTGTGATTGGGCAGTTGATTAACTACTCTCTTGATAATGATTGGTCAATTCACCCAATCAAAATAATGATTATAGAATGTCACGTGAGTCTGCTAACTCGCATTTCAACATCATCTTCTCAGTTCCTACTCTCTACATTCTACAGTTAGCAGCGCGTGAGAACTGAAGGTGAAACTATCAGGTTAGTAGTTTATTTTATGTTTACATTGAATATTTCTGATTTGTAAGATTAATTTGAGTTGTCTGAAAATTCAACCGTGAAATATATATATAATATAGTTACTCTACAGTTTTCTGATAATAATTTAGCATGAAGCTAACTGAAGTGAAAAAGCAGAGGTTTAGATTAAATTAAAATTATAAGGACTATTAGGTCTTGGACTTAGATTACTATCACTGTGGTAATGGAGTTGGGTGTTTATTTCTCACTTATCAAATGATTAGATTATCATCTGTTTATTTTTAGAATTCAAAATCAAAATGGCAGACTCCAGGGTAGTAAAGAAGAGACTCAATAACTCCTATAGATGCGGGTATTGTCTACACCATTTTGATAAACTGGAAGATCCCAGAACTCTGCCCTGTTTACACGTCTATTGTATAAATTGTCTTAAAACAGACATTGGCTACAAGAAAACCCACATCGACTGTGCGTACTGCAGGTAAGTTGCACTAATGAACATGATATATTTCATGTGAGTGCATATTATTATTCTCTAACACTCATGGTGACTGTATTTATCTTAAAACTGTCAGTTCTGTATCTTCATGCACACTCTGGTTACTAGCTGTCTAGTCATCAGGATAATCTCTCATAATGAAAGTTCAAGGTTACTGATTATCTCATTATTTGTATCTTACTGAATAATATTATATTTTAGAAAGGGGTTCTATGACATCACTGATCCCACAACTCTACCAGTGGCTAAGCTGGGTGATGTTCTAGAATACAAAACTCCTCCCAAACCTCCACCCATTCTCTGTGATGTGTGTGAGGATGGAACAGAGGCTGTAGTCTTCTGTGTAGAGAGTGAGAAGAAGTTGTGTGAACAGCATCAGCAGGTGAGTTGTGTGTTGACTGTAGCTACTAGTACAGGACATACTGATGAGTTATACTGTAGAATTCTCTTCTAGTCTCAGGAAAGACAGAGATATGTCATGGCTGTATGTCTGTGTGTCTGTCGGTGTGTATAGTACAGCACACAGTCCTCTGTGCTGCTGTTATCACCTTACATTATATACCATCTAGTACTGTCAACCTGACTATCAGTATCTTATATGCAAGCACCAACCTACTAGCTGTGATTCATGATTCAACCATGTTTTCTGTTGTCAGAACCATGAAGCACACTTGAAGACTTACATGAACACTACACACCAGTTTGTTCCCATTGACCCCTACACAGCATCTCCACAGCGTTACTCCGTTACTAAATGTGAACATCATGAACACCATCAGCTGATAGAGGCGTGTTCTCAGTGTCACCAGAGATTCTGTATTCGGTGTGACTCTAAGAGTGGATGTGGAAAAGTGGCAGGTGATTTCATTCTTTCAATTTTCTAACTTTGGCTGTTTATAACATCCACCAAGTTTGAGAAAGCATATCATAGTTTAAATGAGAATATAGCATGTGTTCCTGTGTGGCCACACGAATAGAACTCAGTCTAAGGTAACGATACACTGAATGTGTTGAGGTAAATACTTGAATATTATTTCAGGGAGAAAAGCAGCTTCTCACAACGTAACATCGTTGAATGATTTATCCCGTGAGCTGAGAGACAAACTGACTGAGGAAATGAAGATTCTGTCTGAGAAGATTTCAGAGTTGAATGACATATCAAAGGATGCTTGGAGACAACTGAGTGAAATAGAAGATGATGTGAAGAAGATGTTTGCCAGAGTATATGCTACAGTTAATGCAAAGGTTGGCAGACATGTTTGTAGAGAATATAGATAACTACTGTTTAGAGTAAAACTGTGTAGTCTAATTCTCTAATGTTATGCTGCAGTACAAAACTTCATATGTACTCAGAAATCGGCAGCCATTAAACCATCACCATTTTGTGTGCAAGTAGCAGTAGTCATTCATCACGTGACACTCAGTGCAGGTGAACCTGTCAATACAGATGACTCACTCATCCTTCTGCAACTGTCAATCACTCACACAGGGAGGTTGGCTGTGTGAGTGATTGACAGGAAGGAGGAGGAGACTAGTCACATGATGTACTAGCAGTCTACTGTGTATAGAGTGTCACATGACTGAGTCACTGTGTGTCTATTCAGTGGGTGGTCTGTCAGCTGTCACTCTCATGTCAAGTGTAGAGGTTGTGAGGTGCAGATGTGGTTATAATGTGTTACTATTTATTAGATAGAAGAGATTAGAAAGAGAGGTGAGGAACTGAAGGATGAATTATCAGAATATCTGAGAAGCAGCACAGAGATGGTGGTTAATTATAGATATGACCTGGCAGTGAAACATGGTGTTGATAAGTTGTCTCTGGTGGACAGAGTACAACATGCAGTTGATAAGTTCAATGATGCAGGCATTGTGAGAGACTACAAAGAGATGAGTGAGAAGATAGAAAAGGCTTTAGACATCAGCATGATAGAGAAATGTTCTGTTCCTCGCAAACTCCTGGCATCTGCAAGTATGTAGACTTATTAAACAGAATTCATCACCACAAATTCAGAATTTATTCACAGCTTTCTACTTGCAGATTTTGATGAGCTTTTTTCTCAAATAGTTCAGCTTTGGAAGCTGACAAGTAAAAAATTAAGTTCATATATTTTATGTCGATGTTCATTAGTGATTAGAATATTGACTTGTGTTATTTCTACTCTCACATTATGAGACATTTCTGCAGTGTTTCAGAGTTTATGATGTATAAGTGAGCTGCTAAACTGTGTTATGCTGACTACCTGCTGTCAGTATTAACAAAACACTCTCTACCTGTGCAGGTGATGAGATTCTCAAGTTATAGAATTGTTATTTTGTTGTTGCAGACAGTGAAGACAGTCTGGGAATGAAGCTGCTGCAGCCACCAGCTTCTCTACAGTCTGATGGACTTCCTGTACATGGAAAGTGTTGGAGAGTAAAAATCTCAGCTGATGGACATCTCATGTGTTGGACACAAGGTGTAGAAGTAATAAATAGACACACTCTGGTTACTATGTTCTCAGTGGAGGACACCAACACTACAGAGTGGGGGGAGATAATCCAACCTGAAGGCGTGGTGGTTGGCAGCCGGTATAACAGAAAGGGGAAATCAGCTGAAGTCGCACTTCTTGATCCGAACTCCTTTAAAAAGACTCGCTCTCTCTACAAACATTCAGTAGATGAACCCTCTTACTATAGAATAGCTCAGTACCTCTCTCTAGTGTACATTGTAGACAGGAGAGAGAAACAGCTGGTAGTGTGTAATCTAGTTGACAATAAAATACAGAAGTTCCCACTTCCTGAGATGAAGTACCCTGACCCTGTATGCATCCTCCCAGACTCAACTCTCCTCATAGGAGACTTCACTGAAGATGGTAAAGTGAGAAGATATAAAGTGGAGAACACAACTCTCACTCTGATGTGGGAATTCCCTCACATCTCACTACCAACTGGTATTTCCTTTGATCCAACATCTGAACTGATTCACATCTGTACAAGGGAAGGACCTCTCCTCATCCTCTCACTTGAAGGTAAATACTCTGTTTATTATAGTAAGTTTAGTTACTCTAATACAGGGCTGTTCAATAGGCGGCCCCAGGGCTGGTTGTGACCCCCAGCCTACATTTATGTGACCCTCAAAGATATAACGCAAAATTATTTTACACATGTATATGAATTAGAGTAGAGAAGCAACTTTTTAAATGCCATATTTATACACATACTACATACATTCAGCCTGCAGTAACTATTAGGACTTCATTATGTAATGAGTCATAGGAATTTGGAATAAAGTTATTTGAGAAGTACTGATACTGTGACCTGCAGCTTACACTAAAGTTTACAGTGTGGCCCTTCCTACTGGAATATTCCATTTCAGTGGCCTTTGCTCTGAAATGGTTAGACACCCCCCCCCCCCCCCCCCCCGCTCTAATACAATATTGTGATAAATGATTATTATCTGTAAACAACTTCCACTCATAGGCTATATTATATGTCTAATTAGTACTGGCAATAGTTAGTATTTCATGGAAGTGTTTTACAGTAATTTCAGAGGTGCTCAGTCTAACAACTGTACAGACTGCCAGCTACACATGAGTTATGAGTTGTAGTTTGACTTCAGTCTAGTGCTGCTATTGTTTTGGTCATCAGATAATTTAAAGATAAATAATTTGATACTTTTTGACTGCCATTACTGAGACTATTGTAATTTGATGATGGCTGGTAGAGCAGTGTTTGCTGGTGGGACTCAGGTGGCTGTGGTTGTTTCTTGTCAAGTATTTAATATGTGATAATGTTGGAGTACATCTTATATTATGTAATTATTTATAATTATATTAGCTGAGCACTAAGCTTGTATGTTGAGTTTCTTCTCTCCATGTTGTCATTTATTATGAAGTAAGGAGTAGAGCAGCTCAGTGAATTATTCAATACTGACTGGTAGAAGTGCAGCTGCAGGTATATTATTGAACATATTTCAGTTACTATATTATACTAGAAAGTAGAAACTGTATGTAGTTGTGTCAGCTGTTGTGATGTCACTGTAGTCTGTCTATTTGTCTCAAACTGATACAATCTGGTGTTATTCTATTTACAGGTGAACTGATGGTAAGAATTCCCAGAGAAAGTCTTGGTGTGAGTAGCTGGGTGTGGGACATTGCTGTGTACAGAGACAAGGTGTTTCTAGCATGTAGAGATGATGGACTGAGGAGATACACAATAAAATACTAAACTTATCAGCTACAGTTTACTAATAATCAGCTCAGTGAGGTCATCAATACACACACATAGTACATGTCAAATATAATATATTGTGTTCTACTTACAGTGTAATAATACTTCAGTATAATATTATATATTCTACAGGACTTACACTGCTTATATGTAGTATTTGACGTTGATTAGTAATTATTATGTAACATATTTACTCTGCTATGCTGTCACTACTCTGTAGTCACTCAATAAAGTTTGCTTGTTTCTGACTGGTTTATGACTCATCTACCTACTTAGTTATAAGAATTTAAATATTTCTCTTCACAACAGTAGCTCTTTTATTTGAGAGGTAAATAATGAGTGTGTTTCATCTCAACATGAGTCTAGTTACTTCCTTATCAAGTAGTAGCTGTATATAACTTGTGAGTTTAAATGGCTGGTACAGAGTAGAACAAATATTCCTGCAGATATCATGTGTTTTATAAGTATTGTATATAAAAAGAGTTACTGTAATAAATTGTAGAGCTGCGGCTATTCTTAGCAAGTTTTTCCTTCAATAGTTTAATAATAGCCTCAGAAACTATATTATGTAGATTGTGTGTGAAATTGTCCCAGTATGCGTGAGTTGCTGGTAAAAGACAACTCCAATCTCACCAATTATCCATGTTTAGGGTATACCACACTTTGCCGTAACATAAAATGTCAGCCATATTTTTACAAGTGTTCGAGTTTCTTGTACAGCGTTGTGGTACGTTAGGATCAAGCACTGTTTGATTCAAACAAATTGCGGCGGGCTCCTATTGGAGAGGAAGACATTCACGTCACTTCATTGAAGTGTCATCAGTGGTACCCAATACCGCACTTTGAGAAATTTAGTCGGACGCATTAAAATGGCTGACATTTTACTTTACGGCCTACGACGTGGCAGAGTGTGTCCAGGGGGATAGCCTAACTGCCATACTGAACTCAGTACCAATGCAAGACAACTCCAGTAATTAGTGTAAATTTATCTTGTTTCAGTATTTATATCATGTATAAGCAACCCGAGTGCAGTAGTCTGGGAGATTGAGTTTGAAGTTGGGGGTTTAAGTTTCCAGTCTATTCCCTTAACTCTACACTTGAGAACCACAAACTTCTTGCACCTGATCACCCCCAACTCGGAGCTGCTTATAGAAAGATTATTTTCTTGTATATGCACCATGCAGTGTGTGCTCTGCAATGCTTCACAACTAATATTATATTATTATACAAGCCTGTCACGTGACTTGCATTATGGCTGTAGGATCGCATTGCTAAACTTGGTGTATATGTTCCTCCCCTGTAAGTTCCTCCAACTAAGAACCAGCTAATCAGCCAATAATGTACTTCCATTAGCTGATTACATAATGCAAACTAGTGTTACTATCTGTTAGTTGAGCAACAAGTGAAATTGCTGTGCTGTTACTAGAATTGTGAAGAAGTTAAGTTGAGTAACTTCCTGTACCATCAGAAGGTTATAAATAGCTGTCATGGAGGTTCAACTAAATACTGGTTGTTATTTCACTGTGAAAAACAGAATAGCTTCCAATTTTTCTGGTCAGGAAAAGTACCACACAAGTGGCTAACAAATCATTTTTTTTATTATGCAAATTTCCACTGTAACCTCAACTTGACTTTACTAACTCCAATGTGTGCCCTTCTTCCACCTTGTATCTAATTCACCAGTATCTGTTTAGTATCTGTCTTTGTATTTATGAAAGCATGAAGGGTATGTCTAGCTATAACCAACAATATTTCTATATCTTCATTCCCATTCAAAAGTTAGAACATAAGGTGCATTAAGAACATTGTATCAAATACCAATATTGTGAATAACTAAATTAGTGCATTTTTAATAAAATTAAAACATCAAATACAAATAATCAATTGTAGCATATTATTGCATAGAAATATGATACCAAAACTTACATAAAATATTTTACATATAAAAACCTAAAACATTGTTCATAGCTCAACATGAAATAGAAATAATAAAAATATATATTCTATAGCCAATATAAATGTTACGAGATATGCTAGTCACTAGATATGTACTATTAACTATATACAAACATGGATACTGTTTCAATATATTTACCTGCTAAAAGTACAGGTAAATAATATGACATAAGAATATTATACATTTCAGATCTTGATACTCACTATGCTAATTGTAAATAGAGAGAATATTTAATGATTACTCCACAATGTAAACATTCTAAGCTGAGAACTACATCCACATTGTCACATACTGATAATTTATTTCTCTAGCAATGTCAGTGTTTCCATAGCAACAATATTTCAAATAAAGTAGACTTCAGTTCCTGTTGTTTCGTCTACGAGCAAGAAGGGGGTTCTCTGAAAGCCCGATATTCTTGAGATGTACTTGGTCCTCATCTATTCTCCTCTCTGCCAATGCTCTGTCCATCTCATCCTATCAAACAGAGTATTATCAGAGCATATATATCAGAGTAGTATAATATGTAGTGTATATATAGTATATATTATACAGACAGACAGACACTAACCTGAACTTCCATCCAGTGATCATTCTCTTCTCTGAGGATATCCTGAGTAGCCAGAGGTGTCTGGGGGACAGCCAGGTTATTCTGTATAACACACAGTCACAGCTGTGAGTTGGTGCACACATTATTATTATCATTATTATTATAATAATACAAATATATTAATAATACATGAAAACAGCCAGAGAATATAGCCACAGATCTATCCCCTAGAACACTGTCACTAAGCAATCAGCTTGTACCCTCTGGTCCCTCAGTGCTGTAGTGGAATAGTTCTAGGGCTAAACCCGAGCTCCAACAACCCTTGTAACAAGTCATATTAAAGTAACACTGATGTCTAGAGAACTTACAGCTATCCAAGGATGTCTAACCACTTGCTGTATGGTCAACCTCTTATCAGGGTCTGTGTTCAACAGACTCTTTATTAAGGATTTGGCTGTAAGAGAATCATAACAATTCTATAGCTGATGAGTGTATTACATTTCAAATACTACCTTCAGATAACAAGCACACACTCAAAGTAACACTCAATAATCATACTCAGTCACACAGAGTTACCAGTTACCACGTGAGAAGACACTAAATACAGACCATCGTCTGAGACTTGTCCCCACTCGGCCACCGGGAACTCATACTGGCCATTCCTTATTCTCTTCTTCATCCCAGGGGAGATGGGCTGTCCGTGGTTTGAGTAGAAGGGAGGATAACCACACAACAGGATGTACATGATGACCCCTAGTGACCACATGTCACATGACTTGTCGTACTTCTCTGGTCCCAGAACCTCCGGAGCTAAAATTATATTACAGTTACTATGGTTACTCGCTATGTTTACTATAGTTACCATGGTTACTCACTATGTTTACTAGAGTTACCATGGTTACTCGCTACATTTACTATAGTTACCATGGTTACTCACTATGTTTACTATAGTTACCATGGTTACTCGCTATGCTTACTACAGTTATGACAGTTTTGTGTGAATAATTCTCCAGTGTAGCATAATTTGACAGGACTTGAAGGTCCAGTGCTTCAGCAGATAGAGTCTTGACTAGTACTAACTACACGTGTATAGCCCTATTCCCTACTTACCAACATAGTACGGGGTGTAACAGGGCGTCGTCAATGATTTATCTGAGCCCGTGTACTTGGCAAATCCGAAATCTGTGAGTTTAAGCACAGCACCCGGCCCCTTCTTTGTATACAATAGGTTCTCGGGCTACAAGACACACAGTGGAAATTAATTATCATGTATACGAGTAAATAGACTGAGTTAGTGATAGAGTTAGTGATAGAGTTAGTACTAGAGTTAGTGATAGAGTTAGTGATAGAGTTAGTGATAGAGTTAGTGAGAAAGTTAGTGATAGAGTTAGTGATAGAGTTAGTACTAGAGTTAGTGATATAGTTAGTAAATAGAGTTAGTGAGAGAGTTAGTGATAGAGTTAGTACTAGAGTTAGTGATAGAGTTAGTGATAGAGTTAGTGATAGAGTTAGTGATAGAGTTAGTGAGAGAGTTAGTGATAGAGTTAGTACTAGAGTTAGTGATAGAGTTAGTGATAGAGTTAGTGAGAAAGTTAGTGATAGAGTTAGTGAGAGAGTTAGTGATAGAGTTAGTACTAGAGTTAGTGATAGAGTTAGTACTAGAGAGAGAGAAGTATGACCTTCAAGTCTCTGTGAGCAATGTCTAGATGGTGTAGAAATGCTATGGCCTCCACAATGTCCCTCATAATAGCAGCTGCTTCTACAACACAAAACATGTGTTATACATGACTAGAAGATACAGTGTATTTTAATGAATACTACTAAATACTAAATAGAATGAGTAAATACAGTGAGTCTTGTGAGAACAAAGAGAAGATAATCTCACCTCTCTCAGTGAAGGCATTGTCTGCTCTTGCTTGAATAGAAGTGAACAACTCCCCACCTTCCATGCTGGAAATAAAAAGTAAAACTACACATAGCATCAATCACCACATCTGTTACCATAGTTACCACAAATGTTACTATAGTTACCACACTTGTTACCCTAGTTACCACATCTGTTATCATAATATCATTTATTGATGACTTTCATTGCAGGTTATTCTTACACAGCTTAACCATTGAACTGGCTTGAAAGCTCAAAGTTTATACGTTTTTCACATAGATTAATATTATCGATAAAAATCATTTCATTGACCAATAAAAACAAGAAACTGAGTAAACATCAGCCTACCATTCCATGACAACGAGCAGACACCTGTTACCACCGTATACATTCTCGTACACGTCTATTATAGACACAATATGTCTGCAGGAAGACGCTCTCGAGTGTAGCTGTATTTCTCGCCGTGCTTTCGGAACATCTCTAAGAATCTACAAACTCATGTCTTATTATACCTCAACAATAACACTGAGTTAGTATAGGAAAAGATATTTCAGTTGACAAGTACTGGCAGAAGCTGTTCTACCACCCTGCTATTTGTATCCTTAGAAAGTCTTACAGTATCATACTAAGAGTATATATAATTCAGTAACTTACATTATCATACTAAGAGTACATATAATTCAGTAACTTACATTATCATACTAAGAGTACATATAATTCAGTAACTTACATTATCATACTAAGAGTACATATAATTCAGTAACTTACATTATCATACTAAGAGTATTTATAATTCGGTAACTTACATTATCATACTAAGAGTATATATAATTCAGTAACTTACATTATCATACTAAGAGTACATATAATTCAGTAACTTACATTATCATACTAAGAGTACATATAATTCAGTAACTTACATTATCATACTAAGAGTATATATAATTCAGTAACTTACATTATCATACTAAGAGTATATATAATTCAGTAACTTACATTATCATACTAAGAGTATATATAATTCAGTAACTTACACTATCATACTAAGAGTATATATAATTCAGTAACTTACATTATCATACTAAGAGTACATATAATTCAGTAACTTACATTATCATACTAAGAGTATATATAATTCAGTAACGTACATTATCATACTAAGAGTACATATAATTCAGTAACTTACATTATCATACTAAGAGTACATATAATTCAGTAACTTACAGTATCATACTACGAGTATATATAATTCAGTAACTTACATTATCATACTAAGAGTATATATAATTCAGTAACTTACATTATCATACTAAGAGTACATATAATTCAGTAAGTTACATTATCATACTAAGAGTACATATAATTCAGTAAGTTACATTATCATACTAAGAGTATATATAATTCAGTAACTTACATTATAATACTAAGAGTATATATAATTCAGTAACTTACATTATCATACTAATAGTAAATATAATTCAGTAACTTACACTATCATACTAAGAGTAAGTATAATTCAGTAACTTACATTATCATACTACGAGTATATATAATTCAGTAACTTACATTATCATACTAAGAGTAAATATAATTCAGTAACTTACATTGCCATGTTTGACAGACGCATGCCAACTAATCACAAGATGTCTTCTCCTTGTCTATGGTGACTAGATAGTTCAGGTACTCTTGGTGTCTGTCTGCAGAACTTGACTCCACTGTTTTACTGCTATGACTCAACTCCCCTCTCCTCACCACTGTAGATATACACTCCTAGACAAGAAACAATAAGGTAAGTCTCTAATCAGTTACTATTGAATAGAAAGGGTGGGTTGTACCGCTATGTATTTGTAGCTGTGCCTGTTAGTTTCTATTTTAAAGCTAAGAATTATCTCAAATTATTCACACTTACTTTTAGGGCCTAAGTAGTTGTTGAAATGGTACAGTGACTGGGGTGTTTAACATTCGTGAAGACATTAAATGTAATCATTTGGTCTCACTTTCAAAGTCAATGCATATAGCCTGCTATGTTAATTTGAATATATAATTTAGCTATTGGTAAAGATTATGAAGAACCTAAAAACAGTATAGAATGTTGATAATTTCTTTTTATACTAACTACTAGAGAAAGCCTCTAAGTTATAACATGATCCTATTAATATTAATATTATGATAATCATAAATATGATACCATGACACTGAGAGTACTGTAACGTGAAACTGAGGTATCACTGTTACAACTGACTGTATAGTATATAATAATATAGCTAAGCACTGAGTGGTTTACTATAACAGTATTATATGCATATAACTTATGGTAATTACCTTGTAGATGACTCCTCTCGTTCTGGTACGTCTACATGAAGCTGGATCTTACAGAGGAGTGACTTCAGATAGCTTTTGGATGCAGCAAGACTTCCTGCTGGTGAGGTCCACATCAGCTAGCTCAGGATAGGTTGCTGTAGTTACAAGGGTCGCTGCATCTCCATATAAGGATAAAGCCACGTAGCTGCAGGTCAGCTTTGAAGTTGATATTATTGGGAACTGTAACAGCGTCTGGTAGACGAAAATCAAAATGTAATTAATATTATGGCAAAACTAGTAATTGTTATAGACAACAGAAGTTAGTGTGTATATCCCCATGACATTAATTATCTTCAGTATGCATCCAAAGAGAACATTAATGAAATAAAAGTTGGGATCAAAGACTTTCAAAGAGATGAGAATAAGAATGTAAATTTGAATAATTCCATCACAACAACAGTAACCATAAGCATAACGTGTGGACACTAATACTAATAGTAATAGTAATTCAGGTCTCTGGTCATGAATGCATGATTAAAAAGTAAAACTAAATAGCAAAGTACCACTACATACTCTAAGATTAAGAGTAAGTCTAAGTTAGTATAACTATAAGTCGATAACGATAAGTATTACTATTACTATTAGTATCAGTATAACTCATATAACTGATATATTATAAGTTATAACTTATACTTATAGTTATAAGTTGCAAGTATAAGACTAAGTTAGTGAAAGCATAAGTATAACTCTATAATTATATCATTTAAAATTCAGAAAGCGCTAGTTCCTAATATACAAGTTAATTCTCGGTTTTAATATTATTCGACGACAAAAAGTATAACTATAAAAAGTTAATAAAGAATATTTCATACTCATAGTCACTTAAATAGTCACCTTTTTAAAAAGTAATTCCGACTGATAATGCACGGGTAAACATTAAAGAGCGGAAACGGATATGATGATAGGCGTGTACTTCGAGCCCTTCTAGCCCTTATGAAGGTAAAGTTGCTGTTTGCTGGTTTTTATTGCTTGCTATTCTTTGCTGCTGCAGAATAATCACTAAGCTGGCTTAAACGTTTAGAACACAGGCTATACATGCTGCTAAATGAGAAAACAAATGAAACTACTTGTTGTATATAATAATACTATATAAATGTGACAGCCAGGAATTTTATAAGCTCCGCCCACCTGTGTTCCACCAGTGTGTCAGTAGATAATAATTGTGTGTTTATTATAGATGGGATGTACCTACTGAGAAAGAGTATGTTGGAGTTATCATCACTTGCTAAAGTATCTCTTCACATCAACTAGATTATAGACAATCTAGTAACAAGAATTTACTACTTAGAGGTCAATAGTTAAACACTACTAGTTGATATTGGCCAATTATCGGCTGGATATTTGTATAGTATTATCAGTGTTATGATTGTCTAAGTGGAGATAACCACTAATAAACTTTGTTGCACTGTATAATTTATTCATTTTTTATTTTATTGTTATTTAATTACTATATTAATGACAGTTGCTGTACCTGTCACACCAGTTGACATATGTCACTTTGTTGACATGTATATAGCAGGTGGTTCTCATGTCTTGATAGTGACAGACACTGTAAATATATAACACTTGGTCTGCTAACTATTACCAACTATAATGTAGGATCTATTAACTGCTGTAAAAGGTTTCCAATGTACATTAAAAGCTAGGAGTTGTCTCCTATATTTACTGTGTCTAAAGTGAGTGCAAGAAGCTGTTACTCTGAGGAATAATCAAGTGACCACCCACTAAGTAATCATGTGACCACCCACTAAGTAATCATGTGACCACCCACTAAGTAATCATGTGACCACCCACTAAGTAATCATGTGACCACCCACTACGTAATCATGTGACCACCCACTAAGTAATCATGTGACCACCCACTAAGTAATCATGTGACCACCCACTAAGTAATCATGTGACCACCCACTAAGTAATCATGTGACCACCCACTAAGTAATCATGTGACCACCCACTAAGTGATCATGTGACCACCCACTAAGTAATCATGTGACCACCCACTAAGTAGTCATGTGACCACCCACTAAGTAATCATGTGACCACCCACTAAGTAATCATGTGACCACCCACTAAGTAATCATGTGACCACCCACTAAGTAATCATGTGACCACCCACTAAGTAATCATGTGACCACCCACTAAGTAATCATGTGACCACCCACTAAGTAATCATGTGACCACCCACCAAGTAATCATGTGACCACCCACTAAGTAATCATGTGACCACCCACTAAGTAATCATGTGACCACCCACTAAGTAATCATGTGACCACCCACTAAGTAATCATGTGACCACCCACTAAGTAATCATGTGATCACCCACTAAGTAATCATGTGACCACCCACTAAGTAATCATGTGACCACCCACTAAGTAATCATGTGACCACCCACTAAGTAATCATGTGACCACCCACTAAGTAATCATGTGACCACCCACTAAGTAATCATGTGACCACCCACTAAGTAATCATGTGACCACCCACTAAGTAATCATGTGACCACCCACTAAGTAATCATGGGATCACCCACTAAGTAATCATGTGACCACCCACTAAGTAATCATGTGACCACCCACTAAGTAATCATGTGATCACCCACTAAGTAATCATGTGACCACCCACTAAGTAATCATGTGACCACCCACTAAGTAATTATGTGACCACCCACTAAGTAATCATGTGACCACCCACTAAGTATTCATGTGACCACCCACTAAGTAATCATGTGACCACCCACTAAGTAATCATGTGACCACCCACTAAGTAATCATGTGACCCCCCACTAAGTAATCATGTGACCACCCACTAAGTAATCATGTGACCACCCACTAAGTAATCATATGACCACCCACCAAGTAATCATGTGACCCACCCACTAAGTAATCATGTGACCACCCACTAAGTAATCATGTGACCACCCACTAAGTAATCATGTGACCACCCACTGAGTAATCATGTGACCACCCACTGAGTAATCATGTGACCACCCACTAAGTAATCATGTGACCACCCACTAAGTAATCATGTGACCACCCACTGAGTAATCATGTGACCACCCACTAAGTAATCATGTGACCACCCACCAAGTAAGTTTGTCTCCATGACAACTAGTAACAGAGACAGGAAATAGCTAAACCTCACTCTGATACTAGTACCACGTGACTCCTTGTTATTGGGCAATGTCTAATAAGTAATATCAATATAATAAAGATAATACATAATATATTCACTCTGGGGTAGCAGCTACTTAACATATTTTAGTGCCAACCCTTTAATGGCTGCTAACACTTTAGAGAAAAAAACTTGTTTGTTGGGTGATAAAATATCCCAAACACTTGAGTGCAGTTTAAATATTCCAAGAGATTTATTGGTATAATTATAAATATTATAAAGATAATGTTAATTACTTTAAAGTGGCAACTTGACATATTTTAGTGCCAACCTTTTCTTGTTGACAACATTTTAGAGAAAGAACTTGTTTTGTAGATAAAATATCTCATTACTTGCTTGTAACTTAAATATTTACACACTTTTGTTAGCCTAACTATAAACGTAATAAATATAATACAGTTTGACATATTCCAGAGTAGTTTGGTCACTCAAGTATTACTCTATACTTAATGATGTCTCACACAGTCCAACTCTTGTATATAATCATGTACCACTTTACTCTCCCTTCCAGACTAGAGGTTAAAGTCAGCTATCTTACCTGCTGCCTATTATTCTACTCAGCTGCTGGTAGGAAGTGGAATATTCTAACCAATAAGACAGCAGTAAAGTATTTTCTGCCTTGCTCTAAGCTCTAAGCTCATTTATTTAGTGTTTGTGTCAATCTGGTAAAGCAGTGTCCATATTACCCTATGACTCATACTATCTCATAGTCTTATATTATGTAATGTAACATATAAACATGAGTAGACTCAGACTGTCAACAAACAGATATGAGTGAGAAGTTGTGAGAAGAGATGGGACAGAGGCTACAGGGTCTCAACACGCAGTGAGAATGCTGAAGGGGGAGACAACATCAACTGTTAGATGGAGTAACATTGGATAGAGTAGTGAGTTAGTTGACACTCTAAGATGTGTACATTAGCTACACCAACATTGATATAGTGGGGACTTGACTGTGAAATATTACTGAGTGAGTCAATCATAGTGAATAGTCAGCAATAGTTACTGTGACTGTAAGTCAGCTCAAAGACATGGGCAGCGGGTGTGATGGAAAATTTTTATCTGTAACACAAAACTGATGGGAAATATTGTTATCTAAAGCTGCAGTATTAAGTATTATACAAACACTATTTAGCTGATAAATTTACTAGATGAAGGTTAAAGTCCCAAGGTGAAGGGGTGTGTTTTATATACTCTGTTACTAAGTTTTGAATTAAGCAAAGGGGAGGAATATTTCTGTGCTGTTATCAATGTATTGACGTCATGTCTGTCACTTGTTAAATATAAATATATAATACTTGAGATAAACATTCTCATGTGATACAATGTAGTCTAGAGTTATATTGACTATTTCTACAATACTCAGGGTGGGTCACCTGACAGCCCACATGTATCTACACTACAACACATGTAGGTACTTCTCCTCAGTTGAAGATGTAGTATAGAGATGAGCTGCCTTCATTCTAGCATTATATATACAGTCACGTGTCTGTAGTACCACAGAGATTCTCTCTAGAACTCAGTCTCAGTACCACAGATTCTTTCCATGTCACGACACTCAATCAAACAGTTTATATCTAATACTGCAGGGAACTTGAAATATCATAGAAAATGGACTTCCTTGTCATAATAGATACCAGGTGTGATCTTTTGTAAAAGCCTGAAGAGCAAGCTTCAATATAAAACTTTTTTTGTGAGTTTCCAGTTTAAAAACCTCATTATCTGAATATTATTTGATTTGACAGATGAGCGTTCTTATGGAAATATTTGGCGGGCGTGTCCGTGTCATAATCAGAGTGTGTGGTCACATTGACTAATCAAATTAATCATGTTTGTTAATGGGGGACTGATAATTGTGGTCTTTTAACTACTTACTTATTTACTTAGTTGTTATTTAGTTTATCCAATCAAATGTTGATTCTTGGTTAAAGTTGTCACGTGACTTAGCAGTCCGGTTCAATACTGCTGCACTATCTACACTCGCACAGAGATCATCTTTCAACCAACATCTTCTATATCAGAGCCGAAACTAGTAAGTTTGTAAAATATATTTAATTATTGTAAGTTACTTTTATTCTGCTATCATTTCAAATAATTTCATAATAGACTGCTATTCCCATATTATTATGTAGCACACAGATGCCATTAATATTAAAATACATTAAAATTGTAATTGATATTTTATAACTTTTGGATTTGCAAAGTGTAATTCTTGAGTTGAAAAGTAGATAGCCAACAATTTTTTAGTAATCAAAAAGAATGCTAGTATTTTATACAATATTTTTAGGTTTTTTTTCCAACTCAGAATGGCAGATTCTAGAATAATCAAGAGAAAGCTCAATGACTCATACAGATGTGGATACTGCAACCAGCATTTCAACAATTTAGGAGATCCCAGAACCCTGCCCTGTCTACATGTCTACTGTATGAGGTGTTTGCAGACAGATATTGGCTACAGGAAAGATCACATCAAGTGTGCATATTGTGGGTGAGTTACTGTCAGCCCACAAACAATATGACTTACTGTTTATAATTTCCAATATGTAACACAGTAATCAATTCTCTGAACAAGTGATTAGATTTGTATATTACTGATTGCTGTATTGAATTGTTGGACAAACTATGTCAAAATTAAGGTACGCTGAAGTAAAAAACCTTTTTGTGAGTCATTTATTGAATACAACTTCTATGAAATTTTGTTTGCAGTAAGCAATTCTATGACATCACGGATCCCACAACTCTACCAGTGGCTAAGCTGGGTGATGTTCTAGAATACAAAACTCCTCCCAAACCTACACCCATTCTCTGTGATGTGTGTGAGGATGGAACAGAGGCTGTAGTCTTCTGTGTGGAGAGTGAGAAGAAGTTGTGTGAACAGCATCAGCAGGTGAGTTGTGTGTTGACTGTAGCTACTAGTACAGGACATACTGATGAGTTATACTGTAGAATTCTCTTCTAGTCTCAGGAAAGACAGAGATATGTCATGGCTGTATGTCTGTGTGTCTGTCGGTGTGTATAGTACAGCACACTGTCTTCTGTGCTGCTGTTATCACCTTACATTATATACCATCTAGTACTGTCAACCTGACTATCAATACCTTATATGCAAGCACCAACCTACTAGCTGTGATTCATGATTCAACCATGTTTTCTGTTGTTAGAACCATGAAGCACACTTGAAGACTTACATGAACACTACACACCAGTTTGTTCCCATTGACCTCTACACAGCATCTCCACAGCGTTACTCCGTTACTAACTGTGAACATCATGAACACCATCAGCTGATAGAGGCGTGTTCTCAGTGTCACCAGAGATTCTGTATTCGGTGTGACTCTAAGAGTGGATGTGGAAAAGTGGCAGGTGATTTCTTTCTTTCACTTCTCTAACTTTAGCTGTTTATAACATCCACCGAGTTTGAGAAAGCATATCTAAGTTTAAATGAGAGTAGCATGTGTTCCTGTGTAGCCACATGAATAGAACTCAGTCTAAGGTAACGATACACTGAATGTCTTGAGGTAAATACTTGAATATTATTTCAGGGAGAAAAGCAGCTTCTCACAACGTAACATCGTTGAATGATTTATCCCGTGAGCTGAGAGACAAACTGACTGAGGAAATGAAGATTCTGTCTGAGAAGATTTCAGAGTTGAATGACATATCAAAGAATGCCTGGAGACAGCTGAGTGAGATAGAAGATGATGTGAAGAAGATGTTTGCCAGAGTATATGCTACAGTTAATGCAAAGGTTGGCAGACATGTTTGTAGAGAATATAGATAACTACTATTTAGAGTAAAACTGTGTAGTCTAATTCTCTAATGTTATGCTGCAGTACAAAACTTCATATGTACTCAGAAATCGGCAGCCATTAAACCATCACCATTCTGTGTACAAGTAGCAGTAGTCATTCATCACGTGACACTCAGTGCAGGTGAACCTGTCAATACAGATGACTCACTCATCCTTCTGCAACTGTCAATCACTCACACAGGGAGGTTGGCTGTGTGAGTGATTGACAGGAAGGAGGAGGAGACTAGTCACATGATGTACTAGCAGTCTACTGTGTATAGAGTGTCACATGACTGAGTCACTGTGTGTCTATTCAGTGGGTGGTCTGTCAGCTGTCACTCTCATGTCAAGTGTAGAGGTTGTGAGGTGCAGATGTGGTTATAATGTGTTACTATTTATTAGATAGAAGAGATTAGAAAGAGAGGTGAGGAACTGAAGGATGAATTATCAGAATATCTGAGAAGCAGCACAGAGATGGTGGTTAATTATAGATATGACCTGGCCTTGAGTAAGATAATGGGCAGACAGTCTCTGGTGGACAGAGTACAACATGCAGTTGATAAGTTCAATGATGCAGGCATTGTGAGAGACTACAAAGAGATGAGTGAGGAGATGGAAAAGGCTACAGATATTGGTGTAATAGAGAAGTGTGTACTTCCTGACAGCATCTTGGTACCAACATGTAGGTGGAGTCTATAAATAGTAACACTAACTATAAATAACTTTCTGCTTGTAAATCAATTGAATTTCATTCGTTAATTTTTTTAAAGTCTCAGATATTTAGAAATGTTGCTGCGTTTCATGTTGACATTTATTAGAGGATTGAGTTTTGTTATTTCTACTCTCACATTATGAGACATTTCTGCAGTGTTTCAGAGTTTATGATGTATAAGTGAGCTACTAAACTGTGTTATGCTGACTACCTGCTGTCAGTATTAACAAAACACTCTCTACCTGTGCAGGTGATGAGATTCTCAAGTTATAGAATTGTTATTTTGTTGTTGCAGACAGTGAAGACAGTCTGGGACTGAAGCTGCTGCAGCCACCATCTTCTCTACAGTCTGATGGACTTCCTGTACGTGGAAAGTGTGGGACAGTAGACATCTCAGCTGATGGACATCTCATGTGTGTGACACCAGAAGGTGTAGAAGTAATAAATAGACACACTCTGAATACTATCAGCTCAGTGAAGGACACCAACACTACAGTGTGGGGGGAGATAATCCAACCTGAAGGGGTGATGGTTGGCAGCTGTTATAACAAGAAGGAGAAATCAGCTGAAATCGCACTTCTTGATCCGAACTCCTTTGAGAAGTCTCGCTCTCTCTACAAACATTCAGTAGATGGACTCATAGCCTATAGAATAGCTCAGCACCTCTCTCTAGTGTATATTGTAGACAGGAGAGAGAAACAGCTGGTAGTCTATAATCTAGTTGACAATAAAATACAGAAGTTTCCACTTCCTGAGAATAAGTACCCTGACCCTGTATGCATCCTCCCAGACTCAACTCTCCTTATAGGAGACTGCACTGAAGATGGTAAAGTGAGAAGATATAAAGTGGAGAACACAACTCTCACTCTGATGTGGGAATTCCCTCACATCTCAGAACCAACTGGTATTTCCTTTGATCCAACATCTGAACTGATTCACATCTGTACACTGGAAGGACCTCTCCTCATCCTCTCACTTGAAGGTAAATACTCTGTTTATTATAGTAAGTTTAGTTACTCTAATACAGGGCTGTTCAACAGGCGACCCCAGGGCTGGTTGTGACCCCCAGCCTACATTTATGTGCCTCTCAAAGGCCAATACAAAGTCATTTCACGCATGTATGTGAATTGTAGTGAAAACATCGCTTTTTAAATGCCATATTTATGCACATACTACATACATTCAGCCTGCAGTAACTATTAGGACTTCATTATGTAATGAGTCATAGGAATTTGGAATAAAGTTATTTGAAAAGTACTGATACTGTGACCTGCAGCTTACACTAAAGTTTACAATGTGGCCCTCCCTACTAGAATATTCCATTTCAGTGACCTTTGCTCTGAAATATTTAGACAGCCCCCCTCCCCCCCTGCTCTAATACAATATTGTGATAACTTATTATTATCTGTAAACAACTTCCACTCATAGGCTATATTATATGTCTAATTAGTACTGGCGATAGTTAGTATTTCATGGAAGTGTTTTACAGTAATTTTAGAGGTGCTCAGTCTAACAACTGTACAGACTGCCAGCTACACATGAGTTATGAGTTGTAGTTTGACTTCAGTCTAGTGCTGCTATTGTTTTGGTCATCAGATAATTTAAAGATAAATAATTTGATAATTTTTGACTGGCATTACTGAGACTATTGTAATTTGATGATGGCTGGTAGAGCAGTGTTTGCTGGTGGGACTCAGGTGGCTGTGGTTGGTTCTTGTCAAGTATTTAATATGTGATAATGTTGGAGTATATCTTATATTATGTAATTATTTATAATTATATTAGCTGAGCACTAAGTTTGTATGTTGAGTTTCTTCTCTCCATGTTGTCATTTATTATGAAGTAAGGAGTAGAGCAGCTCAGTGAATTATTCAATACTGACTGGTAGAAGTGCAGCTGCAGGTATATTATTGAACATATTTCAGTTACTATATTATACTAGAAAGTAGAAACTGCATGTAGTTGTGTCAGCTGTTGTGATGTCACTGTAGTCTGTCTGTTTGTCTCAAACTGATACAATCTGGTGTTATTCTATTTACAGGTGAACTGCTGGTAAGAATTCCCAGAGAAAGTCTTGGTGTGAGTAGCTGGGTGTGTGACATTGCTGTGTATAACAGAGACAAGGTGATTCTAGCATGTAGAGATGATGGACTGAGGAGATACACAATAAAATACTAAACTTATCAGCTACAGTTTACTAATAATCAGCTCAGTGAGGTCATCAATACATACACTTAGTACATGTCAAATATAATATATTGTGTTCTACTTACAGTGTAATAATACTTCAGTATAATATTATATATTCCACAGGACTTACACTACTTATATGTAGTATTTGATGTTGATTAGTAATTATTATGTAACATATTCACTCTGCTATGCTGTCACTACTCTGTAGTCATATTTACTCAATAAAGTTTGCTTGTTTCTGACTGGTTTATGACTCATCTACCTACTTAGTCATAATAATTTAAATATTTCTCTTCACAACAATAGCTCTTTTATTTGAGAGGTAAATAATGCATGCTTTTCAGCTCAACATGAGTCTAGTTACTTCCTTATCAAGTAGTAGCTGTATATAACTTGTGAATTTAAATGGCTGGTACAGAGTAGAACAAATATTCCTGCATATATCATGTGTTTTATAAGTATTGTATATAAAAAGGGTGACTGTAATAAATTGTAGAACTGCAGCTATTCTTAGCAAGTATGTAGGAATTGCTGGTAAAAGATGACTCATATCCCACCAATCAGTCATGTTTAGGGTATACTCCCTAGGGCCTAGACACACTTTGCTGTAGCATAAAATGTCAGCCATTTTTACAAGTGTCTGAGCTTCTTGTACAGCGTTGTGGTACGTTAGGATCAAGCACTGTTTGATTCAAACAAATTCCGGCGGGCTCCTATTGGAGAGGAAGACATTCGCGTCAATTCATTGGATATAAATGTCCAATTAAGTGTCATCGATGGTACCCAATACCGCACTTTGAGAAATTCAGTCGGACATTAAACTGGCTGACATTTTACGTTACGGCCTACGACGTGGCAGAGTGTGTCCAGGGGGATAGCCTGACTGCCATACTGAACTCAGTACCAATGCAAGACAACTCCAGTAATTAGTGTAAATTTATCTTGTTTCAGTATTTATATCATGTATAAGCAACCCGAGTGCAGTAGTCTGGGATATTGAGTTTGAAGTTGGGGGTTTAAGTTTCCAGTCTAAGTCCTTAACTCTACACTTGAGAACCACAAACTTGCTGCACTTGATCACCCCCAAGTCGGAGCTGCTTATAGAAAGATTATTTTCTTGTATTTGCACCATGCAGTGTGTGCTCTGCAATGCTTCACATCTAATATTATATTATTATACAAGCCTGTCACGTGACTTACATCATGATTGTAGGATTGCATTGCTAAACTTGGTGTACATGTTCCTCCCCTGTAAGTTCCTGTAACTAAGAACCAGCCAATCAGCCAATAATGTACTTCCATTAGCTGATTACGTAATGCAAACTAGTATTACTATCTGTTAGATGAGCAACAAGTGAAATTGCTGTGTTGTTGCTAGAATTGTGTAGGAGTTAAGTTGAATAACTTCCTGTACCATCATAAGGATATAAATAGCTGTCATGGAGGTTCAACTAAATACTGGTTGTTATTTCACTGTGGAAAACAGAATAAGTATAGGTATAGCTTCCAGTTTTTCTGGTTAGGAAAAGCACCACACAAGTGGCTTACAAATAATTTTGTTTCATTATGTAAATAACCAGTGTAACCTCAACTTGACTTTACTAACTCCTCTGTGTGCCCTTCCTCTACTCTGTATATAATTCACTAGCATCTATATTTATATTTGAAAACTGAAGAACATGTCTAGCCATCACCAGCAATATTTCTATATTTATTTCCCATTCAAAAGGTAGAACATGAGATGCATTAAGAACATTGTATTAAATACCAATATCGTGAATAACTAAATTAGTGCAGTTTTAATAAAATTAAAAACATCAAATACAAATAATCAATTGTAGCATATTATTGCATAGAAATATGATACCAAAACTTGCATAAAATATTTTACATATAAAAACCTAAAACATTGTTCATAGCTCAACATGAAATAGAAATAATAAAAATATATATTCTATAGCCAATATAAATGTTACGAGATATGCTAGTCACTAGATATGTACTATTAACTATATACAAACATGGATACTGTTACAATATATTTACCTGCTAAAAGTACAGGTGAATAATATGACATGAGAATATTATACATTTCAGATCTTGATACTCACTATGCTAATTGTAAATAGAGAGAATATTTAATGATTACTCCACAATGTAAACATTCTAAGCTGAGAACTACATCCACAATGTTACATACTGATAATTTATTTCTCTAGCAATGTCAGTGTTTCCATAGCAACAATATTTCAAACAAAGTAGACTTCAGTTCCTGTTGTTTCGTCTACGAGCAAGAAGGGGGTTCTCTGACAGCCCGATATTCTTGAGATGTACTTGGTCCTCATCTATTCTCCTCTCTGCCAATGCTCTGTCCATCTCATCCTATCAAACAGAGTATTATCAGAGCATATATATCAGAGTAGTATAATATGTAGTGTATATATAGTATATATTATACAGACACACAGACACACAGACAGACACTAACCTGAACTTCCATCCAGTGATCATTCTCTTCTCTGAGGATATCCTGAGTAGCCAGAGGTGTCTGGGGGACAGCCAGGTTATTCTGTATAACACACAGTCACAGCTATGAGTTGGTGCACACATTATTATCATTATTATAATACGATATAAATATATTGCTGATTTATAAAACAGCCAGAGAATATAGCCACAGATCTATCCTCTAGAACACTGTCACTAACCACTCAGTGTGTACCCTGTGGTCCCTCAGTGCTGTAGTGGGATAGTTCTAGGGCTAAACCCGAGCTCCAACGACTCTTATAACAAGTCACATTAAAGTAACACTGATGTCTAGAGAACTTACAGCTATCCAAGGATGTCTAACCACTTGCTGTATGGTCAACCTCTTATCAGGGTCTGTGTTCAACAGACTCTTTATTAAGGATTTGGCTGTAAGAGAATCATAACAATTCTATAGCTGATGAGTGGATTACATTTCAAATACTACCTTCAGATAACAAGCACACACTCAAAGTAACACTCAATAATCATACTCAGTCACGCAGAGTTACCAGTTACCACGTGAGAAGACACTAAATACAGACCATCGTCTGAGACTTGTCCCCACTCGGCCACCGGGAACTCATACTGGCCATTCCTTATTCTCTTCTTCATCCCAGGGGAGATGGGCTGTCCGTGGTTTGAGTAGAAGGGAGGATAACCACACAACAGGATGTACATGATGACCCCTAGTGACCACATGTCACATGACTTGTCGTACTTCTCTGGTCCCAGAACCTCCGGAACTAAAATTATATTACAGTCACCGTGGTTACTCGCTATATTTACTATAGTTACCATGGTTACTCATTATGTTTACTAGAGTTACCATGGTTACTCGCTACATTTACTATAGTTACCATGGTTACTCACTATGTTCACTATAGTTACCATGGTTACTCGCTATGTTTACTACAGTTATGACAGTTTTGTGTCAATAATTCTCCAGTGTAGCATAATTTGACATGACTTGAAGGTCCAGTGCTTCAGCAGATAGAGTCTTGACTAGTACTAACTACACATGTATAGCCCTATTCCCTACTTACCAACATAGTACGGGGTGTAACAGGGCGCCGTCAATGATTTATCTGAGCCCGTGTACTTGGCAAATCCGAAATCTGTGAGTTTAAGCACAGCACCCGGCCCCTTCTTTGTATACAATAGGTTCTCAGGCTACAAGACACACAGTAGAAATTAATTATCATGTATACGAGTAAATAGAATTAGTACTAGAGTTAGTGAATAGAATTAGTACTAGAGTTAGTGATAGAGTTAGTGGTAGAGTGAGTGATATAGTTAGTGAGAGAGTTAGTGAGAGTTAGTGAGAGAGTTAGTGAAGAGAGTTAGTGATAGTTAGTACTAGAGTTAGTGATAGAGTTAGTGAGAGAGTTAGTGATAGAGTTAGTGATAGAGTTAGTACTAGAGTGAGTGATAGAGTTAGTGAGAGAGTTAGTGATAGAGTTAGTGATAGAGAGAGAGAGAGAAGTATAACCTTCAAGTCTCTGTGAGCAATGTCTAGATGGTGTAGAAATGCTATGGCCTCCACAATGTCCCTCATAATAGCAGCTGCTTCTACAACACAAAACATGTGTTATATATGACTAGAAGATACAGTGTATTCTAATGAATACTACTACCAGTACCACTACTGCTGCTACTATAACAGCCAGTCTAATAGTAACAAAGGGAAGATAATCTCACCTCTCTCAGTGAAGGCATTGTCTGCTCATGCTTGAATAGAAGTGAACAACTCCCCACCTTCCATGCTGGAAATACAAAGGAAAACTACACATAGCATTACATCACCACATCTGTTACCATAGTTACCACAAATGTTACTATAGTTACCACACTTGTTACCCTAGTTACCACATCTGTTACCATAGTTACTACATCTGTTACCATAATATCATTTATTGATGACTTTCATTGCAGGTTATTCTTACACAGCTTAACCATTGAACTGGCTTGAAAGTTCAAAGTTCATACGTTCTTCACATACATGTAGATCAATATTATCGTTAAAAATCATTTCATTGACCAATAGAAACAAGAAACTGAGTAAACACCAGCCTACCATTCCATGACAACGAGCAGACACCTGTTACCACCGTATACATTCTCGTACACGTCTATTATAGACACAATATGTCTGCAGGAAGACGCTCTCGAGTGTAGCTGTATTTCTCTCCGTGCTTTCGGAACATCTCTAAGAACCTACAAATTCTTGTCTTATAATACCTCAACAATAACACTGAGTTAATATAGGAAAAGATATCTCAGTTGACAAGTACTGATAGAAGCTGTTCTACCACCCTGCTATTTGTATCCTTAGAAAGTCTGAACTGTGGTGATTCTGACCAACATGGTTGTGTCTTGTCTACTGTGAATATATGCAGGAAGATAAAATATCCACTTAACCTGAGATGATGCCGTCTATATTGTGACATCTATTTTTCTGATACATGCTAGATATGCTCTTTTTAATATGTCAGCAAGCTTACTACTCAACCTTCTTTCTGATTTAATAGAGACTCCCCCCACATTGCTAAGCTAAGCTTTGGACACCATCATTTGATATATTCGTTGACATTACTTGCCAACACCCAACAGGATTTTGTAGAGTCTAAGACCGATATAAAAATAGTTAGCTTGAATATGGACTATAGTCTAAGTGAGAGCCACAAGTTGTGTGCATACAGTCACTGTCTGCGGGTATTACCACTAACATTAGAGAGCAGGTTATAACACGTCTAAGTGTACTACTATTCCACCGGCACCAGTATTGATAAACTTTCAGAATTATTATATTATGAACTAATGATTAAATTATATTACATTCATACTGATACTCATATTTTAAGTCATATCATAATGATAATAAGTAATAATAATAATTAATAATTTAAATATATAATGATTGTGTCTTGTCTACTGTGAATGTATGCAGGAAGACTAATACTTTCTATATTGTGATATCATACTAAGAGTACATATAATTCAGTAACTTACATTATCATACTAAGAGTATATATAATTCAGTAACTTACACTATCATACTAAGAGTATATATAATTCAGTAACTTACATTATCATACTAAGAGTAAATATAATTCAGTAACTTACATTATCATACTAAGAGTATATATAATTCAGTAACTTACATTATCATACTAAGAGTACATATAATTCAGTAACTTACATTATCATACTAAGAGTATATATAATTCAGTAACTTACATTATCATACTAAGAGTATATATAATTCAGTAACTTATATTATCATACTAAGAGTACATATAATTCAGCAACTTACATTATCATACTAAGAGTATATATAATTCAGTAACTTACATTACCATACTAAGAGTACATATAATTCAGTAACTTACATTATCATACTAAGAGTACATATAATTCAGTAACTTACATTATCATACTAAGAGTATATATAATTCAGTAACTTACATTATCATACTAAGAGTATATATAATTCAGTAACTTACATTATCATACTAAGAGTACATATAATTCAGTAACTTACATTATCATACTAAGAGTATATATAATTCAGTAACTTACATTATCATACTGAGAGTGCATATAATTCAGTAACTTACATTATCATACTAAGAGTACATATAATTCAGTAACTTACATTATCATACTGAGAGTACATATAATGCAGTAACTTACATTGTCATACTAAGAGTATATATAATTCAGTAACTTACATTATCATACTGAGAGTACATATAATTCAGTAACTTACATTATAATACTAAGAGTATATATAATTCAGTAACTTACATTATCATACTAAGAGTTAATATAATTCAGTAACTTACATTATCATACTAAGAGTATATATAATTCAGTAACTTACATTATCATACTACGAGTATATATAATTCAGTAACTTACATTATAATACTAAGAGTACATATAATTCAGTAACTTACATTATCATACTAAGAGTATATATAATTCAGTAACTTACATTATAATACTAAGAGTACATATAATTCAGTAACTTACATTATAATACTAAGAGTACATATAATTCAGTAACTTACATTATAATACTAAGAGTATATATAATTCAGTAACTTACATTATAATACTAAGAGTACATATAATTCAGTAACTTACATTATAATACTAAGAGTACATATAATTCAGTAACTTACATTATAATACTAAGAGTACATATAATTCAGTAACTTACATTATAATACTAAGAGTACATATAATTCAGTAACTTACATTATCATACTAAGAGTACATATAATTCAGTAACTTACATTATCATACTACGAGTATATATAATTCAGTAACTTACAGTATCATACTAAGAGTACATATAATTCAGTAACTTACATTATCATGTTTGACAGACGCATGCCAATGAATCACAAGTTGTCTTCTCCTTGTCTATGGTGACTAGAAAGTGCAGGTACTCTTGGTGTCTGTCTACAGAATTTGACTTCACTGTTTTACTGCTATGACTCAACTCCCCTCTCCTCACCACTGTAGACATAAACTCCTAGACAACAAACAATAAGGTAAGTCTCTAATCAGTTACTATTGATTAGAAAGGGTGGGTTGTACCTCTGTGTATTCGTAGCTGTGCTTGCTATAGTTTCTATTTTAAAGCTGAGAATTGCCTCAAATTATTCAAACTTACTTTCAGGGCCTATGTAGTTGTTGAAAAGGTACGGAACTGGGGTGTTTAACATTCATGAAGACATTAAATGTAATCATTGGGTCTCAATCTCAAAGTCAACGCATATAGACTGCTATGTTAATTTGAATATTCAGTTTAGCTATTGGCAAAGATTATGAAGAACCTAAAAACAGTATAGAAGGTTGATAATTTTTTTTCATGATAACTACTAGAGAAAGCCTCTAAGTTATAACATGATCCTATTAATAATAATATTATGATAATCATAAATAAGATACCATGACACTGACAGTACTGTAACGTGAAACTGAGGTATCAATGTACAACTGACTGTATAGTGTATAATAATATAGCTAAGCACTGAGTGGTTTACTATAACAGTATTATATGCATATAACTTATAGTAATTACCTTGTAGATGACTCCTTTTGTTCTGGTACGTCTACCTGAAGCTGGGTCTTACAGAGGAGTGACTTAGGATAGCTGTTGGATGTAGCAAGACTTCCTGCCGGTTAGGTCCACGTCAGCTAGCTCAGGATAGGTTGCTGTAGTTACAAGGGTCACTGCATCTCCAAATAAAGATAAAGCCACGTAGCTGTAGGTCAGCTTTGAAGTTGATATTAATGGCAGCTGTAACGGTGTCTGGTAGACGAAAATCAAAATGTAATTAATATTATAGCAAACCTAGTAATTGTTACAGACAACAGAAGTTAGTGTGTATATCCTTATGATAATAATTATCTTCAGACTGCATCCGAATAAAATATTAATGGAATGAAAGTTGGAATCAAAGACTTCAAAAGAGATAGAATTAAGAATGTGAATTTGAATAATTCCATCACAACAACAGTAACCATAAGCCATAAATGATTAGGCAATTTAGGTCTCTGGTCATGAATGCAGGATTGAAAAGTAACACTAAATAGCAAAGTACCACTACTAACTCTAAGATTAGGAGTAAGTCTAAGTTAGTATAACTATAAGACGGTAAGTATTAGTATAACTTATAAGTAATTAAGTTACAAGTATAAGTATTAGTATAAGACTAAGTTATTAGTTAGTGAAAGTATAACTATAACTCTATAATTATAACATTGAAAAATCAAAAAGCACTAGTTCCTAATATACAAGTTAATCTTCAGTTTTATTATTATCCGGCGACAAATAGTATAACTATAAAAAGTTAAAAAAGAATATTTCATACTCATAGTCACCTTTTAAAAAGTAATTCCAACTGATAATGCACGGGTAAACATTAAAGAGCGGAAACGGATATGGTAATGGGCGTGTACTTCTAGCTCTTATGAAGGCAAGGTTGCCGGTTTCTGGTTTTTATTGCTTGCTATTCTTTGCTGCTGCAGAATAATCACTAAGCTGACTTAAATGTTTAGAACACACGCTATGCATGCTGCTAAATGAGAAAACAAATGAAACTATCTGCTGTAGATATTATTACTATATAAATGTGACTGCCAGGGATTCTATAAGCTCCGCCCACCTATGTTCCACTAGTATGTCAGTAGATAATACTTGTGTGTTGATTTTAGATGGGATGTACCTACTGAGAAAGAGTATGTTGGAGTTATCATCACTTGCTAAAGTATCTCTGTACATCAACTTGATTATAGACAATACAGTAACAAGAATTTACCACTAAGAGGTCAATAGTTAAACACTATTGGCCAATTATTGGCTGGATATTTGTATAGTATTATTAGTGTTATGATTGTCTAAGTGGAAATAACCACTAATAAGTTTTGTTGCACTGTATAATTTATTCTTTTTTCAGTTTATTGTTATTTAATTACTACATTAATGACAGTTGCTGTACCTGTCACACCAGTTGACATGTGTCACTTTGTTGACATGTATACAGCAGGTGGTTCTCATAGCTTGATAGTGACAGACACTGTAAATATCTAACACTTGGTCTGCTAACTATTACCAACTATAATGTGGGATCTATTAGCTGATGTAAAAGTTTTCCAATGTACATTAAAAGCTAGGAGTTGTCTCCTATATTCACTGTGTCTAAAGTGAGTGCAAGAAGCTGTTACTCTGAGAAATAATCAAGTGACCACCCACTAAGTAATCATGTGACCACCCACTAAGTAATCATGTGACCACCCACTAAGTAATCAAGTGACCATCCACTAAGTAATCATGTGACCACCCACTAAGTAATCAAGTGACCACCCACTAAGTAATCATGTGACCACCCACTAAGTAATCATGTGACCATCCACTAAGTAATCATGTGACCACCCACTAAGTAATCATGTGACCACCCACTAAGTAATCAAGTGACCACCCACTAAGTAATCATGTGACCACCCACTAAGTAATCATGTGACCATCCACTAAGTAATCATGTGACCACCCACTAAGTAATCATGTGACCATCCACTAAGTAATCATGTGACCACCCACTAAGTAATCATGTGACCATCCACTAAGTAATCATGTGACCACCCACTAAGTAATCATGTGACCATCCACTAAGTAATCATGTGACCACCCACTAAGTAATCAAGTGACCACCCACTAAGTAATCATGTGACCACCCACTAAGTAATCATGTGACCACCCACTAAGTAAGTTTGTCTCAAACCCAGTTTCCATGACAACTAATAACAGAGACAGGAAATAACTAAACCTCACTCTGATAGTAGTACCACGTGACTCCTTGTTATTGAGCAATGTCTAATAAGTAATATCAATATAATAAAGATAATGCATAATATATTCACTCTGGGGTAGCAGCTACTTAACATATTTTAGTGTCAACCTTTTAATGGCTGCTAACACTTTAGAGAAAGAAACTTGTTTGTTTTGTGATAAAATATCCTAAACACTTGAGTGCAGATTAAATATTTCAAGAGATTTATTGGTATAATTATAAATATTATAAAGATAATGGTAATTACATTAAAGTGACAAATTAACATATTTTAGTGCCAACCTTTTCTGGTTGACAACACCTTAGAGAAAGAACTTGTTTTGTAGATAAAATATCTCATTACTTGCATGTAACTTAAATATTTACACTCTTTTATTAGCATAACTATAAATATAATACAGTTTGACATATTCCAGAGTAGTTTGGTCACTCAAGTATTACTCTATACTTAATGATGTCTCACACAGTCCAACTCTTGTATATAATCATGTACCACTTTACTCTCCCTTCCAGACTAGAGGTTAAAGTCAGCTACCTTACCTGCTGCCTATTATTCTACTCAGCTGCTGCTAGGAAGTGGAATATTCTAACCAATAAGACAACAGTAAAGTATTTTCTGCCTTGCTCTAAGCTCTAAGCTCATTTATGTAGTGTTTGTGTCAATCTGGTAAAGCAGTGTCCATATTACCCCATGACTCATACAGTGAGAATGCTGAAGGGGGAGACAACATCAACTGTTAGATGGAGTAACATTTGATAGAGTAGTGAGTTAGTTGACACTCTAAGATGTGTACATTAGCTACACCAACATTGATATAGTGGGGACTTGACTGTGAAATATTACTGAGTGAGTCAATCATAGTGAATAGTCAGCAATAGTTACTGTGACTGTAAGTCAGCTCAAAGACATGGGCAGCGGGTGTGATGGAAACTTTTTATCTGTAAAACAAAACTGATGGGAAATATTGTTATCTAAAGCTGCATTATGAAGTATTATACAAACACTATTTAGCTGATAAATGTACCAGATAAAGGTTAAAGTCCAAGGTGAAGGGGTGTGTTTTATATACTGTGTTACTAAGTTTTAGATTAAGTAAATAGAGGAGGAATATTTCTGTGCTGTTATCTTCATGTTTGTCACTTGTTAAATATAAATATATAATATTTGAGATAAACATTCTCATGTGATATAATGTAGTCTAGAGTTATATTGACTATTTCTACAATACTCAGGGTGGGTCACCTGACAGCCCACATGTATCTACACACTACAACACGTGTAGGTACTTCCCCTCAGTTGAAGATGTAGTATAGAAATGAGCTGCCTTCATTCTAGCATTATATATACAGTCACGTGTCTGTAGTACCACAGAGATTCTCTCTAGAACTCAGTCTCAGTACCACAGATTCTTTCCATGTCACGACACTCAATCAAACAGTTTATATCTAATACTGCAGGGAATATGAAATATCATAGAAAATGGACTTCCTTGTCATAATAGATACCAGGTGTGATCATTTGTAAAAGCCTGAAGAGCAAGCTTCAATACAAAACTTCTTTTGTGAATTTCCAGTTTAAAAACCTCATTACATCTGAATAGATATCATATTTTAGTTCAGTAGATATATTATTATTTGAAAGATGAGTGTTCTTATGGAATTATATGGTGGGCGTGTCCGTGTCATAATCAGAGTGTGTGGTCACATTGACTAATCAAATTAACCATGTTTGTTAATGGGGGACTGAGAATTGTGGTCTTTTAACTACTTACTTATTTACTTACTCGTTATTTAGTTTATCCAATCAAATGTTGATTCTTGGTTAAAGTTGTCACGTGACTTAGCAGTCTGTTTCAATACAGCTGCACTGTCTACACTCGCGCAGAGATCACCTTTCAACCGACATCTTCCATAGCAGAGCCGAAACTAGTAAGTTTGTAAATTATATTTTATTATTGTAAGTTACTTTTATTCTACTATCATTTCAAATAATATCATAATAGACTGCTATTTTCATATTATTATGTAGCACGCAGATGCATTAATATTAAAATACATTAAAATTGTAATTGATATTTTATAACTTTTGCATTTGCAAAGTGTAATTCTTGAGTTGAAAAGTAGATAACCAACAATTTTCTAGTAATCAAAATGAATGCTAGTATTTTATACAATATTTTAGGTTTTTTTTCCAACTCAGAATGGCAGATTCTAGAATAATCAAGAGAAAGCTCAATGACTCATACAGATGTGGATACTGCAACCAGCAGTTCAACAATTTAGGAGATCCCAGAACCCTGCCCTGTCTACATGTCTACTGTATGAGGTGTTTGCAGACAGATATTGGCTACAGGAAAGATCACATCAAGTGTGCATATTGTGGGTGAGTTACTGTCAGCCCACAAACAATATAACTTACTGTTTATAATTTCCAATATGTAACACAGTAATCAATTCTCTGAACAAGTGATTAGATTTGTATATTACTAATTGCTGTATTGAATTGTTGGACAAACTATGTCAAAATTAAGGTACGCTGAAGCTAAAAAAACTTGTTGGTGAAACATTTAATGAATACAACTTCTATGAAATTTTGTTTGCAGTAAGGAATTCTATGACATCACGGATCCCACAACTCTACCAGTGGCTAAGCTGGGTGATGTTCTAGAATACAAAGCTCCTCCCAAACCTCCACCCATTCTCTGTGATGTGTGTGAGGATGGAACAGAAGCTGTAGTCTTCTGTGTAGAGAGTGAGAAGAAGTTGTGTGAACAGCATCAGCAGGTGAGTTGTGTGTTGACTGTAGCTACTAGTACGGGACATACTGATGAGTTATACTGTAGAATTCTCTTCTAGTCTCAGGAAAGACAGAGATATGTCATGGCTGTATGTCTGTGTGTCTGTCGGTGTGTATAGTACAGCACACAGTCCTCTGTGCTGCTGTTATCACCTTACATTATATACCATCTAGTACTGTCAACCTGACTATCAGTAACTTATATGCAAGCACCAACCTACTAGCTGTGATTCATGATTCAACCATGTTTTCTGTTGTCAGAACCATGAAACACACTTGAAGACTTACATGAACACTACACACCAGTTTGTTCCCATTGACCTCTACACAGCATCTCCACAGCGTTACTCCGTTACTAACTGTGAACATCATGAACACCATCAGCTGATGGAGGCGTGTTCTCGGTGTCACCAGAGATTCTGTATTCGGTGTGACTCTAAGAGAGGATGTGGAAAAGTGGCAGGTGATTTCATTCTTTCACTTTTCTAACTTTGGCTGTTTATAACATCCACCAAGTTTGAGAAAGCATATCTTAGTTTAAATGAGAATAGCATGTGTTCCTGTGTAGCCACATGAATAGAACTCAGTCTAAGGTAACGATACACTGAATGTCTTGAGGTAAATACTTGAATATTATTTCAGAGAGAAAAGCAGCTTCTCACAACGTAACATCGTTGAATGATTTATCCCGTGAGCTGAGAGACAAACTGACTGAGGAAATGAAGATTCTGTCTGAGAAGATTTCAGAGTTGGATGACATCTCAAAGGATGCCTGGAGACAGCTGAGTGAAATAGAAGATGATGTGAAGAAGATGTTTGCCAGAGTATATGCTACAGTTAATGCAAAGGTTGGCAGACATGTTTGTAGAGAATATAGATAACTATTACGTAATGTTTCTCCCATTCCAAGAAACTATGTATTTATTATAATATGTATAGCTATTGTAAGGAAGACTTCATACTATGTGTTAATTCTCTAATGTTATGCTGCAGTACAAAACTTCATATGTACTCAGAAATCGGCAGCCATTAAACCATCACCATTCTGTGTACAAGTAGCAGTAGTCATTCATCACGTGACACTCAGTGCAGGTGAACCTGTCAATACAGGTGACTCACTCATCCTTCTGCAACTGTCAATCACTCACACAGGGAGGTTGGCTGTGTGAGTGATTGACAGGAAGGAGGAGGAGACTAGTCACGTGATGTACTAGCAGTCTACTGTGTATAGAGTGTCACATGACTGAGTCACTGTGTGTCTACTCAGTGGGTGGTCTGTCAGCTGTCACTCTCATGTCAAGTGTAGAGGTTGTGAGGTGCAGATGTGGTTATAATGTGTTACTATTTATTAGATAGAAGAGATTAGAAAGAGAGGTGAGGAACTGAAGGATGAATTATCAGAATATCTGAGAAGCAGCACAGAGATGGTGGTTAATTATAGATATGACCTGGCAGTGAAACATGGTGTTGATAAGTTGTCTCTGGTGGACAGAGTACAACATGCAGTTGATAAGTTCAATGATGCAGGCATTGTGAGAGACTACAAAGAGATGAGTGAGAAGATAGAAAAGGCTTTAGACATCAGCATGATAGAGAAATGTTCTGTTCCTCGCAAATTCCTGGCATCTGCAAGTATGTAGAATTATTAAACAGAATTCATCACCACAAATTCAGAATTTATTCACAGCTTTCCACTTGCAGGTTTTGATAAGCTTTTTTTCTCAAATAGTTCAGCTTTGGAAGCTGACAAGTAAAAAATTAAGTTTGTGTATTTTATGTCGATATTCATTAGTGATTAGAATATTAACTTGTGTTATTTCTACTCTCACATTATGAGACATTTCTGCAGTGTTTCAGAGTTTATGATGTATAAGTGAGCTGCTAAACTGTGTTATGCTGACTACCTGCTGTCAGTATTAACAAAACACTCTCTACCTGTGCAGGTGATGAGATTCTTAAGTTATAGAATTGTTATTTTGTTGTTGCAGACAGTGAAGACAGTCTGGGACTGAAGCTGCTGCAGCCACCAGCTTCTCTACAGTTTGATGGACTTCCTGTACGTGGAAGGTGTGGGAGAGTAAACATCTCAGCTGATGGACATCTCATGTGTGGGACACCAGAAGGTGTAGAAGTAATAAATAGACACACTCTGGATACTATCAGCTCAGTGAAGGACACCAACACTACATGGTGGGTGGAGATAATCCAACCTGAAGGGGTGATGGTTGGCAGCTGCTATAACAAGAAGGAGAAATCAGCTGAAGTCGCACTTCTTGATCCGAACTCCTTTAAGAAGTCTCGCTCTCTGTACAAACATTCAGTAGATGAACAGACTCACTATTGTTTAGCTCAGCACCTCTCTCTAGTGTATATTGTAGACTGCAGAGAGAAACAGCTGGTAGTCTATAATCTAGTTGACAATAAAATACAGAAGTTCCCACTTCCTGAGATGAAGTACCCTATACCTGTATGCATCCTCCCAGACTCAACTCTCCTCATAGGAGACTTCACTGAAGATGGTAAAGTGAGAAGATATAAAGTGGAGAACACAACTCTCACTCTGATGTGGGAATTCCCTCACATCTCAGAACCAACTGGTATTTCCTTTGATCCAACATCGGAACTGATTCACATCTGTACAGGGTTAGGACCTCTCCTCATCCTCTCACTTGAAGGTAAATACTGTGTCTATTATAGTAAGTTTAGTTACTCTAATACAGTGCTGTTCAACAGGCGGCCCCAGGGCTGGTTGTGACCCCCAGCCTACATTTATGTGCCCCTCAAAGGTATACCCCACATAACATTGTTTTACACATGTATATGAATTAGAGTAGAGAAGCAACATTTTAAATGCCATATTTATACACATACTACATACATTCAGCCTGCAGTAACTATTAGGACTTCATTATGTATGAGTCATAGGAGTTTAGCATAAAGCAGTTTGAAAAATACTGATACTGTGACCTGCAGCTTACACTAAAGTTTACAATATGCCCTTCCTACTAGATTATTCCATTTCAGTGGCCTTTGCTCTGAAATAGTTAGACAGCCCCCCCCCCCCTCCCCCTGCTCTAATACAATATTGTGATAACTTATTATTATCTGTAAACAACTTCCACTCATAGGCTATATTATATGTCTAATTAGTACTGGCAATAGTTGGTATTTCATGGAAGTGTTTTACAGTAATTTTAGAGGTGCTCAGTCTAACAACTGTACAGACTGCCAGCTACACATGAGTTATGAGTTGTAGTTTGACTTCAGTCTAGTGCTGCTATTGTTTTGGTCATCAGATAATTTAAAGATAAATAATTTGATACTTTTTGACTGCCATTACTGAGACTATTGTAATTTGATGATGGCTGGTAGAGCAGTGTTTGCTGGTGGGACTCAGGTGGCTGTGGTTGGTTCTTGTCAAGTATTTAATATGTGATAATGTTGGAGTACATCTTATATTATGTAATTATTTATAATTATATTAGCTGAGCACTAAGTTTGTATGTTGAGTTTCTTCTCTCCATGTTGTCATTTATTATGAAGTAAAGAGTAGAGCAGCTCAGTGAATTATTCAATACTGACTGGTAGAAGTGCAGCTGCAGGTATATTATTGAACATATTTCAGTTACTATATTATACTAGAAAGTAGAAACCGTATGTAGTTGTGTCAGCTGTTGTGATGTCACTGTAGTCTGTCTGTTTGTCTCAAACTGATACAATCTGGTGTTATTCTATTTACAGGTGAACTGCTGGTAAGAATTCCCAGAGAAAGTCTTGGTGTGAGTGACTGGGTGTTGGACATTGCTGTGTATAACAGAGATGAGGTGTTTCTAGGATGTAGAGATGATGGACTGAGGAGATACACAATAAAATACTAAACTTATCAGCTACAGTTTACTAATAATCAGCTCAGTGAGGTCATCAATACACACACATAGTACATGTCAAATATAATATATTGTGTTCTACTCACAGTGTGATAATACTTCAGTATAATATTATATATTCCACAGGACTTACACTGCTTATATGTATTTTTTTTGTTGATTAGTAATTATTATGTAACATATTCACTCTGCTATGCTGTCACTACTCTGTAGTCATATTTACTCAATAAAAGTTTGCTTGTTTCTGACTGGTTTATGACTCATCTACCTACTTAGCCATAATAATATAAATATTTCTCTCTACAACAGTAGCTCTTTTATTTGAGAGGTAAATAATGAGTGTGTTACAGCTCAACATGAGTCTAGCTACTTCCTTATCAAGTAGTAGCTGTATATAACTTGTGAGTTTAAATGGCTGGTACAGAGTAGAACAAATATTCCTGCAGATATCATGTGTTTTATAAGTATAGTATATAAAAAGAGTTACTGTAATAAATTATAGAACTGCAGCTATTCTTAGCAAGTTTTCCTTCAATAGTTTAATAAGAGCCTCAGAAACTATATTATGTAGTTTGTGTGTGAATATGTCCCAGTGTGTGGGAATTGCTGTTTGCTGGTAAAAGACAACTCCAATCCTACCAATTATCCATGTTTAGGGTATACCACACTTTGACATAACATAAAATGTCAGCCATACTTTTGCGAGTGTTCGAGTTTCTTGTACGGCGTTGTGGTACGTTAGGATCGAGCACTGTTTGTTTCAAAAAAGTTGTGGCTGGCTCCTATTGGACAGGCAGACATTCGCGTCAATTCATTGGATATAAATGAAGTCTCATAGATCGTACCTAGTAGCGCACTTTGAGAACTTCAGTCGGACATATTAAAATGGCTGACATTTTACGTTACGGCCTACGATGTGGCAGAGTGTGTCCAGGGGGATAGTCTAACCGCCATACTGAAGTCAGTACCAGTGTAAGACAACTCCAGTAATTTAATTTAAATTTATCTTGTTTCAGTATTTATATCATGTATAAGCAACCCCAGTGCAGTAGTTTGGGAGATTGAGTTTGAAGTTGGGGGTTTAAGTTTCCAGTCTAAGCCCTTAACTCTACACTTGAGAACCACAAACTTGCTGCACTTGATCACCCCCAACTCGGAGCTGCTTATAGAAAGATTATATTCTTGTATATGCACCATGCAGTGTGTGCTCTGCAATGCTTCACAACTAATATTATATTGTCCAAGCCTGTCACGTGACTTGCATTATGGTGGTAGGGTTGCATTGTTAAACTTGGTGTACATGTTCCTCCCCACTAAGTTCCTCTACCTAAGAACCAGCCAATCAGCCAATAATGTACTTCCATTAGCTGATTACATAAAGCAAACTAGTATTACTATCTGTTAGATGAGCAACAAGTGAAATTGCTGTATTGTTGCTAGAATTGTGAAGGAGTTAGATTTAATTTGAGTAACTTCCTGTACCATCATAAGGATACAAATAGCTGTCATGGAGGTTCAACTAAATACTGGTTGTTATTTCACTGTGGAAAACAGAATAGCTTCCAGTTTTTCTGGTCAGGAAAAGCACCACACAAATGGCTTACAAATAATTTTATTTTATTATGCAAATTACCACTGTAACCTCAACTTGACTTTACTAACTCCAATGTGTGCCCTTGTATATAATTCACCAGTATCTGTTTATTATCTGTCTTTGTATTTAGACACATGAAAAGCATGTCTAGCTATAACCAGCATAACTTCAGTCCCATTCAAAAGGTAGAACATGAGATGCATCAAGAACATTGTATCAAATACCAATATCGTGAATAACTAAATTAGTGCATTTTTAATAAAATTAAAAAACATCAAATACAAATAATCAATTGTAGCATATTATTGCATAGAAATATAATACCAAAACTTACATAAAATATTTTACATATAAAAACCTAAAACATTGTTCATAGCTCAACATGAAATAGAAATAATAAAAATATATTCTATAGCCAATATAAATGTTACCAGATATGCTAGTCACTAGATATGTACTATTAACTATATACAAACATGGATACTGTTTCAATATATTTACCTGCTAAAAGTACAGGTAAATAATATGACATAAGAATATTATACATTTCAGATCTTGATACTCACTATGCTAATTGTAAATAGAGAGAATATTTAATGATTACTCCACAATGTAAACATTCTAAGCTGAGAACTACATCCACAATGTCACATACTGATAATTTATTTCTCTAGCAATGTCAGTGTTTCCATAGCAACAATATTTCAAACAAAGTAGACTTCAGTTCCTGTTGTTTCGTCTACGAGCAAGAAGGGGGTTCTCTGAAAGCCCGATATTCTTGAGATGTACTTGGTCCTCATCTATTCTCCTCTCTGCCAATGCTCTGTCCATCTCATCCTATCAAACAGAGTATTATCAGAGCATATATATCAGAGTAGTATAATATGTAGTGTATATATAGTATATATTATACAGACACACAGACAGACACTAACCTCAACTTCCATCCAGTGATCATTCTCTTCTCTGAGGATATCCTGAGTAGCCAGAGGTGTCTGGGGGACAGCCAGGTTATTCAGTATAACACACAGTCACAGCTGTAAGTTGGTGCACACATTATTATTATTATTATTATTATTATTATACAAATATATTTTGATTTATAAAACAGCCAGAGAATATAGCTACAGATCTATCCCCTAGAACACTGTCACTAAGCAATCAGGGTGTACCCTGTGGGCCCGCAATGCTGTAGTGGGATAGTTCTAGGGCTAAACTCGAGCTCCAACAACCCTTATAACAAGTCACATTAAAGTAACACTGATGTCTAGAGAACTTACAGCTATCCAAGGATGTCTAACCACTTGCTGTATGGTCAACCTCTTATCAGGGTCTGTGTTCAACAAACTCTTTATTAAGGATTTGGCTGTAAGAGAATCATAACAGTTCTATAGCTGATGAGTGTATTACATTTCAAACACTACCTTCAGATAACAAGCACACACTCAAAGTAACACTCAATAATCATACTCAGTCACACAGAGTTACCAGTTACCACGTGAGAAGACACTAAATACAGACCATCGTCTGAGACTTGTCCCCACTCGGCCACCGGGAACTCATACTGGCCATTCCTTATTCTCTTCTTCATCCCGGGGAGATGGGCTGTCCGTGGTTTGAGTAGAAGGGAGGATAACCACACAACAGGATGTACATGATGACCCCTAGTGACCACATGTCACATGACTTGTCCTACTTCTCTGGTCCCAGAACCTCCGGAGCTAAAATTATATTACAGTTACCGTGGTTACTCGCTATGTTTACTAGAGTTACCATGGTTACTCGCTATGTTTACTACAGTAATCACTGCGTTTCCATGACTGCGCATAATGCGAATGAATGCTTCGTACGGATTATTTGTGGTTTGTGGTTTGCATTACCTTATAGTTGCGGTTTCATCCGATGTAACTGTTTCCATTAGCCGAATGAAAAAATCCATTCGCATAATGCGATAATGGAAACGCAGTGAATGACAGTTTTGTGTGAATAATTCTCCAGTGTAGCATAAATAGACGTGACTTGAAGGTCCAGTACTTCAGCAGATAGAGTCTTGACTAGTACTAACTACACGTGTATAGCCCTATTCCCTACTTACCAACATAGTACGGGGTGTAACAGGGCGTCGTCAATGACTTATCTGAGCCCGTGTACTTGGCAAATCCGAAATCTGTGAGTTTAAGCACAGCACCCGGCCCCTTCTTTGTATACAATAGGTCCTCGGGCTACAAGACACAGTAGAAATTAATTATCATGTATACGAGTAAATAGAATGAGTGGGTGAGAGAGTTAGTACTAGAGTTAGTGATAGAGTTAGTGAGAGAATTAGTGAGAGAGTTAGTGATAGAGTTAGTGATAGAGTTAGTACTGGAGTTAGTGAATAGAGTTAGTGATAGAGTTAGTACTAGAGTTAGTGAGAGAGTTAGTGAGAGAATTAGTACAAGAGAGTTAGTGATAGAGTTAGTGAGAGAGTTAGTGATAAAGTTAGTGAGAGAGTTAGTACTAGAGTTAGTGATAGAGTTATAAGTGATAGAGTTAGTGATAGAGTTAGTGAGAGAGTTAGTACTAGAGTTAGTGATAAAGTTAGTGAGAGAGTTAGTGATAGAGTTAGTGAGAAAGTTAGTGAGAGAGTTATTGATAGAGTTAGTGATAGAGTTAGTGATAGAGTTAGTGATAGAGTTAGTACTAGAGTTAGTGAGAGAGTTAGTGAGAGAATTAGTACTAGAGAGTTAGTGATAGAGTTAGTGAGAGAGTTAGTGATGAAGTTAGTGAGAGAGTTAGTACTAGAGTTAGTGATAGAGTTAGTGATAGAGTTAGTGATAGAGTTAGTGAGAGAGTTAGTACTAGAGTTAGTGATAAAGTTAGTGAGAGAGTTAGTGATAGAGTTAGTGAGAGAGTTAGTGAGAGAGTTAGTGATAGAGTTAGTAATAGAGTTAGTGATAGAGTTAGCACTAGAGTTAGTGATAGAGTTAGTACTAAAGAGAGAGAAGTATGACCTTCAAGTCTCTGTGAGCAATGTCTAGATGGTGTAGAAATGCTATGGCCTCCACAATGTCCCTCATAATAGCAGCTGCTTCTACAACACAAAACATGTGTTATACATGACTAGAAGATACAGTGTATTCTAATGAATACTACTACCAGTACCACTACTGCTGCTACTATAACAGCCAGTCTAATAGTAACAAAGGGAAGATAATCTCACCTCTCTCAGTAAAGGCATTGTCTGCTCATGCTTGAATAGAAGTGAACAACTCCCCACCTTCCATGCTGGAAATACAAAGTAAAACTACACATAGCATTACATCACCACATCTGTTACCATAGTTACTACATCTGTTACCATAATATCATTTATTGATGACTTTCATTGCAGGTTATTCTTACACAGCTTAACCATTGAACTGGCTTGAAAGTTCAAAGTTCATACGTTCTTCACATAGATCAATATTATCGATAAAAATCATTTCATTGACCAATAAAAACAAGAAACTGAGTAAACATCAGCCTACCATTCCATGACAACGAGCAGACACCTGTTACCACCGTATACATTCTCGTACACGTCTATTATAGACACAATATGTCTGCAGGAAGACGCCCTCGAGTGTAGCTGTATTTCTCGCCGTGCTTTCGGAACATCTCTAAGAACCTACAAATTCATGTCTTATTATACCTCAACAATAACATTGAGTTAGTATAGGAAAAGATATCTCAGTTGACAAGTACTGATAGAAGCTGTTCTACCACCCTGCTATTTGTATCCTTAGAAAGTCTTACATTATCATACTAAGAGTATATATAATTCAGTAACTTACATTATCATACTAAGAGTATATATAATTCAGTAACTTACATTATCATACTAAGAGTACATATAATTCAGTAACTTACATTGCCATGTTTGACAGACGCATGCTGATGAGTCACAAGTTGTCTTCCCCTTGTCTATGGTGACTAGATAGTGCAGGTACTCTTAGTGTCTGTCTGCAGAACTTGACTTCACAGTTTTACTGCTATGACTCAACTCCCCTCTCCTCACCACTGTAGATATACACCCCTAGACAAGAAACAATAAGGTAAGTCTCTAATCAGTTACTATTGATTAGAAAGGGTGGGCTGTACCTCTATGTATTTGTAGCTGTGCCTGCTAGTTTCTATTTTAAAGCTGAGGTTTGCCTCAAAATATTCGCACTTACTTTTAGGGCTTATATAGTTTTTGAAATAGTACAGTGTTTAACATTCATGAAGACAAAGAATGTAATCATTCGGTCTCACTCTCAAAGTCAATGCATATAGACTGCTATGTTAATTTGAATATTTAATTTAGCTATTGGTAAAGATGATGAAGAACCTAAAAACAGTATAGAAGGTTGATAATTTCTTTTTATGCTAACTACTAGAGAAAACCTCCAAGTTATAACATGATCCTATTAATAATAATATTATGATATTCATAAATATGATACCATGACACTGACAGTACTGTAACGTGAAACTGAGGTATCACTGTTACAACTGACTGTATAGTGTATAATAATATAGCTAAGCACTTAGTGGTTTACTATAACAGTATTATATGCATATAACTTATGGTAATTACCTTGTAGATGACTCCTCATGTTCTGGTACGTCTACCTGAAGCTGGGTCTTACAGAGGAGTGACTTCGGATAACTTTTAAATGCAGCAAGACTTTCTCCCGGTTAGGTCCACGTCAGCTAGCTCAGGGTAGGTTGCTGTAGTTACAAGGATGGCTGCATCTCCATATAAGGATAAAGCCACGTAGCTGCAATTCAGCTTTGAAGTTGATATTAATGGCAACTGTAACAGTGTCTGGTAGACAAAAATCAAAATGTAATTAATATTATAGCAAAACTAGTAATTGTTACAGACAACAGAAGTTAGTGTATATCCTTATGATAATAATTATTTTCAGTCTGCATCCGAATAAAACATTAATGGAATGAAAGTTGGGATCAAAGACTTTAAAAGAGATAGAATTAAGAATGTGAATTTGAATTTTTCTATCACAACAACAGTAACCATAAGCCATAAATGATAAGGCAATTTGAATTTAGGCCTCTGGTCATGAATGCAGGATTGAAAAGTAACACTAAATACCAAAGTACCACTACTAACTCTAAGATTAAGAGTAAGTCTAAGTTAGTATAACTATAAGTCGGTAAGTATTAGTATAACTTATAAGTAATTAAGTTACAAGTATAACTATAACTTATACTTATACTTATAGTATAAGTATAAGACTAAGACTAAGTTATTAGTTAGTGAAAGTATAACTATAACTCTATAATTATAACATTGAAAAATCAGAAAGCGCTAGTTCCTAATATACAAGTTAGTCTTCAGTTTTATTATTATCCGATGACAAAAAAGTATAACTATAAAAAGTTAAAAAAGAATATTTCATACTCATAGTCACTTTTAAAAAGTAATTCCAACTGATAATGCTCGCGTAAACATTAAAGAGCGGAAACGGATATGTTTATAGGCGTGTACTTCTAGCCCTACGAAGGCAAGGTTAATGGTTGCTGGTTTTTATTGCTCGCTATTCTTTGCTGCTGCAGAATAATCACTAAGCTGACTTAAATGTTTAGAACACAGGCTAAACATGCTGCTAAATGAGAAAACAAGTAAACTACCTGCTATAGATATTAATACTATATAAATGTGACTGTCAGGGATTCTATAAGCTCCGCCCACCTGTATTCAACCAGTGTGTCAGTAGATAATACTTGTGTGTTTATTTTAGATGGGATGTACCTACCGAGAAAGAGTATGTTGGAGTTATCATCACTTGCTAAAGTATCTCTGTACATCAACTAGATTATAGACAATACAGTAACAAGAATTGACCACTAAGATGTCAATAGTTAAACACTATTAGTGGATATTGGCCAATTACTGGCTGGATATTTGTATAGCATTATCAGTGTTATGATATTTTAAGTGGAGATAACCACTAATAAGTTTTGTTGCACTGTATAACTTATTCTTTTTTCAATTTATTGTCATTTAATTACTATATTAGTGACAGTTACTGTACCTGTCACACCAGTTGACTTTGTTGACATGTATACAGCAGGTGTTTCTCATGTCTTGATAGTGACAGACAGTGTAAATATCCAACACTTGGTCTGCTAATTATTACCAACTATAATGTGAGATCTATTAACTGCTGTAAAAGTTTTCCAATGTACATTGAGAGCTAGGAGTTGTCTTCTATATTCACTGTGTCTAAAGTGAGTGCAAGAAACTGCTTCTCTGAGGAATAATCATGTGACCACCCACTAAGTAATCATGTGACCACCCACTAAGTAATCATGTGACCACCCACTAAGTAATCATGTGACCACCCACTAGGTAATCATGTGACCACCCACTAAGTAATCATGTGACCACCCACTAAGTAATCATGTGACCACCCACTAAGTAATCATGTGACCACCCACTAAGTAATCATGTGACCACCCACTAAGTAATCATGTGACCACCCACTAAGTAATCATGTGACCACCCACCAAGTAAGTTTGTCTCAAACCCAGTTTCCATGACAACTAATAACAGAGACAGGAAATAGCTAAACCTCACTCTGATAGTAGTACCACGTGACTCCTTGTTATTGAGCAATGTCTAATAAGTAATATCAATATAATAAAGATAATACATAATATATTCACTCTGGGGTAGCTGCTACTTAACATATTTTAGTGCCAACCCTTTAATGGCTGCTAACACTTTAGAGAAAGAAACTTGTTGGTTTAGTGATAAAATATCCCAAACACTTGAGTGCAGATTAAATATTCCAAGAGATTTATTAGTATAATTATAAATATTATGAAGATAATGTTGATTACTTTAAAGTGACAACTCAACATATTTTAGGGCCAACCTTTTCTGGTTGACAATATTTTAGAGAAAGAACTTGTTTTGTAGATAAAATATCTCATTACTTGCTTGTAACTTAAATATTTACACACTTTGATTAGCCTAACTATAAATATAATACAGTTTGACATATTCCAGAGTAGTTTGGTCACTCAGGTATTACTCTATACTTAATGATGTCTCACCCAGTCCAACTCTTGTATATAATCATGTACCACTTTACTATCCCTTCCAGACTAGAGGTTAAAGTCAGCTATTTTACCTGCTGCCTATTATTCTACCCAGCTGCTGGTAGGAAGTGGAATAATCTAACCAATAAGACAGCAGTAAAGTATTTTCTGCCTTGCTCTAAGCTCTAAGCTCATTTATGTAGTGTTTGTGTCAATCTGGTAAAGCAGTGTCCATATTACCCCATGACTCATACTATCTCATAGTCTTATATTATGTAATGTAACATATAAACATGAGTAGACTCAGACTGTCAACAAACAGATATGAGTGAGAAGTTGTGAGAAGAGATGGGACAGAGGCTACAGGGTCTCAACACGCAGTGAGAATGCTGAAGGGGGAGACAACATCAACTGTTAGATGGAGTAACATTTGATAGAGTAGTGAGTTAGTTGACACTCTAAGATGTGTACATTAGCTACACCAACATTGATATAGTGGGGACTTGACTGTGAAATACTATTGAGTGAGTCAATCATAGTGAATAGTCAGCAATAGTTACTGTGACTGTAAGTCAGCTCAAAGACATGGGCAGCGGGTGTGATGGAAAATTTTTATCTGTAACACAAAACTGATGGGAAATATTGTTATCTAAAGCTGCAGTATTAAGTATTATACAAACACTATTTAGCTGATAAATGTACTAGATGAAGGTTAAAGTCCAAAGGTGAAGGGGTGTGTTTTATATACTGTGTTACTAAGTTTTAGATTAAGTAAATAGGGGAGGAATACTTCTGTGCTGTTATCAATGTATTGACGTCATATTTGTCACTTGTTAAATATAAATATATAATACTTGAGATAAACATTCTCATGTGATATAATGTAGTCTAGAGTTATATTGACTATTTCTATAATACTTATAACCCTGTGTTCATAATGTAGCTTATTTTAATAGCTTATTGATTCAAAATTAAATGCACAAATTGAACCTAAATACCACTAAAAGTTACACTTTAATAAGATGCACAATATACTGTCAAATAATCTGTCTATATAATACTAGGTGAAAGCAACTGAGAGCTTCATAACTAGGGAGAAGGTAACCAGGTAACCAGGTAACCATAAACTCTGCAAGTTATCTCGAAGCTGGATTCATGTGGACGCTGTGATTGGGCAGTTGATTAACTACCCTCTTGATAATGATTGGTCAATTCACCCAATCAAAATAATGAATAAGGAATGTCACGTGAATCTGCTAACTCGTATTTCAACATAGCCTTCTAAGTTTCTACTCTCTACATTCTACAGTTAGTAGCGCGTGAGAACTGAAGGTAAAACTATCAGGTTAGTAGGTTATTTTATGTTTATATTGAATATTTCTGATTTGTAAGATTAATTTGAGTTGTCTGAAAATTCAATCGTGAAATATATATATAATTACTCTACAGTTTTCTGATATTAATTTAGCATGAAGCTAACTCGAAGTGAAAAAGCAGAGGTTTAGATTAAATTAAAATTATAATTACTATTAGGTCTTGGACTTAGATTACTATCACTATGGTAACGGAGTTGATTGTTTATTTCTCACTTATCAAATGATTAGATTATCATCTGTTTATTTTTAGAATTCAGAATCAAAATGGCAGACTCCAGGGTAGTAAAGAAAAGACTCAATAATTCCTATAGATGTGGGTATTGTCTACACCATTTTGATAAACTGGAAGATCCCAGAACTCTGCCCTGTTTACACGTCTATTGTATAAATTGTCTTAAAACAGACATTGGCCACAAGAAAACCCACATTGACTGTGCGTACTGCAGGTAAGTTGCACTACTGAACTTGATATCTTTTTATCTGAGTGCATATTATTATTATTCTGTAACACTCATAGTGACTGTATTTATCTTAAAACTGCCAGTTCTGTATCTTCATGCACACTCTGGTTACTAGCTATCTAGTCATCAGGATAATCTCTCATAATGAAAGTTCAAGGTTACTGATTATCTCATTATTTGTAGCTCACTGACTAATACTATATTTTAGGAAGGGATTCTATGACATCACTGATCCCACAACTCTACCAGTGGCTAAGTTAGGTGATGTTCTAGAATACAAAACTCCTCCCAAACCTGCACCCATTCTCTGCGATGTGTGTGAGGATGGAACAGAGGCTGTAGTCTTCTGTGTAGAGATTCAGAAGAAGTTGTGTGAACAGCATCACAAAGTGAGTCTTTAAAACGTGTATCAGTATTTGGTTACTAAACCAGGACTGTTTTGTGTAGAATGTTATTAGATAGAAATACTGAGTATGTGTGACTTTGTATACCAAATAAACAGATTTCACAATGCAGAAGGTCAACTATGACAGACTTGTTAGTGAAAATACTACCAACTGAACTGTTGACCTTTATTATACAGAATCACAGAGAGCTGATGGGAGATAGACATCAGTTGATTGACATTGAGGTCTACAGAGCTTCTCCCCAAAGATATACTATAACTGAATGTAAACATCACAAACATGAACAGCTAACAGAAGTGTGTTCCAATTGTCACCAGATATTCTGTATGAGCTGTGATATGAAGACTGGCTGTAATGGTAAGACAGGTATTTTCTTGTTTCTGTTTACATCAAATTGAAACCAAATAAATAATGTAACTTTATATTCAGTAAGCCTAGGGCCACACGGTGCGTATTTTCACATGCGAAAATTGAAATCACAAGTAGCAAAGGTGTCCACTGTGCGCGTTGAGAAAATGTTCGCACTTGTCGCTCTGCATTTTCAACGCAAGTGCGAATCGTCTCTGTCGTCGTCACCTAATTGGCTGGTAGTTATTAAGCGAGCCCAATTTCTTTATTTTAGCCCTACATTCCAGTAAATTGCGTTTTATTGAAAGCGAGTTCGACTTAAAAATGAAAGCTTTATTTATCACGCATCACTGACCCTACAGTGGACACCTTTGCTACTTGTGGTTTCAATTTTCGCATGCGAAAATACGCACAGTGTGGCCCTAGGCTAACACTAACAGTAGCAAAGTAACAATGTGAGTGACTAAAGTGAGTTATAGCAACTCCATTTGGACTAGTTGTTGGGTATATTCTGTGAAAGATTTTCTTTCCAAATAAGTTAAATTTCACAGCCCACACCTGGATGTATTCTCTAAAATTAAACTTTGTGTGAGACAGCAGTGGTTAGTGCAGACATTAATTCATATTCTGTTGTTGAGTTGAATTCTTAGGAATTTCTAATCTTCAACTTTCTTTGTTTCCTTTATGAGGAGTTTCTGTTGGTTTAATTTCTGTAACTCAATGACTTCAAGTGAGGGATGTATATTTAGTGACATGTTTCTAGAATGTTCCTCTGTACAAGTCATGTTAGTGAAGGTTGAGTTATGACCAACTCTGATAGCAATACTTGAGACAGAGTACAACTGTTTAATAATTATACTGTATTATACAAATATCATATGATAGTGCTGCCAGCTAATTTAAACATATACCTTAGGTCAAGGGTTCAGGCAGCATGTCTTTATTTATACTTTTGATATGTTTTCTGTAGTGTTACTCAGTGTTTTTCTAATATCAACTGCCCTGAAAGTTTGCTCTTCTACTGTGAGTCAATCAGCACATTCTGTTAAAAGGAATGTAGTTTAATGAAATATTGTGATATTATTTATACAGAAGGGAAGGCAGCATTCCATGACATGACATCATTGAGTGATTTGTCTTGTGAGTTACGAGAAAGTCTGACTGGTGGAATAGAGACTCTGTCTGAGAAAGTTGCAGAGTTGAATGACATCTCTAAGGATGCCTGGAAAGAACTGAGTATAATAGAAGATGAAGTGAAGAAGATGGTTGCCAGAGTAAACGCTGTCGCTGATGCTCAGGTATGCTGACGTGAAATTTATGATTTATGTTTCTTTGCACAGTCTATTTTTCACACAAACTCTCGGGCCATTTAATTTGTGTTTGAAGACAATACTTTCAGTATACTACTTTATTTGTTTGAAGGAGGAGACTAGTCACATGATGTACTAGCAGTCTGCTGTGTATAGAGTGTCACAAGACTGAGTCACTGTGTGTCTACTCAGTGGGTGGTCTGTCAGCTGTCACTCTCATGTCAAGTGTAGAGGTTGTGAGGTGCAGATGTGGTTATAATGTGTTACTATTTATTAGATAGAAGAGATTAGAAAGAGAGCTACAAACCTGAGACTAGAAATATATGGATATTTGAAAAGCTGCACACAGATAGTGGATAATTATAGAATAGAGCTGGCCTTGAGTAAGACAATGGGCAGACAGTCTCTGGTGGACAGAGTACAACATGCAGTTGATAAGTTCAATGATGCAGGGATTGTGAGAGACTACAAAGAGATGAGTGAGGAGATGGAAAAGGCTACAGATATTGGTGTAATAGAGAAGTGTGTACTTCCTGACAGCATCTTGGTACCCACATGTAGGTGGAGTCTATAAATAGTAACACTAATTATAAATAACTTTCTGCTTGCAATCAATTTGAATTTTATTTTAAAGTCTCAGATATTTAGAAATGTTGCTGCGTTTCATGTTGACATTTATTAGAGGATTGAGTTTTGTTATTTCTACTCTCACATTATGAGGCATTTCTGCAGTGTTTCAGAGTTTATGATGTATAAGTGAGCTGCTAAACTGTGTTATGCTGACTACCTGCTGTCAGTATTAACGAAACACTCTCTACCTGTGCAGGTGATGAGATTCTCAAGTTATAGAATTGTTTTTTTGTTGTTGCAGACAGTGAAGACAGTCTGGGACTGAAGCTGCTGCAGCCACCAGCTTCTCTACAGTCTGATGGACTTCCTGTACGTGGAAAGTGTTGGACAGTAAACATCTCAGCTGATGGACATCTCATGTGTCGGACACCAGAAGGTGTAGATGTAATAAATAGACACACTCTGGATACTATCAGCTTAGTGAAGGACACCAACACTACACTGTGGTTGGAGATAATCCAACCTGAAGGGGTGATGGTTGGCAGCTGGTATAACAAGAAGGAGAAATCAGCTGAAGTCGCACTTCTTGATCCGAACTCCTTTAAGAAGTCTCGTTCTCTCTACAAACATTCAGTAGATAAACTCACTTACTATAGTATAGCTCAGCACCTCTCTCTGGTGTATATTGTAGACTGGAGAGAGAAACAGCTGGTAGTCTATAATCTAGTTGACAATAAAATACAGAAGTTCCCACTTCCTGAGATGAAGAACCCTTATCCTGTATGCATCCTCCCAGACTCAACTCTCCTCATAGGAGACTACACTGCAGATGGTAAAGTGAGAAGATATAAAGTGGAGAACACAACTCTCACTCTGATGTGGGAATTCCCTCACATCTCACGACCAACTGGTATTTCCTTTGATCCAACATCTGAACTGATTCACATTTGTACAAGGAAAGGACCTCTCCTCATCCTCTCACTTGAAGGTAAATACTGTGTTTATTATAGTAAATTTAATTACTCTAATACAGGGCTGTTCAACAGGCGGCCCCAGGGCTGGTTGTGACCCCCAGTATACATTTATGTGGCCCTCAAAGGTATACCCCACATAACATTGTTTTACACATGTATATGAATTAGAGTAAAAAAAGCAACATTTTAAATGCCATATTTATACACATACTACATACATGCAGCCTGCAGTAACTGTTCGGACTTCATTGTGTAATGAGTCATTGGAGTTTAGCATAAAGCAGTTTGAAAAATACTGATACTGTGACCTGCAGCTTACACTAAAGCAGTGTGGTATATTTAAAAGTGTTGACTTTAAACCATAAAAAATCATTATGTCGCTAATGGTACCGCAAGTTTATATAAGTTATAAAGGAAAAATTTTGCCAATTTTGTAATTTTATTTTTTTTTTTTATGTGTCCATTTTTTTTTAGTTTTGTTTATTGGTAAAGTTTTTAAACATATTTTCAATACATTTAAAAATTTTAAAAAAAATTAAAACTTAATCGTGCACGTAAATACAAAGCTATAAAGTCTAAGCTTCGCTGTGATTACAATGTGAATATGAATTGAATAATGCTTGCAATAACCATTTTACACAAAATACGTTACAGTTGCTATAAATGTAAGACTAGTAAATTGGATGCAAATAGGCACGGTAATACTATTTAATTTATGCCATTTTTGAAATTTGTAGTAAATATTCGGCATGTATTATATATATATATATATATATATATATATATATATATATATATATATATATATATATATATATATATAATAATAATATATTATATATTGTTATATTATATATATATTATATATTATATTTATATAATAATATCATATATAATATATATAATATATTATTATATTATATATTATATTATATATATAATAATATCATATATAATATATTATTATATTATATATTAAATTATATACATTATATATATAATGATATTATATATAATATATATATATATACATATAATAATATTATATATTATATATATATAATAATATTTTATATATATATATATATATATATATATATATATATATATATATATATATATATATATATATATTTATATATATATATATATATACATGCCAAATATTTACTACAAAATTCAAAAATAGCATAAATTAAGTAGTATTACCGTGCCTATTTGCATCCAATTAACTAGTCTTGCATTTATAGCAACTGTAACGTATTTTGTGTATAATGGTTATTGCAAGCATTATTCAATTCATATTCACATTAAAATCACAGCGAAGCTTTAACTTTATAGCTTTGTATTTATGTGCATGATTGAGTTTTAATTTTTCTTTTAATTTTATGTGCATTAAAAATGTGTTTAAAAACTTTACCAATAAAAAAATTAAAAAAATGTACACATAAAATAGAAAAAAAATAAAATAACAAAAGTGGCAAAATTTTTCCTTTATAACTTATATAAACTCGCGGTACCAATCTCGGCATAATGGCGCCCATATGATTCCGTAAGATTTGCTAATGGCAACAGTCTTAAATATACCACACTGCACTAAAGTTTACAGTGTGGCCCTCCCTACCAGAATATTCCATTTCAGTGGCCTTTGCTCTGAAATATTTAGACAGCCCCCCCCCCTCTGCTCTAATACAATATTGTGATAAATGATTATTATCTGTAAACAACTTCCACTCATAGGCTATATTATATGTCTAATTAGTACTGGCAATAATTAGTATTTCATGGAAGTGTTTTACAGTACTTTTAGAGGTGCTCAGTCTAACAACTGTACAGACTGCCAGCTACACATGAGTTATGAGTTGTAGTTTGACTTCAGTCTAGTGCTGCTATTGTTTTGGTCATCAGATAATTTAAAGATAAATAATTTGATACTTTTTGACTGCCATTACTGAGACTATTGTAATTTGATGATGGCTGGTAGAGCAGTGTTTGCTGGTGGGACTCAGGTGGCTGTGGTTGGTTCTTGTCAAGTATTTAATATGTGATAATGTTGGAGTACATCTTATATTATGTAATTATTTATAATTATATTAGCTGAGCACTAAGTTTGTATGTTGAGTTTCTTCTCTCCATGTTGTCATTTATTATGAAGTAAAGTGTAGAGCAGCTCAGTGAATTATTCAATACTGACTGGTAGAAGTTCAGCTGCAGGTATATTATTGAACATATTTCAGTTACTATATTATACTAGAAAGTAGAAACTGTATGTAGTTGTGTCAGCTGTTGTGATGTCACTGTAGTCTGTCTATTTGTCTCAAACTGATACAATCTGGTGTTATTCTATTTACAGGTGAACTGATGGTAAGAATTCCCAGAGAAAGTCTTGGTGTGAGTGACAGGGTGTGTGACATTGCTGTGTATAACAGAGACAAGGTGTTTCTAGGATGTGGGGATGATGGACTGAGGAGATACACAATAAAATACTAAACTTATCAGCTACAGTTTACTAATAATCAGCTCAGTGAGGTCATTACAGGGTGAAGGACATTGCTGTGTATAACATAGTCACTGGATAATCAATAAAGCGTGCAACTACTTTGAAACCATGCGACTTCCACTCACAAAGTGCTTTGATAGTCACGTGGTACTCCTGTGTATTTAGTAGCCAATCAGATTGTATCTTGTCATTTATAAGAGTAATGTCTGTAACTATACTTATGACAGAGTTTAAATGAATGTGAGCTTGTAACTTTTTTGATGCTGTATTATGTAATTTTAGACAGTAATAAAACATTGTACATACACTTCTTTATTAACCACAGCAACTATTGGTCTCCTACACACAACAGTGTCTCTTTCATTTAATATCCTATCAACAGTTGTGTATGTGAAACCCTTCACTTGCTCTCTACTGACACCCTGACACCTCACACACTGCCCCCTCACACAATGCCCCCTCACACCTCACACAGTTCTCCCTCACACACTGCCCCCTCACACCTCACACACTGCCCCCTCACACACTGCCCCCTCACACCTCACACACTGCCCCCTCACACACTGCCCCCTCACACACTGCCCCCTCACACACTGCCCCCTCACACACTGCCCCCCTCACACAGTGCCCCCTCACACAGTTCCTTAGATGCTAATATCAGTGTTACCTTTTGTAGAATAAACTCACCATCTTCTCTATAGCTTTACTGCTGTGTGTGAGCCATCCAATAATTCTTGGGACTACTGCTAGTTTACCAGGAAAGGATAACTCCCTCTAATTATGTTATAGTATAAAATATTCAGCTCCACCTGCAGTATACTAACCAGCACTATACTCTGCGCTGTGTATGACAACTCCAATAGTGTTATGATGTCATACATCAATAAACATGATTATATAATATTATATGAGTTACATGGTCATAGATTATAACGGATATAACTATGTATAGTATTCTATTGATTATATATAATGGTAGAAAACTGTTGCCCAGTTACGTAATCCTACTGGTATTAGAGAAGATAACTCTTATATGAAAGTAAGCTGGTACCAGAGGAGAGGAATATAATGTTACTAAACAGTATCTGTTAGATAAGTTAAGTTAATGAGAGTACAGTGAATTGTTAAGTATATTGTATATAATATATACGTTGTATGTGATGTTGAGGTAGTACTCTGTATATAATACTCTGTATATAATACTCTGTATAGTTGAAGTAGTACTCTGTACGTTGGTCAAGTTCCCTAAAATTATAAGCATTTTGCAGCTTGTTCAGCTTAATACAATAAAACAAACAGTTTTTTTCAAGGTTGGCTACTGGCGGAGTTGTCCTTTCACGTGTTGAGAGACTTTCTGTAATGAAAGTAGTCCAAATCATTACACAGGCTTGAACTATTTCGGAGTTGTAAGCTCTGTTTGGCGGTTTGCACCGCCCAACGACAATATTAGGTCCCTCCGATTTTATTGATTGGCAACACCCGGACTATTTGTTCTGTGCGAACCCTCTTCTAGAGACTATGACCCAAGCTTTACCTACTGCGTAGTGACTTAAACTAACGCCCCAACTCGGAGAGCATGGCTATCTAATTATTATACATGTAGTTCACATTGTTATACAGTTATTCACTTGTTGTGAATGCTCCCATGGTCATTAGTACGGCTGCCTGTAGTATGTAAATTGAAACCACGTAATATATCACAGCTCAATGGAGGTGCTCTTGTTACTCGAACTGCTTCCTTGAAAAGAATATTTTCTTCGATTCAGTGACAGTTGACTAAGTTTAAAGTTTAAATTGTAAAGTGTTACAGTTGAACTGTAACAGTTTAAAGCTTAATTTTAGTTTCTCGCAGTCACTGTGAGACCACCAGTCCTTCATCTGAGTGTCACTGGGTAAAATTAAAAAATAGAAGTAATTTTAATACTAATACTAATAGCAGCAGTAGTGTAACAATTTTCGTTATACTCATACTGTCGACATTGTTTTTTTAAACAAAACTGCTCGTTTTCATTCTCATTTTGGTCGCCAATGATACTGGAATGCTACTCAATAATAAGAACTAGTTTAAAGTGTGTTGTTGCGGCTGAAACTTAAACTCAGTTTGAGGACGACGCTTACCCACCGCCACTTACTGTAAATGTAAGTCACAAAATAGTTTATTGTTTATTGTTGAAGTTTTCGTAATTGTAATGTCAGTCACATTGGATAGTGGATATATTAAATAATTAATACATGACTTTAAAAAAAATGGTGTTTGTAAGTAAACCTTAGTCTTGTGCCTATTTTACAAAAATTCACTTTCCAGTGTGTATTTTTTCGTCTACTCTATTAGTAATGGTATTCATAGTTTGACAGTTCAGTGCAATGATTCATTAACACAATTAAATGAATTATGATCGCAATAGTAGTAATTATCATAGTGATTATGATTTGTCAAAAACTTGATCGTGCACTCAACCTACCATCAGCCCATATAATTATTTGTGAGCTAATATTTATAACTATTGTCAAATTTTGATTTTGTGTTTATTTCTTACTCCCCTGATACAATTATTGACAGTTAAACTTTATACTTAATATAATGTTCACAAAAGTTTGCTCTGCAAGCTCAGTTTTAGGTAAAAATGGCACAGGTAATAATGGTGCAAATGGAAAAATAAGAAAAACTGGCACTCTGATGTTAAATTTTCTCAAACTCAAACGCTCAACTCTTAACTAACCCCAAACTCAAACCCCCATCCTAAACACCCATCCCCACCACAAAACCTAATATCGAAAGTGTGCCATTTTTTCCGGACACCCTGGGTGCTCATCACCAATTTCTTTAGATATCAGGAGCTTTAGTATCTCTTAGTTATCAAGTTCCAATTTTTCAACGTTGGTAAAAACTCATATTTACAGTAGGCCTATATATTGAAGTTTCCAAAACTAATTATGCATATTATAAAAATAATTAATCAATTTTGTTAAATTTAATCTGTAATTAAGAGGAATTTATGTTCTTAGGTATTGTGTAATGTCAGGATCAGGTATCGTAACACAAAACTACTAATAATAGCTCACGCAGGTATTGATTAGGAAATTTAATATAAGTCACTCTATTCAACTCACTCTAGTAAGTAGCAATTGGTTAAACTGTCTGTAATTTGCTGCTGGGAATTATAAGTTAGGAGTTCCACTCACTTAATTTGTTACCTGCAGTTACCCGCTGTTACCTGCTGTTACCTGGTATCTGTTGATGTCTGCTAACTGTTGACATCTGCTATCTGTTGATATCTGCTAACTGTTGATATCTGCTAACTGTTGACATCTATTCACTGTTGACGTCTGCTATCTGTTGACGTCTGCTAACTGTTGATATCTGCTAACTGTTGACACCTGCTAACTGTTGACGTCTGCTAACTGTTGACATCTGCTAACTGTTGAGGTATGCTGACTCATTCTAGATGATTGAGGACGGCTCGGTGATTTGCTGGGGAGGAAATGATCACGGTCAGAGAGGACAGAAAGGGCAAGGGGAGGGTAAACATCCTGCTGACTCTTCACTTACTCTCCTGAGGGACAGTGTCCTCCCTATAGGGACTAATGAGAATTACTTACTATCATGTGGCTCTAGTCATACCGTGTGCATCAGCAAAGGTAAACTTATGTCTCTCTTTGTGTTTCTAATTGATATTTTTAGTCTATATGATTATTCATCCAGAATGAGTACAAAGTAACTCTCGTTGAGTTGGAGGTAATATTTTCATGTTATTCTCATTGTCTTTCAACTCTTTCAACTTAGTATAACTAGTAAAGTGAAGCTGCAGTGCTTGTATTGGTGTAATTATTCAAGTTTTGTATCTCCCAAATGTTGAATATATGTTGTAGATAAAGTGTACGTGTGGGGGAACGGTGCAGACGGGCAGTAAGTCACTTTCTCTCTACTTAATGTTGCTCTATAAAAAGTTTCGATTAATTTTATGTTTGCTTATAGTCAACATAGCAAATCTGTAGACTGAGATTCACGTAATCTAACATATTTGTGTGGCATATTTTACTATGGACTTAGTCTAAGCTCATTGCCGTACTGTTAGTTGGAGTTATTGTCTCAATCACCACATCTGGTGTGGAACACAAGTAGGAATATGGAAAGTTAGATTATCTCCCCTGTAATTAGCCAGTTGCTAGAACATACACCCTGCAAGCATGACTACTTCAACTCAGTGACTAAATGTTATTCATTGATTTATTGATCATAGTATGGATTGAATTTAAATAAATCTTGGTTTTTTTTGTGTTTTTATGTATTATTAAATCAGTATTTCTAATGTCAGTTCAGAAACTGATGGGCTAAACTTGATAATTTGGTTATAGTTTTCTTAGCTCATGGAGTTGTTGGCATTTGAAAAGTTGACCTGGTTTTAACTTCTCTCCAAACCACACGAGAGTCGAACTAAATGACAGACTGACAAAGCTAAATAATTGTACTTCCTTTTACCGGTAAAACTTTGACCGAAGTTATTCTGTATAAACTGGAGTTACTCTGAATTCCTGAGGGACTCATAATTAGAGTGACTCGATTCTAAAGACTTTGTCCTTGTAGATGGATGTCACTGTAAACAAGTTCCAACTTTGTATAAAGGAGTTTGTTCACCAACACTACGGAGCTGACTGACACTTGAAATAACATGATAAGATGAAATTGAGTAAACAACTCCTGACATATTACTCATAAACATGCTGGGTATGTATGAGATGCAGAGTAATAACTAAGTCAAGTATTCACTGTTTGACACATTATGTGTCTCACGATCTACCTGTTCCCTGCTGTCACTACTGTTCCCTGCTGTCACTAGTGTTCCCTGCTGTCACTACTGTTCCCTGCTGTCACTACTGTTCCCTGCTGTCACTACTGTTCCCTGCTGTCACTACTGTTCCCTGCTGTCACTACTGTTCCCTGCTGTCACTACTGTTCCCTGCTGTCACTACTGTTCCCTGCTGTCACTAGTGTTCCCTGCTGTCACTACTGTTCCCTGCTGTCACTACTGTTCCCTGCTGTCACTACTGTTCCCTGCTGTCACTACTGTTCCCTGCTGTCACTACTGTTCCCTGCTGTCACTACTGTTCCCTGCTGTCACTACTGTTCCCTGCTGTCACTAGTGTTCCCTGCTGTCACTACTGTTCCCTGCTGTCACTACTGTTCCCTGCTGTCACTACTGTTCACTGCTGTCACTAGTGTTCCCTGCTGTCACTACTGTTCCCTGCTGTCACTACTGTCATGTGATAGAACTAGTAAGAAACATGTTGCGTGCTCTTGGAACTGTGTGCGGAGAGTTTAATTAAGTGAACTTGCATCAACAAACTCTACAGTAAAGTGAGTGAAGTTGTGTAATAACATCAATACTCAACACATCAACTTTCAACAGAATAAATCAACTGTTAGACTTTCACTTAGCTTTGATGTAACTATTGTAGGTGCAAATCCTACGCAGGTGATTAAACTTTGTCAACAGTTCATATTGGTTCATCAAGCTTAGCTTTAAGTGAAAGTATTTAATTGTGTTAACACGTGAATTTCCTTGTGTGGAATGAGTGAGTATTGATGGTATTTTCACATTTCAGAAGTATATTGTATTCATGTAAGTTACAATAACTCAGATGTATTATATCTTGTAGAATGTACTGCATATTATCAACACTAGTGGGCAGTCAAAGAAGGAAGTCTGTGGTCAACAGTCGCAGAGTTTTCCTACTTTTCCAAAGTGGTTGTGTCAAGGTAAGTGTGACATCAAGTGAATTAAACTAATAGTTATGTAATCTGTTTAGATGCATGAAGTAACTGTTGCTGGTTTTTATTGCTCGCTATTCTTTGCTGCTGCAGAATAATCACTAAGCTGACTTAAATGTTTAGAACACAGTCTACGCATGCTGCTAAATGAGAAAACAAATGAAACTACCTGCTATAGATATTAATACTATATAAATGTGGCTGTCAGGGGTTCTATAAGCTCCGCCCACCTGTATTCAACTAGTGTGTCAGTAGATAATACTTGTGTGTTTATTATAGATGGGATGTACCTACTGAGAAAGAGTATGTTGGAGTTATCATCCCTTGCTAAAGTATCTCTGTACATCAACTAGATTATAGACAATATAACAAGAATTTACCACTAAGAGGTCAATAAGTTGAACACTATTAGTGGATATTGGCAAATTAATAGCAAACATTTTAGTTTGTATAAACATACGATGTTAATATGTTATATTTTCATACATTTACTATTTATTAGTATTTATTTATATTACATGACTCATAGTATATAATATAGAGGTATATTTGTAAACTGTATGTGTTTGTATCTACAGTTAGTTCAGTGACTTACGTACTTCCCCCTGACACGCCTCTGATGCATGATTAAAAAATTCCACAAAATACTGGAAACAGAGTTATTGTGTCATTATTTTGGCATCTCTCCAACTTCCTCTACAGTCACGTGGTAGTATTATATACTAGTAGTATGTGTTCGTATTAATAAACATCATGTAGGTACTTCTAGCCATCGTAACTGAGTAAATCCTTTCCACTAAGTTGTAGAACTGAGGCTAACAACACACTGATATGAAACTGTGCTAAGTTGTGAAGATACAGTGATATTATGTATATGCTGGAGTAATATCTCCTAATAATAGAATACTGGTACAATGATAGTTCATGACAAGTATCATTATAATATATTCAATTTGATAAATATTCAACTCCTCAAATGGCTCTGTGTCTTTGTAGAGTGGACTAATTAGAAACTATACAATGCAGTATCAAACAGAACTTGACTAAGTATCTATCATATAGATAATCTCATTTTGGGATTGTCTCCCTTCAGTAATATAATATGTTAATTTCATATGAAATAAAGTGAAAGATTATTGTAGTGGCTGCGGCAAGTATACCTCCCAGTACCCCCTACCTAAGTACTTGTATTATATTATGAGGCATTAAATGTTCCAAGGGACTACAACTCCGTTAGCGATGCCGCAGCATCGCATCGGCAATACCATATACTAACCAATCAGGACCAACCTCTTGGATATAAACAGCACCTTCAGGCGCCTAGTGTCAGTCAGACGATAACTATCAGGGATAGAGGCTAGCCTTGTGTAATAGTTCCCATCTTGTACTCTCTTTCATTAGTTTCTCCACTGAGCTGGAATAGACCCGAAGAGGCCAAGGACGTTTTAGCATGGCCAAATAGTTTAGCTTTAGTTTAGTTGAATATTTTTGAGTTCATTGAGTTTCTCTATGACCTAGATTATATGTAATTAAAATCTCAATGCAGTTCTTTCTTTAAGCATCAACTATTTCTTCACATAACCTGCTAGTGGACATGCAGTAATTACTAGAGCATACAATAACACCCCAAATAGTAGTGTATAAAACTACAACAGTATTTCTATAGTGTAGAGAATTCATTAGAGTTATGCTTGTCGGATCTTCTCACTGAGGAATGTGAATTATACAGAATAGCTGAGATGATGTTATTTGTATATGTATTTGTATATAATACTTTTCATATAAATATATAATACTTTTCATATAAATATATAATACTTTTCATATAAATATATAATACTTTTAATATAAATATATAATATTTGAGATAAACATTATCATGTGATATAATGTAGTCTAGAGTTATATTGACTATTTCTACAATACTTATAACCCCGTGTCCATAATGTAGCTTATTTTAATAGCTTATTGATTCAAAATTTAATGCATGAATTGAACTTAAATACCACTAAAAGTTACACTTCAATAAGATGCACATTATACTGTCAAATAATCTGTTTATATGATACTAGGTGAAAGTAACTGAGAGCTTCATGACTGGGGAGAAGGTAACCAGGTAACCATACACTTGGCAAATTATCTCGAAGCTGGATTCATGTGAACGCTGTGATTGGACAGTTGATTAACTACCCTTTTGATAATGATTGGTCAATTCACCCAATCAAAATAATGAATATAGAATGCCACGTGAATCTGCTCGTATTTCAACATCATCTTCTCAGTTCCTACTCTCTACATTCTACAGTTAGTAGCGCGTTAGAGCGGAAGGTAAAATTATCAGGTTAGTAGTTTATTTTATGTTTACATTGAATATTTCTGATTTGTAAGATTAATTTGAGTTGTCTGAAAATTCAACCGTGAAATATATATATATAGTTACTCTACAGTTTTCTGATAATAATTTAGCATGAAGCTAACTCGAAGTGAAAAAGCAGAGGTTTAGATTAAATTAAAATTATAAGGACTATTAGGTCTTGGACTTAGATTACTATCACTGTGGTAATGGAGTTGGGTGTTTATTTCTCACTTATCAAATGATTAGATTATCATCTGTTTATTTTTAGAATTCAAAATCAAAATGGCAGACTCCAGGGTAGTAAAGAAAAGACTCAATAACTCCTATAGATGTGGGTATTGTCTACACCATTTTGATAAACTGGAAGATCCCAGAACTTTGCCCTGTTTACACGTCTATTGTATAAATTGTCTTAAAACAGACATTGGCTACAAGAAAACCCACATCGACTGTGTGTACTGCAGGTAAGTTGCACTAATGAACATGATATGTTTTATGTGAGTGCATATTATTATTCTCTAACACTCATAGTGACTGTATTTATCTTAAAACTGTCAGTTCTGTATCTTCATGCACACTCTGGTTACTAGCTGTCTAGTCATCAGGATAATCTCTCATAATGAAAGTTCAAGGTCACTGATTATCTCATTATTTGTAACTCACTGACTAATACTATATTTTAGAAAGGGATTCTATGACATCACTGATCCCACAACGCTACCAGTGGCTAAGCTGGGCGATGTTCTAGAATACAAAACTCCTCCCAAACCTCCCCCCATTCTCTGTGATGTGTGTGAGGATGGAACAGAGGCTGTAGTCTTCTGTGTAGAGATTCAGAAGAAGTTGTGTGAACAGCATCACAAGGTGAGTCTTTAAAACATGTATCAGTATTTGGTTACTAAACCAGGACTGTTTTGTGTGTAGAATGTTATTAGATAGAAATACTGAGTATGTGTGACTTTGTATACCAAATAAACAGATTCTACAATGCAGAAGGTCAACTATGACAGACTTGTTAGTGAAAATACTACCAACTGAACTGTTGACCTTTATTATACAGAATCACAGAGAGCTGATGGGAGATAGACATCAGTTGATTGACATTGAGGTCTACAGAGCTTCTCCCCAAAGATATACTATAACTGAATGTAAACATCACAAACATGAACAGCTGACAGAAGTGTGTTCCAAGTGTCACCAGATATTCTGTATGAGATGTGATATGAAGACTGGCTGTAATGGTAAGACAGGTATTTTCTTGTTTCTGTTTACATCAAATTGAAACCAAATAAATAATGTAACGTTATATTCATTAAGACTAACAGTAGCAAAGTAGCAATGTGAGAGACTAAAGTGAGTTTTAGCAACTCCATTTGGACTAGTTGTTGGGTAGATTCTGTGAAAGATTTTATTTTCAAATAAGTTTCACAGCCCACACCCGGATGTATTCTCTAAAATTAAACTTTGTGTGAGACAGCAGTGGTTAGTGCAGACATTAATTCATATTCTGTTGTTGAATTGAATTCTTAGGAATTTCTAATCTTCAACTTTCTTTGTTCCCTTTATGAGGAGTTTCTGTTGATTTAATTTCTGTAACTCAATGACTTCAAGTGAGGGATGTATATTTAGTGACATGTTTCTAGAATATTCCTCTGTACAAGTCATGTTAGTGAAGGTTGAGTTATGACCAACTCTGATAGCAATACTTGAGACAGAGTACAACTGTTTAATAATTATACTGTATTATACAAATATCATATGATAGTGCTGCCAGCTGATTTAAACATATACCTTAGGTCAAGGGTTCAGGCAGCATGTCTTTATTTATACTTTTGATATGTTTTATGTAGTGTTACTCAGTGTTTCTAATATCAACTGCTCTGTAAGTTTGCTCTTCTACTGTGAGTCAATCAGCACATCCTGTTAGAAGGAATGTGATTTAATGAAATATTGTGATATTATTTATACAGAAGGGGAGGCAGCATTCCATGACATGGCATCATTGAGTGATTTGTCTTGTGAGTTACGAGAAAGTCTGACTGGTGGAATAGAGACTCTGTCTGAGAAAGTTGCAGAGTTGAATGACATCTCGAAGGATGCCTGGAAAGAACTGAGTAAAATAGAAGATGAAGTGAAGAAGATGGTTGCCAGAGTAAACTCTGTCGCTGATGCTCAGGTATGCTGACGTGAAGTTTACGATTTACGTTTCTTTGCACAGTCTATTTTCCACACAAACTCTCGGGCTATTTAATTTTTATTTGAAGACAATACTTTCAGTATACTACTTGATTTGTTAGAAGGAGGAGACTAGTCACATGATGTACTAGCAGTCTACTGTGTATAGAGTGTCACATGACTGAGTCACTGTGTGTCTACTCAGTGGGTGGTCTGTCAGCTGTCACTCTCATGTCAAGTGTAGAGGTTGTGAGGTGCAGATGTGGTTATAATGTGTTACTATTTATTAGATAGAAGAGATTAGAAAGAGAGCTACAAACCTGAGGCTAGAAATATATGGATATTTGAAAAGCTGCACACAGATAGTGGATAATTATAGAATAGAGCTGGCCTTGAGTAAGACAATAGGCAGACAGTCTCTGGTGGACAGAGTACAACATGCAGTTGATAAGTTCAATGATGCAGGGATTGTGAGAGACTACAAAGAGATGAGTGAGGAGATGGAAAAGGCTACAGATATTGGTGTAATAGAGAAGTGTGTACTTCCTGACAGCATCTTGGTACCAACATGTAGGTGGAGTCTATAAATAGTAACACTAACTATAAATAACTTTCTGCTTGTAAATCAATTGAATTTCATTCGTTAATTTTTTTTAAAGTCTCAGATATTTAGAAATGTTGCTGCGTTTCATTTTGACATTTATTAGAGGATTGAGTTTTGTTATTTCTACTCTCACATTATGAGACATTTCTGCAGTGTTTCAGAGTTTATGATGTATAAGTGAGCTGCTAAACTGTGTAATGCTGACTACCTGCTGTCAGTATTAACAAAACACTCTCTACCTGTGCAGGTGATGAGATTCTCAAGTTATAGAATTGTTATTTTGTTGTTGCAGACAGTGAAGACAGTCTGGGACTGAAGCTGCTGCAGCCACCAGCTTCTCTACAGTCTGATGGACTTCCTGTACGTGGAAGGTATTACAGAGTAAACATCTCAGCTGATGGACATCTCATGTGTTGGACACCAGAAGGTGTAGAAGTAATAAATAGACACACTCTGGATACTATCAGCTCAGTGAAGGACACCAACACTACAGTGTGGGGGGAGATAATCCAACCTGAAGGGGTGATGGTTGCCAGCTGTTATAACAAGAAGGAGAAATCAGCTAAAGTCGCACTTCTTGATCCGAACTCTTTTAAGAAGTCTCGCTCTATTTACAAACATCCAGTAGATAAACTCACAGCCTATAGAATAGCTCAGCACCTCTCTCTAGTGTATATTGTAGACAGGAGAGAGAAACAGCTGGTAGTCTGTAATCTAGTTGACAATAAAACACAGAAGTTCCCACTTCCTGAGATGAAGTTCCCTCGTCCTGTATGCATCCTCCCAGATTCAACTCTCCTCATAGGAGACTACACTGAAGATGGTAAAGTGAGAAGATATAAAGTGGAGAACACAACTCTCTCTCTGATGTGGGAATTCCCTCACATCTCAGAACCAATTGGTATTTCCTTTGATCCAACATCTGAACTGATTCACATCTGTACAGAGAGAGGACCTCTCCTCATCCTCTCACTTGAAGGTAAATACTCTGTTTATTATAGTAAGTTTAGTTACTCTAATACAGGGCTGTTCAACAGGCGGCCCCAGGGCTGGTTGTGACCCCCAGTATACATTTATGTGGCCCTCAAAGGTATACCCCACATAACATTGTTTTACACATGTATATGAATTAGAGTAGAAAAAGCAACCTTTTAAATGCCTTATTTATACACATACTACATACATTCAGCCTGCAGTAACTATTAGGACTTCATTGTGTAATGAGTCATAGGAATTTGGAATAAAGTTAAAGTTTACAATGGCTCCCCCTACTGGAATATTCCATTTCAGTGGTCCTCTCTCTGAAATGGTTAGACACCCCTGCTTTATTGCAATTTTGTGATAGTTTATTCTAGTAATATCACAGGCTATGTTATGATATTGTTAGTAAATACTTGGTTCTGAGGCTAATTTATAATAAATAGTATTTCATGGAAGTGTTTTACAGTAATTTTAGAGGTGCTCAGTCTAACAACTGTACAGACTGCCAGCTACACATGAGTTATGAGTTGTAGTTTGACTTCAGTCTAGTGCTGCTATTGTTTTGGTCATCAGATAATTTAAAGATAAATTATTTGATACTTTTTGACTGCCATTACTGAGACTATTGTAATTTGATGATGGCTGGTAGAGCAGTGTTTGCTGGTGGGACTCAGGTGGCTGTGGTTGGTTCTTGTCAAGTATTTAATATGTGATAATGTTGGAGTATATCTTATATTATGTAATTATTTATAATTATATTAGCTGAGCACTAAGTTTGTATGTTGAGTTTCTTCTCTCCATGTTGTCATTTATTATGAAGTAAAGTGTAGAGCAGCTCAGTGAATTATTCAATACTGACTGGTAGAAGTGCAGCTGCAGGTATATTATTGAACATATTTCAGTTACTATATTATACTAGAAAGTAGAAACCGTATGTAGTTGTGTCAGCTGTTGTGATGTCACTGTAGTCTGTCTGTTTGTCTCAAACTGATACAATCTGGTGTTATTCTATTTGCAGGTGAACTGATGGTAAGAATTCCCAGAGAAAGTCTTGGTGTGAGTGACAGGGTGTGTGACATTGCTGTGTATAACAGAGACAAGGTGTTTCTAGCATGTAGAGATGATGGACTGAGGAGATACACAATAAAATACTAAACTTATCAGCTACAGTTTACTAATAATCAGCTCAGTGAGGTCATTACAGGGTGAAGGACATTGCTGTGTATAACATAGTCACTGGATAATCAATAAAGCATGCAACTACTTTGAAACCATGCGACTTCCACTCACAAAGTGCTTTGATAGTCACGTGGTACTCCTGTGTATTGAGTAGCCAATCAGATTGTATCTTGTCATTTATAAGAGTAATAATGTCTGTAACTATACTTATGGCAGAGTTTAAATGAATGTGAGCTTGTAACTTTTTTGATGCTGTATTATGTAATTTTAGACAGTAATAAAACATTGTACATACACTCCTTTATTAACCACAGCAACTATTGGTCTCCTACATGCAACAGTATCTCTTTCATTTAATATCCCATCAACAGTTGTGTATGTGAAACCCTTCACTTGCTCTCTACTGACACCCTCACACCTGACACCTCACACAGTGCCCCCTCACACCTCACACAGTGCCCCCTCACACCTCACACACTGCCCCCTCACACCTCACACACTGCCCCCTCACACCTCACACAGTGCCCCCTCACACACTGCCCCCTCGCACCTCACACAGTGCCCCCCTCACACCTCACACACTGCCCCCTCACACCTCACACAGTGCCCCCTCACACACTGCCCCCTCGCACAGTTCCTTATATGCTAATATCAGTGTTACCTTTTGTAGAATAAACTCACCATCTTCTCTATAGCTTTACTGCTGTGTGTGAGTCATCCAATAATTCTTGGACTACTGCTAGTTTACCAGGAAAGGATAACTCCCTATAATTATGTTATGATATAAAATATTCAGCTCCACCTGCAGTATACTAACCAGCACTATACTCTGCGCTGTGTATGACAACTCCAATAGTGTTATGATGTCATACATCAATAAACATGATTATATAATATTATATGAGTTACATGGTCATAGATTATAACGAATATAACTATGTATAGTATTCTATTGATTATATATAGCGGTAGAAAACTATTGCCCAGTTACGTAATCCTACTGGTAATAGAGAAGATAACTCTTATATGAAAGTAAGCTGGTACCAGAGGAGAGGAATATAATGTTACTAAACAGTATCTGTTAGATAAGTTAAGTTAATGAGAGTACAGTGAATTGTTAAGTATATTGTATATAATATATACGTTGTATGTGATGTTGAGGTAATACTCTGTATAGTTGAGGTAGTACTCTGTATAGTTGAGGTAGTACTCTGTATAGTTGAGGTAGTACTCTGTATAGTTGAGGTAGTACTCTGTATATAATACTCTGTATATAATACTCTGTATAGTTGAAGTAGTACTCTGTACGTTGGTCAAGTTCCCTAAAATTATAAGCATTTTGCAGCTTGTTCAGCTTAATACAATAAAACAAACAATTTTCTTCAAGTTTGTCTACTGACGGAGTTGTCCTTTCACGTGTTGAGAGACTTTCTGTAATGAAAGTAGTCCAAATCATTACACAGGCTGCGAACTATTTCGGAGTTGTAAGCTCTGTTTTGCGGTTGGCACTGCCCAACGACAATATTAGGTCCCTCCGATTTTATTGATTGGCAACACCCGGACTATTTGTTCTGTGCGAACCCTCTTCTAGAGACTATGACCCAAGCTTTACCTACTGCGTGGTGACTTAAACTAACGCCCCAACACGGAGAGCATGGCTATCTAATTATTATACATGTAGTTCACATTGTTATACAGTAATTCACTTGTTGTGAATGCTCCCATTGTCATTAGTACGGCTGCCTGTGGTATGTAAATTGAAACCACATAATATATCACAGCTCAATGGAGGTGCTCTTGTTACTCGAACTGCTTCCTTGAAAAGAATATTTTCTTCGATTCAGTGACAGTTGACTAAGTCTAATCACTAATGACTTTAAAGCTTACTTTCAGTTTCTCGCAGTCACTGTGAGACCGTCAGTCCCTCACCTGAGTGTCACTGGGTGAAATTAAAAAATAACAGTAATTTTAATACTAATAGAGTAATACTAATAGCAGCAGTAGTGTAACAATTTTCGTTATACTGTCGACATTGTTTTTTTAAAACAAAACTGCCCGTGTTCATTTTCATTTTGGTCGCCGATGATACTGGAGTGCTACTTAATAATAGGAACTAGTTTAAAGTGTGTTGTTGCGGCTGAACTTATACTGAGTTTGATGATGACGCTTACCCACCGCCACTTACTGTAATTGTAAGTCACAAAATAGTTTATTGTTTATTGTTGAAGTTTTCATAATTATGATGTCAGTCACATTGGATAGTGGATATATTAAATAATTAATACATGACTTTAAAAAAAATGGTGTTTGTAAGTAAACCTTAGTCTTGTGCCTATTTTACAAAAATTCACTTTCCAGTTTGTATTTTTTCGTCTACTCTATTAGTAATGGTATTCATAGTTTGACAGTTCAGTGCAATGATTCATTAATACAATTAAATGAATTATGATCGCAATAGTAGTAATTATCATAGTGATTATGATTTGTCAAAAACTTGATCGCGCACTTAACACCATCAGCCCATATACTTATTTGTGAGCAAATATTTATAACTATTGTCAACTTTTGATTTTGTGTTTATTTCTCACTCCCCTGATACAACTATTGACAGTTAAACTTTATACTTAATATAATGTTCACAAAAGTTTGCTCTGCAAGCTCAGTTTTAGGTAAAAATGGCACAGGTAATAATGGTGCAAATGGAAAAATAAGAAAAACTGGCACTCTGATGTTAAATTTTCTCAAACTCAAACGCTCAACTCTTAACTAACCCCAAACTCAAACCCCCATCCTAAACACCCATCCCCACCACAAAACCTAATATCGAAAGTGTGCCATTTTTTCCGGACACCCTGGGTGCTCATCACCAATTTCTTTAGATATCAGGAGCTTTAGTATCTTTTAGTTATCAAGTTCCAATTTTTCAACGTTGGTAAAAACTCCTATTTACAGTAGGCCTATATATTGAAGTTTCCAAAACTAATTATGCATATTATAAAAATAATTAATCAATTTTGTTAAATTTAATCTGTAATTAAGAGGAATTTATGTTCTTAGGTGTTGTGTAATGTCAGGATCAGGTATCGCAACACAAAACTACTAATAATAGCTCATGCAGGTATTGATTAGGAAATTTAATATAAGTCAGTCTATTCAACTCATTCTAGTAAATAGCAATTGGTTAAACTGTCTGTAATTTGCTGCTGGGAATTATAAGTTAGGAGTTCCACTCACTTAATTTGTTACCTGCAGTTACCCGCTGTTACCTACGGTTACCTGGTATCTGTTGACGTCTGCTAACTGTTGACATCTACTCACTGTTGATATACGCTAACTGTTGATATCTGCTATCTGTTGACGTCTGCTAACTGTTGATATCTGCTAACTGTTGACATCTGCTAACTGTTGAGGTATGCTAGCTGTTGACATCTGCTAACTGTTGATATCTGCTAACTGTTGACGTCTGCTAACTGTTGAGGTATGCTGACTCATTCTAGATGATTGAGGACGGCTCGGTGATTTGCTGGGGAGGAAATGATCACGGTCAGAGAGGACAGAAAGGGCAAGGGGAGGGTAAACATCCTGCTGACTCTTCACTTACTATCCTGAGGGACAGTGTCCTCCCTATAGGGACTAATGAGAATTATTTACTATCATGTGGCTCTAGTCATACCGTGTGCATCAGCAAAGGTAAACTTATGTCTCTCTTTGTGTTTCTAATTGATATGTTTAATCTATTTGATTATTCATTCAGAATGAGTACAAAGTAACTCTCGTTGAGTTGGAGGTAATATTGTCATGTTATTCTCATTGTCTTTCAACTCCTTCAACTTAGTATAACTGGTAAAGTGAAGCTGCAGTGCTTGTATTGGTGTAATTATTCAAGTTTTGTATCTCCCAAATGATGAATATATGTTGTAGATAAAGTGTACGTGTGGGGAAACGGTGCAGACGGGCAGTAAGTCACTTTCTCTCTACTTAATGTTGTTCTATAAAAAGTTTCGATTAATTTTATGTTTGCTTATAGTCAACATAGCAAATCTGTAGACCGAGATTCATGTAATCTAACATATTTGTGTGGCATATTTACTATGGACTTAGTCTAAGTTCATTGCCGCACTGTTAGTCGGAGTTATTGTCTCAATCACCACATCTGATGTGGAACACAAGTAGGAATATGGAAAGTTAGATTATCTCCCTGTAACTACTTAGTTACTAGAGCCATGTATCATACCTCCTGTAAGCATGACTACTTCAACTCAGTGACTAATTGTTATTCATTGATTTATTGATCATAGTATGGATTGAATTTAAATTAAAAAAATGTATGTATTGTTAAATCAGTATTTCTAATGTCAGTTCAGAAACTAATGGGCTAAACTTGATAATTTGGTTATAGTTTTCTTAGCTCATGAAGTTGTTGGCATTTGAAAAGTTGACCTGGTTTTAACTTCTCTCCAAACCACATGGGAGTCGAACTAAATGACAGACTGACAAAGCTAAATAATTGTACTTCCTTTTCCGGTAAAACTTTGACCGAAGTTATTCTGTATAAACTGGAGTTGCTCTGAATTCCTGAGGGACTCATAATCAGAGTGACTCGATTCTAAAGACTTTGTCGCCATTCCTGGCGTTCAGTTTCACGTTTAGTCACTTTACTAGACCAGGTATCGTGTCGACTGTACTCACTCACTCACTCGAGTACTGGTAGTCACTCAGGTACTGTCAGTCACTCAGTCAGATACTGTTAGTCTCTCAGGTACTGTCAGTCACTCAGTCAGGTGATGTTTTTGTTATTTCATAGGCTTGGTACTGGAGACACACACTGTAGATATCAACCAACTTGCATCTCACTTCCATACGATAAGTCTGTGACGTCCATAGCGGGGGTGTCCTGCGGCACCCGACATACCATCGTGTGGACTGATGAGGGCCTCTGCTATGGCTTTGGTTCCAACTCGTTCTCTCAGCTTCCCCTCAACACTGACGACTCTGTGAACATAGAGAAACAGGTGAGCACAGGCTTCACTGGGGCTCAGAGTTAGGTTCTAGGGCTACGTTGTGTGACAGAGTGTTGACAAGCTGAGGTGACTCAGAATGTAAGAGTTACTCTGTTGAACTGGAAGAGGGAGTGTAAAGTCTGTGTTTTTAGTTGTGTCTAGTACAGAGTCTTTGCTGTTTGTTATATAAATAATTCATGAACAGTACTGCTGAAAATATTTGTTAATCTATTTAATCAGTTATTATTCTGTAAGTTGAGTGAGTTGGGGTGGGGGTGTCTGTCACCCCTACTGGGCTGTGTCTGCATCGTAGAGCCTTAGTCTATCTAATGGCATTTAACTTTCAGTCTGGTGAATATTAATGCTGATAATAATAAAAGCTAAGCTGATAGTATTGAATGCATTTAGTAAAGTAAACACAATTCTATACAATATAAATATCAGTCTTTGTATACTAATTTATATCACACTGTTACTCTGTTACTCTCTACATGCTCTCTATACACACTGATCTCTACATACTCTCTATTCACACTGATCTCTACATACTCTCCATTCACACTGATCTCTACATACTCTCTATTCACACTGATCTCTACATACTCTCCATTCACACTGATCTCTACATACTCTCTATTCACACTGATCTCTACATACTCTCTATTCACACTGATCTCTACATACTCTCCATTCACACTGATCTCTACATACTCTCTATTCACACTGATCTCTACAGACAGACACACAGACAGACACACATACACACAGACAGACACACAGACAGACACACAGACAGACACACTTGTATATGTTGTATGATTGAATGAAACTAACATTTAGACACCACAGAGCTGTGTTTATGATATTTTTTGATCCCCTGAGTAGCTCTTCTGTTACTCTACATAAATACTACAGTACATTCATACATACAATGTATATACATAGTATAAGGGAGAAGGGGAGACAACATCAATTCTTGGAGTTGCGTACCCTTTGGATATGTCGTATTTTAGTTGATGTCATTCAAAGGTCCTAATGTGATTTTTCTAGAAGTTTGTAATACCATGGCTTTAGATAGTGTGCCATGTTATTGTCATTGTTTAGTGTTTAGCATTTCATATTTTAATTGTATTAAATTATTATATTACATTACAGTGTAGAATTGAATTATATTATTCCATTTTGCTGTTATATTACAGTAGCGGATTATATTATTTGGTTTTATTATATAATAACAACATATCATTGTATTATATTATATTATTATATTATATTATATTATTGTATTATATTATTGTATTATATTATTGTATTATATTATACAGTGTGTACCGACCCTCCTATCTCCACTGCAACACCAGGTAGTCGTACATGTAGCCTGTGGTGCTAGACATTCCATGTTCCTGTATCAGTGTGGAGCAGTGGCTACAGTGGGGTGAGCAACCCCCACTTTACTACTACAACTCCGTTATGTAATAATATATATAATATACTACTCTGTTATGTAATAATATATATAATATACAACTCTGTTATGTAATAATATATATAATATACTACTCCGTTATGTAATAATATATATAATATACTACTCCGTTATGTAATAATATATATAATATACTACTCCGTTATGTAATAATATATATATATATAATATAATACTCTGTTATGTAATAATATATATAATATACTACTCCGTTATGTAGTAATATATATACTATACAACTCCGTTATGTAATAATATATATAATATACTACTCTGTTATGTAATAATATATATAATATACAACTCTGTTATGTAATAATATATATAATATACAGCTCCGTTATGTAATAATATATATAATATACTACTCTGTTATGTAATAATATATATAATATACTACTCCGTTATGTAATATATATATATAATATACTACTCTGTTATGTAATAATATATATAATATACTACTCTGTTATGTAATAATATATATAATATACTACTCTGTTATGTAATAATAGATATAATATACTACTCCGTTATGTAATAATATATATATATATAATATAATACTCTGTTATGTAATAATATATATAATATACAACTCTGTTATGTAATAATATATATAATATACTACTCTGTTATGTAGTAATATATATAATATACTACTCTGTTATGTAATAATATATATAATATACAGCTCTGTTATGTAATAATAACTAATAATCTAGCCATGTACTTGCAGGGACAACAACCATGGCCAGTTGGGGGTGGGTTCCAGACAGCCTCACAGAACTCCCCAAGTCTTGCAGGATCTGCAGAATGTCAAACTCATTTCAAGTGGTGCTTATCATTGTATGGCCGTAACGGGTGAGATTATGCCTCAGTTAGTCACTCTCAGTCAGTCACTCCCAGTCAGTCACTCTCAGTTAGTCACTCACAGTCACTCTCAGTTAGTCACTCAGCTAGTCACACTTGTTTACTTGCTACTTTAGAGGCGGGAGAGCTGTACATATGGGGCTATGGTAAAGCTATTGGATATAAACACAAAGACATTGTAAGACCTACTAAGAAGCTGTCCCACTACACCAACATAGTTCAGCTTGCGGGTGGTGCTACTCACAGTCTCGCACTTACAGAGAACGGCAATGTCTACAGCTGGGGTGTTGGTGCAGACGGACAGCTTGGACACGGCCATGATCTCACCTTCTCCTCAAAACCTACGAGGATTATCGGAGAACTCAAAGATCGTAACGTCTGCCAGATTGCTGCCTCTGACTTCCTGTCAGCTGCTTTATCCAGTATGACACTCTATAGTGTGGTATATAGTATAGTATAGTGTGGTATATGATACTCTGTAGTGTATAGTATAGTATAGTGTGATATATGACACTCTGTAACGTATAGTGTGGTATAGTGTGGTATATGATACTCTGTAGTGTATAGTGTGGTATATGATACTCTGTAACGTATAGTGTGGTATATGATACTCTGTAACGTATAGTGTGGTATATGATACTCTGTAACGTATAGTGTGGTATATGATATAGTATATAGTATAGTATAGTGTGGTATATAGTATAGTATAGTGTGGTATATGATACTCTGTAGTGTATAATATAGTATAGTGTGGTATATAGTATAGTATAGTGTGGTATATAATACTCTGTAGTATATAGTATAGTATAGTGTGGTATATAGTATAGTATAGTGTGGTATATAATACTCTGTAGTGTATAGTATAGTATAGTGTGGTATATAGTATAGTATAGTGTGGTATATAGTATAGTATAGTGTGGTATATAATACTCTGTAGTGTATAGTATAGTATAGTGTGGTATATGACACTAGTGTGTAGTATATAATATAGAATAGAGTATGATACTAGTGTGTAGTATATAATATAGAATAGAGTATGATACTAGTGTGTATGTAATATATAGTATAGTGTGGTATAGTCTATCCACTAATTAGTATTGCGGATTGTTACAGCTGATGGCAGTCTGTATATTTGGGGTAAAGCTCAGCAGATTCTGCTCTCACTGTGTCCTTCTCAGACTATCTTTGTACCTACGTGTATCGTGAGCAGCAGCCAACTCAGTCTACAGTCCGTCAGCTGTGGGCTCTGGCACATGGTCGCAGTGACTGGCAAATGTAGACTAGGTGAGTCGTACTCTGTAGTCATACTCACTAGCAGTCTGAGTCGTACTCACTAGCAGTGTGAGTACGACTCACTAGCAGTCTGAGTCGTACTCACCAGCAGTCTGAGTCGTACTCACCAGCAGTCTGAGTCGTACTCTTCATACTTATCTCCTTGTTGCAGCTGATCCAGATGCTATGAACATCAAGGTTAGAATGAGATCCAACAAGAGCACCAGCAGTGGCATGTACATTGACCTCCCTTCCATTGTCACACCCGACAGTAACTCGGCTAAGTCCGTATGTGGTTTGTCTCCCCCTGACATATTCTCGTATTATAGTTACAGTAGTAGCAACGGCAGCACTCGCTCTCACACTGAAATGCCACACACGCAGGTAGAGTTGACCTTGACACACCTTGACATCATGTCGCGTTCACACATGCTTGTAGGAGTTGTCCTTTCGCATACAGACTCCCGGCAGACAGATTTATAGACAAAGTAGTTATCTAAGAGTCTGAATGTGCACCAGAGCAACTAGTAATGTATTGAATTGAATTCCACTCTGTAACGCTGGCTGGACATCCCAACACCTGCATGTGTGAACAGGCATTAGATTATCACTAACCTTTGCACTACATTTTTATTATTTTATAATATTTCTCATTAAGTTGGGTGATTATCACTAACTCTGTGGCTAGCTAATGCTCTTGCGCTGCTAGTGTTATATTGGCACTCTCTCACGTGACACTCAGTCACATGATACTCAGTCACATGATACTCTCTCACATGACACTCAGTCACATGATACTCAGTCACATGGCACTCAGTCACATGACACTCAGTCACATGATACTCAGTCACACAACACATAGTCACATGATACTCAGTCACATGACACTCAGTCACATGACACTCAGTCACATGGCACTCAGTCACATGATACTCAGTCACATGATACTCAGTCACATGACACTCAGTCACATGACACACACCAAGTAATGTCGAGAGTTCACTTAGAATTACCTACTAGGATACAATTCTTTTTGTGTTGAGTTGCATATTGTGACAGTTTAAGGTCTTTCAAAGTGAATATGAATGTGATATGGAATAGACAATAAGCAGCTTGAGTGAAACTCTCTCACTCTAACCTACATTAATACATGTTTACAGCAGGTTTCTGTGCAAAGAGATAAGACAACTCTGGCAGAATTCTATGCGCCCACTTCTAACATTTCTAGAACAGGACTGACTATACTGGGAGAGCCAACAGGTAGTCTGACAAGAAGTTAATATTTTAGTGTTCGAAGAAAGTTGATGTCTTGTTGAATAATCAGTCAGTTGGATTCATTGTGTGTTTTCGGGGTGAATGTGTAGAACATCTAGTTGTAGAGGTCAATGTCTACCATATCCTGTTTATAGAAGAGCTCAATGATTCTGCCGAATCCATCATCTCACCAGACGTTAAGTTTCCACGTCTGATAGATGCCACTCGCGGTCCGTCTGCTGCTTCTGTAACTAGGTCAAGGTCAGGCTGCAGTATGCAGAGAGCAATGATCTCTAGTGACCATGAGACCTGTTCAGCATCAACCTCTGAAGACGAGGATGAAGAGATCAAGAGTAGAGTTCCTCATGTGACCATCACTAGAAATCCATCCAGAGTGAGTCATGAGTTTCTCAGTTCAGATGAGCTTCTCTCCAGTGAACTAAACCTACCAAACATGTCGTATGTTGCTCTACTTAGCCTCAGGTATTCTCTCTCTCTATTGGTTGGTGTGGTTTCTTCTACCAGGTGAACACAGTTTCCACTGTCCAGAGTAAAGATCATGCTGAGTATATGGAACATAAGAAGCTGTTACGTAGCAACAGCACTGTTAGTAACAGTAAAGCTGATGTTAGTAAAAAGAGGACCAAAAACAGTGCGAGTAGTGTCAGCAAGAGCAGCGCTGTGATTAGACTGAAGGTAGCTGACGCCAGCTCATTAGTTGACGACGGCAAGGCAGCTAATAGCGTCAGCAGCACCTGGAATCCATACCGTAACTCCATATTCAACAGCAACATCTTCCACGATGACCAGGTGAGTTGGTAGCTGCAGCTGTACTTAGCTCTACTATGTCTGTACTTAGCTCTACTCTGTCTGTACTTAGCTCTACTATGTCTGTACTTAGCTCTACTATGTCTGTACTTAGCTCTACTATGTCTGTACTTAGCTCTACTATGTCTGTACTTAGCTCTACTATGTCTGTACTTAGCTCTACTATGTCTGTACTTAGCTCTACTATGTCTGTACTTAGCTCTACTATGTCTGTACTTAGCTCTACTATGTCTGTACTTAGCTCTACTATGTCTGTACTTAGCTCTACTATGTCTGTACTTAGCTCTACTATGTCTGTACTTAGCTCTACTATGTCTGTACTTAGCTCTACTCTGTCTGGGCTTTTAGGTCTCTTTTACCAATTTCAGTTATTCCTGAAACCAGATAAGTGCTGTACTGACTAATATTTCGACTAAAACTTTCATTGAATAATTTATATTCTGCAATGAGTTTGTAATTTTCTCTCTTGGATACAGTCTGTTTCTATGTTTAGATTTTAATTAAAACGTGATAAACACTGAATAAATTGCACTGAGGCTCAGTCAATGACTTCTTGAGTATTACTATAAGTGTTACTATGAGTCACTGTGAGTGTTTCTATGAGTCACTGTAACTGTTGCAGAGTTCGACTGCCGGGCTAAACGCTAAAATGATTGGTTTCCTAGACATGTCTGACATTCAGCTGGTAGACAAGCCCACGGCTAAACCCTCCAAGGCTGTCTCCAGACTCAACAAACCAGAGAAAGTTGGGGAGAGGCACTCTCAGTTGTACAGCAAGGAAATGGAGATGAGGAACAGTAGAGTGACTCAGCTCAACACAAACTATAACAAGCAGCCCAAGGTGAGTGTGCAGTCATTGTACTTTACTGAGTTGGTGAACAAATTGGAGCTGCTCGCTGTCATCTACTGAAATGTTGACTTGTTCATTCAGTTGGTGAAAGCAAATGGCAGCCGGACTGAACCTTCCCATCATCCTCTGCAGAAAGTTAGCAGACGAACCCAAATCACTGGCCAGAGACAGAATAATGGAACGGAGTTGGGACGTGCCTCAGATGCCCTCACTGAGATGAAGCATTACTCCACTAAGGCTAAAGGTCAATACCGTAGCTTACCAATGCTGTCAAGTAACTTTATGAACAGGCATTTGCCCCGCCCCGTATATCCCTCTGTACCCGACTTCTCCAAGGCTATGACCAAGTTAGACGTGCAGATACTTCAAGCAGAAAGACTGAAACGACTGTAAAGTATTTATTGAATGACTTAAACACACTTTATTGTATAGTTTTGTTGACACTGATGGTGCTGTGTTGAAATTCAAACTAATAAATTATGGAAATTTATTAGCTCTGGTTTAATCTTGTGGGTAGACGTGGTGGAAGTAGTAGTAGTAGTAGCACTAGTAGTAGTAGTAGTAGTAGTAGTAGCAGTGGTAATAGCAGTGGTAGTAGTAGTGGTAGTAGTAGTAGTACTAGTAGTAGTAGTAGTACTAGTAGTAGTAGCAGTGGTAATAGCAGTGGTAGTAGTAGTGGTAGTAGTAGTATTAGTAGTACTGGTAGTGGTAGTAGTAGTAGTAGTGGTGGTAGTAGTAGCAGCAGCAGTAGTACTAGTAATGGTGGTGGTGGTGGTGGTAGCTATTGTACTATTAGTAGTAGTTAAATAGTAGTAGTACTAGTAGTATTAGTGGCAGTAGTACTAGTAGTACTAGTGGCAGTAGTACTAGTAGTACTAGTGACAGTGACTACGGATGGAGATGCTAAATCTATTAAAAATCAAAGTATCAAAAATTTAACAATTCTTCATAGGCTTTATAAATCAAATTACTTATCAAAAGGAAAGGAAGTAAGATAAAAAATTCATGCTTAAAATAGAAATACAAGTTCTGGTTGTAAAAAAGTAGCCACTAAGTATGAGTTTTTTAGAAGTTTACTAAAGGAGGCTAATTATTTAAGTTTGCATAGCCAAGCATAATGACATCAGAATGAATTATGTATAATATATACGAGAATGAGCAATCAGTGTGAGTGTCCCCCAGAATGCATCAGTCTTCCCTGTGATTTCCTCCAGATGATAAAATATTCTTTGGGTCACTAGCAAGTATTTAAAATCTGTCTAACTAGGTGTCAGTACAGGTATCAGTCTAAATGTCAGTACAGGTGTCTTATATAGTTATGCAGTCAGTAGTCAAGGATAAACTGTTTAATTCCCTCTTCTTTACAAGCAACGATCAGCTCATATACTGAGATGTCAATATCGTAAATGTTTTCTGTTTTCCCCAAGTCTGAGCAGGAGAGTTGCTTCAGTGGAAGGCCTAAACACAAATAAAGTACCCAAAGTACTATAATATACCAAGTACTATAATATATCAAGTACTATAATATACCAAGTACTATAATATACCAAGTACTATAATATACCAAGTACTATAATATACCAAGTACTATAATATATCAAGTACTATAATATATCAAGTACTATAATATACCAAGTACTATAATATACCAAGTACTGTAATATATCAAGTACTATAATATACCAAGTACTATAATATATCAAGTACTATTATATACCAAGTACTATTATATACCAAGTACTATAATATATCAAGTACTGTAATATATCAAGTACTGTAATATACCAAGTACTATAATATATCAAGTACTATTATATACCAAGTACTATTATATACCAAGTACTATAATATATCAAGTGCTATAATATACCAAGTACTATAATATACCAAGTACTATTATACAATACTTGAAAAGATAAACTGGAACTCATGGCATTAGACAGGACAACTTAGGTTTGTTTTACTATTTTAGAGGTTAGTTTTATCATGCATGCAGCTGCTTTATCAACTACACATATAAATTCATAGCTACATGTAATGTCTTAGCATATCAATGTAGTAATGTAATAATTATGTATCAATGTAGTAATGTAATAATTACGTATCAATGTAGTAATGTAATAATTATGTATCAATGTAGTAATGTAATAATTACGTATCAATGTAGTAATGTAATAATTACGTATCAATGTAGTAATGTAATAATTACGTATCAATGTAGTAATGTAATAATTACGTATCAATGTAGTAATGTAATAATTACGTATCAATGTAGTAATGTAATAATTACGTATCAATGTAGTAATGTAATAATTACGTATCAATGTAGTAATGTAATAATTACGTATCAATGTAGTAATGTAATAATTACGTATCAATGTAGTAATGTAATAATTACGTATCAATGTAGTAATGTAATAATTACGTATCAATGTAGTAATGTAATAATTACGTATCAATGTAGTAATGTAATAATTACGTATCAATGTAGTAATGTAATAATTACGTATCAATGTAGTAATGTAATAATTACGTATCAATGTAGTAATGTAATAATTACGTATCAATGTAGTAATGTAATAATTACGTATCAATGTAGTAATGTAATAATTACGTATCAATGTAGTAATGTAATAATTACGTATCAATGTAGTAATGTAATAATTACGTATCAATGTAGTAATGTAATAATTACGTATCAATGTAGTAATGTAATAATTACGTATCAATGTAGTAATGTAATAATTACGTATCAATGTAGTAATGTAATAATTACGTATCAATGTAGTAATGTAATAATTACGTATCAATGTAGTAATGTAATAATTACGTATCAATGTAGTAATGTAGAAAAGTAAATCCAATTGTGATCTCTATTCTAAGAGCTTCTATTCCACTTTACCTTCAGAAGAAATAAGGAATAGTCCACTTTGTTCACTGGCAGCATAAATCAGCCTAGACTTAGGATCATAGGTTGTGGCTACTACTGGTATGGGGTAGGTCCACACCTCCTCCAACTTGTCCTGGTTTAGCTTGTATCGCACTAACTTCTCGTTGAAGTAACCAATGAGAATACTTGAGTCTGGAAGGACACTTATTGAAGCTGGTGCATGACCTTCAATATCTTCAAGGTCAATTTCAGCAGTTACACTACGAGAAATTAAAGAAAAGACTAAAATCTTTCTGTTCTCTTGATCAACGATATAAATATCAGCTCCATTTTCCGCAAGTTGCCACAAAAGTATCGATTTTTGCTGTTTTTCTATTAGTTGGCTTTTTATTTTTAAGCTCTTTGTAGCTGTTTCAGAAAGTTGGACAGTGTATCCGTTTTTATTCTCAAACCTGAGAACAATTAAATATCTGTCAGCAGTTTGGATTATGTCATCACAGTATAGGATGTCTTTGGTAGCCACAGAGTTGAGTATGTCCAGAGAGACCAAATCTCTTATCTGAGGTCCCCTGTTTGACCCACAAAGGAGTTTACCATCTTCTGTAATTCTTGCAGCATAAATCTTTGTACCTTCTTGAGTTTTCACATCTTGTAAGCAAATATTTTTTGGAAGATCTGTGAGACTGAGCCCAATTTCTCCATTATTAGCTGGTAGGTGAACTGAAGAGAGAAACAACTGATCCACCAAATCTGTACAGCAGTAACAACATACCTACTAGTCAACTTACATTGTAGTTGGAATATTGACTTTCCTATTATCTGTTTCACTAGACATGAAATTCTAAACAAGTTGCTAGAAGTGACATAACACTTGACATGATACTTGACATGACACTTGACATGATACTTGACATGATACTTGACATGACACTTGACATGATACTTGACATGATACTTGACATGACACTTGACATGATACTTGACATGACACTTGACATGACATTTGACATGGTACTTGACATGATACTTGACATGATACTTGACATGATACTTGACATGACACTTGACATGATACTTGACATGACACTTGACATGGTACTTGACATGATACTTGACATGATACTTGACATGATACTTGACATGACATTTGACATGACACTTGACATGATACTTGACATGATACTTGACATGACACTTGACATGATACTTGACATGACACTTGACATGATACTTGACATGATACTTGACATGATACTTGACATGACACTTGACATGATACTTGACATGACACTTGACATGATACTTGACATGATACTTGACATGATACTTGACATGATACTTGACATGTCGCAAGTAAGGACCTCTTAGCAGACATTAAGGAAACCACTTCTCAATTTCTGTGAAAAGTTCTCAAGTGAAAAATTATGATTTGTTAACAGCTTAAACCAGCCACTATGAGACCTCTAAATGACCTAGTAACTGTGACCTAGTAAATGTGACCTAGATATTGTGACCCAGATAATGTGATCTAGATATACTGTGACCTAGTAACTGTAACCTAGACAATGTGACCTAGATACTGTGACCTAGATACTGTGACCCAGATAATGTGACCCAGATATACTGTGACCTAGATACCGTAACCTAGACAATGTGACCTATATATCTCAGTCTACTAACCTGCAGATGTGAGGTCCTTAGATTTTAAACTGTAAGACAAAATGGGGACGTTACGGGCTGCTTCAAGCTCACTTTTTACATCTTCGAACTGTTCTATGAGCTCGGTGTTGGCCTCGACTTTCATTGCGTGACGCGTAGACTTCCATAGCCGCTCCATTCTTTCCTTTTTTACTAGAAGTTGTGCTGACAGATCTTCTACTTGATTTCTACTTGATTCCAAATAGTCTTGTATTTCTGCCTCTAGCTTCTCAGACTCTTCTAGGATTGCTGACATCGATAAATACACAATTCATAGCTGAACAGGTTAAGACATAGAAACTTTCTGGTGCTATTGAAACTGTTAGCTTTGTCAGCTTTCACTGCAAACAATCTCCATTCCCTTATAATAAGCAGTTTTCAACTGCTACTTGGCTTATTAGGTTTAATTTTCTCAAACCGGACACATGGCCTACCATCAATGTCTAAATAGCAGATACTAATAGTAAACCAGTTCTCTAAACAGATGTTACCTTTTCTTCCTTTCTCTTCCTAACGGCAGCTCTCATTTCCTTCACCTTGTCCTCAACATCACTGAGCAGCTGCCAAGCCTCTTTCTCAATCTTGCTGATGTCTGTCACCTTCTCTGATAAGACTTTCAGCTGATCACTAAGCCCAGCTTCCAACAGCCGGACAAAAGACGGAATGGGACGCAGCTCATGGCGCCTCTTCTTGTCTAATATAACAAACCCTCAGTTATAGTGTGATTCTACTTTAGCATATCTCTTAGTAAGTCTAGGGAAGTCATCTAAACCCTGCAGTAGTGTATACTAAGGAACTCACCTCCCAGACAGTCTTCTGTGTCCGCACCACACCTGTCACAGAACGTCTTGTAGCAGCAGGTGCAAGCCCTTGTCAGCTTGAGCTCTCCATGCTGACCACACTTGACAGATTTGTAAAGACTTGGGTTGTGTCTGAAGACATCAAGGGGGATAAGTCTGTGCTCAGTGTTGAAAAATATTTTAGATTCTTCGTGACGCTGCAAAAGAAATCAAAGTAAAACCTTTTGTTGGTAAATTTTGTCCTCCTGGAATGGCAGTCACTGCAAAGGCCTGCTGCCTATATGTGAGAAGTAGAGCTTTGTATTATCTCTGCTTTTTGAAATGGATACATTCACAACACAATAGAGTTTGTACTTTCTATAAGTCTAAATAATCCATGTTTCCTTACAATACTACTGTAAACAGGTGGCACAATGCTAGCAAATGGTAGTCTTTTCACTACCATTCAGTTATTGTGGTGGCTGCAGCTTCAACAGCCATGCTTTTCTCTGAAATTCCCTGATGTGGGCAGGCGGCAAGTGTGATGTGTTATAATATATTGATGTCAGTGAATAGAAATAGATATAGAATAAATCTCTAATAACATCAAGGCAGCTCAGTGCTGTAAGAGTTTACCTCCAAGTGTAGCTGACACAGCATCTTTCCACACTCTACACAGAATGACTCAGCATTTTCAGGAGGCTCCTTGCAGACTTGACAGACATACTCAGAGATAGCAGGTGGTGGAGCGACATCTGGCAGCTTAGCTTTAGGTAGCTCATTAACATCTTTGTCACTATGAGTCACTCTACAGTCAAGTTTGTGGTGTTAGAAAAACTTGAATACTAGTCAATCATAAAATTCAAAAGTCAAGTTAATTTAAGCTGAACGTCTGCACACATAATAGCTGTGTTTAGTAGCAACACCACTTTGCATGGACAGCAATAGCTATAGCTTGTGTAGCATTCTCACAACTTAGTGAAAATATCTTAACAAGCTATGCTTGCTCAAGTGGAAAAGGTGAAGAAAGTTGAATGTTCTACTCACTGGCATATGCCACACTTGAGCTCCGTCCACTTGGCAAAGTCACCTTGAATACATGGCCAGCAGAACACATGAGAACACGGCAGAGCTCTTGGGTCTACCATGTATGACCATCTCTGTAGACAGTAGCCACAGCTGTAGTCTTCTGTGATACTTCCTGCAGGGGGCATTCCTGCGGCCATTATAACTAACTCTGCAGAGTGTTAGCTGTTGATAAGGAACCTATGGCAGTTTCATTTTAGCAGCTAGTCATGTGACTAATAGAAGAGTGTTATCTCATAGCATTATATTATCTGTCACACGTGTATGATGACCTGGTGAAAACAAGTATATTATGGTTGTATATATAATTCGAACAATGATCAGTATTTAGGAATTGTAATATAAAGTAGAATATTATGATGGCGTCCAGGACTCAGAGTAAAATGGAGGGAAAGGGTAGAGATGGCAGCAATATCTCTGAATATAACTCAGAGAGAGAGAGAGAGTAGAGAAGGCAGCAATATCTCTGAATATAACTCAGAGAGAGAGAGAGTAGAGAAGGCAGCAATATCTCTGAATATAACTCAGAGAGAGAGAGAGTAGAGAAGGCAGCAATATCTCTGAATATAACTCAGAGAGAGAGAGTAGAGAAGGCAGCAATATCTCTGAATATAACTCAGGGAGGAAAGAGAGAGGAGAGAGAAAGAGAGAGTAGAGAAGGCAGCAATATCTCTGAATATAACTCAGAGAGAGAGAGTAGAGAAGGCAGCAATATCTCTGAATATAACTCAGGGAGGAAAGAGAGAGGAGAGAGAAAGAGAGAGTAGAGAAGGCAGCAATATCTCTGAATATAACTCAGAGAGAGAGAGTAGAGAAGGCAGCAATATCTCTGAATATAACTCAGGGAGGAAAGAGAGAGGAGAAAGAGAGAGTAGAGAAGGTCTACTGGCAGCTGATGCCGACACAGCAGGGCAGGAATGGGCTGTCAGTGAATGTTGATGTAACTTTGACAAGATTACACAATGAACATTCCTTCCCTGTCATTAAATACGCTCTTGTATGCTGCAAAGGTCGCTAGAGCTCACAAAGGTCAGCAGGTCGACTATGTAACTTATAATCAAAAGCTCATGTTGCCTAATAACTAGAGGGACTTTTTTGGCAGCAGTGTTGTGTAAGATACTTAATCCAGGCAAGTGCTGCCTTACAACAGACAATATCTCATTTATATTTAAAATAAACTGCAGTCATTTCAGCAGCGGCAGCACTAGGAGCTGTTCCAGTCTTCAGTCTTCAATCACAGGCAGATGTGAAGGAGCAGAGAAAGGAGCAGCTAGCCAGACTTTCTGGGTGTTAGAGAGGTTGTTGTGGTTAGTCAGCTGTTGTTTGAGTACACAAGATATTCCAAGGTCAGCCACACTCAGAGGTGGGTCAGCTTGCTCTGTATTAGGGTTAATGTCGTGTCAGCGTGTCAGGACCTTTATCACGCTGCCTTGATGTTCACTCACCTAACCTTGAACCTTGCAGCACATCTCCTGCTCTAACCACAATAATGTCTAGGATAAGAGCAAGCTAATAGCTAATAGCTACTCATGCTACCAGCTTACGACACAAAGTCATTCATTTAGTACAACTCTCAGGAAGCAGTAGGTGAAAGCTTAGTTTTGCCTTTAGCAACTTAATTAGAAATTGGAAACTTTTACAGAGATGGGAGGCAGTAACTTGGGTAACTGTATATTACAGTATTACTGTATAGTGTATTATAGTATAATATATAGCTACATTACAGTACTACCTTATAACTTATAGTTAGAGTGTATAACTATATTATTATTTAGAGGAATTCGCAGAAGAAATGCTCAAATGTAGCAATATATCAGCTGGTTAATTCTAGCTTAGTCAAGTTTCTAATATTTGGCTGAAGTTTTCGAATTAATTTGGAAATAGGCTAAAATAAGAAATCTTCGGATTTTTGCTACAACTCAGTTAGTTTTACCGCTGAATAGTATCAATATCAATAATCAATAATATCAGCTACCAGTCACTACCAGCTTTGAGAAGTCTGTAGGTATGAATATTGGGTGATGAGTCATTGGATTCCCAAGTAGACGGAGTCTCCCAGATAATCTGGATACAACTTCCGGAGTTTAATCATGTCCCTGACCTTGCTAGTTCCGTATGCCATAACATAGTTTGAAAGCTCCTCTATTACGTGTTAGCCAAGAGAACTCTTTGAGTTCTGGGTAATCCCAAACAGGATGCAGCTGCAGTAATGGAGGACGGGAGAAAAACCTGTCTTTTAGATTAGAAGTTATGTTCTCTGAGAACTTCAACTGAGCAAAAACTTATTAAGAAAAGTAGAAAACTTAGGCTAATAAAATTTCTCCACATATTGCACCTAAACGTATGTAGTTCTGCCCATCGGACTGCTTTTAGAATCAACAAGTGTGACACAATGCATGTGTTGAATTCACTCAACACACTGTATGTGTTGAATTCACTGTAACACACTGTATGTGTTGAATTCACTGTAACTCACTGTATGCGTTGAATTCATTGTAACACACTGTATGTGTTGAATTCATTGTAACACTTATAGCTATTGCCCAGTTTGAAACTTGTAGATTTAAAGGGTGTCTCATATATATTTCAAACTCATTTGAGGTTTTCAACCTTCAAAAAACATAAAAATTTTCATGTTAAAAACACTACCAGCAGAGAATTCGCACACAAATCAAATACTGTGCAACCGATTTTATTTAGAGAGAAATGGTTTAGTGACATGTAAAGAGCCTGATGTGTTTATCTTTAGTAGAAGCTATCTCCTCTGTTGATAGAAAGACTTAGTTTTATGCTGCCACAGGGCAGTGTTTGGGTTCTAATGTCTTGCTTCTATCACCTCATTTAGTTGTCTGTTCACTATTCTAACAGATGACATCACCTGTGACACACACGTCTGCACCTCACACGTCTGCAGAACTTTGTGTTGGAGGTTCTGGGGACGACCAATGGGAGTTGCCTTCTGTGTCCATCACCTCGGGTGAAGAGCGTAAGACTGACCACTTGTGGGCTGCCAATAGTGATATGACGAGTGAAGACACGACAGCAGCTAAGACTCTGTACCACCTATCGGCAGTAGACTTCTCCATTACCTCTAAACCTAATAAAGAAGAGACCAATGACATCATTCGACCAAACTGTCAATTAGAAAACGGTGAATCACGGACAGCCCCCCTGTACAATATGAGTCAGCATTCAGGAGAAGAAGTAAGTTACGGCGTAAGTTAGCAGTCTGTAGAAAAGGTAAGTTACAGTGTGAGTCACTAATGCATGCCCTGTTTTATAGGGAAATAGGTAGTCAAAGTCTGTCAACGATAACCAGGCTATTGTACAGCAATACTGTATTAAACTATATGGACGCAGCACTAGTAATTAAATATAAACAAAACAGATGACATAAGCTATTGCCGTGTTGCAGACGATACCGTGTAATGTTGGAGAGAATGCCATCACCCCCCTAGAAGAAGATGACTCAGAAGCTAAAGTAGGATCTACAGCCACAGACGGGATAGCCCTAGTTCCGTGTGTAGTATGTGGGGATAAATCCAGTGGTAAACACTACGGCCAGCTAACGTGTGAGGGTGAGTATAAACTAGTGCTACACCAGCCACTGTATGTATGGAGAACAATGAAATGTCTGTAGAGATGAGTTGAAGCGGAGATGTTTAAACAATCAGCTGTGAGTTTTGATGCCAAAACTGTGGCAGCTGAAACTGCCAGGAAATTTATTTCCTCATTATAAAATTATCAGCTTATGAGTTGCATTGACTTGCAGCCAACATAGGCACAGCCCACTGTTTAGTTTAGGGACAGCCCACTGTTTAGTTTAGGGACAGCCCACTGTTTAGTTTAGGGACAGCCCACATTTTAGTTTAGGCACAGCCCACTGTTTAGTTTAGGGACAACCCACAGTTTAATTTAGGGACAGCCCACTGTTTAGTTTAGGGACAACCCACTGTTTAGTTTAGGGACAGCCCACTGTTTAGTAATCAGGGACATTGTAGAGAAATTGAAGCAGTGCAACAGCAATGACTGGAAAAGTTATATAGCTTACTGGAAGTATACTTTATATCATGATGTGAAACAGATGCATCATTTAATCATTTAAACTCCAGTCACTTTTATTAACGTTTATTAACAACTACGACTGCCTCACACCAGATATATACAACTAAGTGAACACCCCTCAAAGGATTCTCCAGCTCAGTAGAATCACACACCTGTTTCTGACTGATCGTAAGCTGTTGGAATGAGATGCTTACTTTATCAGTTTTTCTGGGAATTTTGTCATGTGTCACTTGTTATTAAATGCTATGACACTTGTTTACTAGGGTATAAGCCCTCGGAGATTTATTGCATTTGATTAGTATTGACTAGTATTGATAAGTATTGATGGGTATTGATGGGTATTGATGAGTATTAATGAGTATTGATGAGTATTGATTAGTATTGATGAGTATTGATAAGTATTGATGAGTATTGATGGGTATTGATGAGTATTGGTGAGTATTGACGAATATTGATGAGTATTGACTAGTATTGATGAGTATTGACTAGTATTGATGAGTATGGGATAGACTGAATAGACTGGATCATGTTGGCACACCTTATCTTCTTCACTGTCATTTTCTTCTTCAGGTTGTAAGAGCTTCTTTAAAAGGTCTGTTCGAAGGAACTTGACATACACTTGTCGTGGAAGTCGGGACTGTGCTGTAGACCCCCAACACCGAAACCAATGTCAGTATTGTAGACTAAGAAAGTGTCTGAAGGCCGGTATGAAGCGTGAAGGTAAGTGCATCACTAGTACTCATACTGAGTGATATTACTCATAGTGCTCATACTGAGTGATATTACTCATAGTGCTCATACTGAGTGATATTACTCATAGTACTCGTACTGAGTGATATTACTCATAGTACTCATACTGAGTGATATTACTCATAGTACTCATACTGAGTGATATTACTCATAGTACTCGTACTGAGTGATATTACTCATAGTACTCATACTGAATGATATTACTCATAGCACTCATACTGAGTGATATTACTCATAGTACTTATACTGAGTGATTCCACCTTGAAGTTCTCTCAGCCATCATATTCATCATTCATATGAAAACAGGGGACTATGATTTTAGTTACAATTTCCTTTCCTAGCCTTCTGAGTTAAACATAACAATTTAATTAACTCTTCATCAACTTTGATAAATTGTAATTTCCTTGAAGCTCAGGTATAGCACAACAAATAACTGCTAACAAACTCTAGCTAAGTAGACCAATAAGAAGACAGTAGTTCTCAAACTCTAACTAAGTAGACCAATAAGAAGACAGTAGTTTTCAAACTCTAACTAAGTAGACCAATAAGAAGACAGTAGTTCTCAAACACTAACTAAGTATACCAATAAGAAGACAGTAGTTCTCAAACTCTAACTAAGTAGACCAATGAGAAGACAGTAGTTCTCAAACTCTAACTAAGTAGACCAATGAGAAGACAGTAGTTCTCAAACTCTAACTAAGTAGACCAATGAGAAGACAGTAGTTCTCAAATTGCTATGAGCTGAAAACATACCTTGTACTTATGAACAGCTGTTCAGCGAGGGAGAGTAAATCCCACCTCCCCGAGTGAGTATTCCTACCAGCTGCCACCTCCTATCAACTCTAATCACAATATGGATGCCTCTAGACCAAACTCCTGTTACATGAGCAACTTTGTGTCGGTGCTGCTTAGAGCCGAGCCTTACCCAATCAGCCATGTGCAGGTAGGTCCTTGGACTAAAGAGTATTTGATGGTCACAAGTGTTTGGTCTAAGTTTGACTTCAGTTACCAATACTAATACACTGTTTATACTAATCTACGTATCTATATTATAGAGTCCGCCAGCGTTTGGAGCCCATCTGGCAATGGACAGCCTGTGTGAGCTGTCGGCCAGACTGCTCTTCTCAGGGGTAGAGTGGGCACGCAACATCCCCTTCTTCATAGAGTTACCCCTGATAGACCAAGTCAGCTTGCTGCGCTGCTGCTGGACCGAGTTATTCCTTCTTAACACGGCCCAGTGTTGCCCACCCGTATACATCTACTCTCTGCTCTCCAACAACTTTAACTCTCAGTCTAGCAATGGCTCCTCAGCCGATGGCAGGTAACTCCAACATCTCATCACGTGACTGTATAGTGAATATACTAACTCTCTCTTCTCATCACGTGACTGTGTAGTGAATATACTCACTAGTTAACTGACTCACTAGTTTACCGACTCACTTCAGGTACCTCCCGAATAGCCTGTGCCCCCAGGAACAGACAAAACACATACAGAATCAACTGGAAAGGCTGGCCGTGCTGCGTATTGATTCGGCAGAATTCAGCTGTCTCAAAGCTCTCGCTCTTTTCTCACCAGGTAAACTCTTGTCTGTGTATGGTAGTAAACTCTTGTCTTCGTACGGTAGTAAACTCTGGTCTGCGTACGGTAGTAAACTCTTGTCTGTGTACGGTAGTAAACTCTTGTCTGTGTACGGTAGTAAACTCTTGTCTTCGTATAGTAGTAAACTCTTGTCTGCGCACGGTAGTAAACTCTTGTCTGCGTACGGTAGTAAACTCTTGTCTGTGTACGGTAGTAAACTCTTGTCTGTGTACGGTAGTAAACTCTTGTCTGCTTACAGTAGTAAACTCTTGTCTGCTTATAGTAGTACAGCTGTTAGTTTAGTATTGTGAATATCTACTCTAAGTGCATGAAGTAAGGACAACTCCGAAACACGATCTATCAGCTCGTTAATCCTGTATCCTTAAACACTGTTCAGCCATCTACTATTCTTACTGCAGATGTGATTGGTCTACACGACATCGGCACGATACAGGGACTGCAGGAGAAAACCTTGACCTCGCTGGAAGAGTATGATAGAATCCAGTACAACCAGACAGCTAGGACAGGACGACTGATCCTGAGACTACCTGCTCTCAAGACTATCAACCCATCTGTAGTTGAAAACCTCTTCTTTATCCGGCTGGTGGGGAAGACCCCCATCGAGACGCTCATCAGGGACATGCTTCTAAGTGGCAACAGTTTCTGTTGGCCCACCCCAGTCACTGCCCATGAGCCTCATATGACTGGACACGTGGCGCGGCAGTGACCTGCTGCGTTAGTACGTCTGCACTGTGATGCCTGCAGCTGAGTTACAGCTAGGAATATAGGTCAAGCTAATATAGGTAAATAGATATTATAAATGCACGCAGTATTTACCTCAAGTATTAATTTAGGCTAACAATGTAGGATAGAATAAATGTAGAAAATAAGCTGAACTTCACTAGGATTCTGTACCTCAACATATCAACTATAGTTTTGTATTCAAGATATGCGTTCATTGGGTGGCATCAAAATGCAAGTAGGGGGCAGCACCTACTTCCTCTAAGCAGGTCCACTTGTCTAAGCTCAATATGCATTTGAATTTTTTTTGAATATTTTTGTAATCTTTTATTGCGTTTGACTATTAAGAGGCATTACTTGCTATAACAATGAAATAATATTTTTTGTAAAGTTTTAAATTTATGAACTGTATACTCAAATTTACAAGCACTTTATAATATGTCTACTAAGTGAAGCAGTGATAGCCAAGTGCTGGTAAAGAAAAGCCGCATTGTCTTCATGTTGATAGTTTATTTTTGTAGTTTTACATCAATAATGCAACTCACGACAATAAATATATTTTTACAATAATTTTCAAAGCAAATGAAAATGAAGTAATTCAATAACAAATGTAGGACATACGATATTACTGATTGTTTAGCAAATTCTCACCAAGACTGACAACTCTCAAAGTTGAATCATAGTTGCACATTGCACGAGATACCGTGAGTTGAAGGTTGTTTCCTAATCTTACAGCATCTTATTCCTAACACTCGAACTAGACACGGAACTAAAGATAGTTGAGCATGGTATTGCTACACCAGTTAACTGCATTATGGGAACATATAAAATAATAAATTAGACTCACTACACGGTAGCACTAATAACCAGACGGACATGGCCTACTGAAGGACACAGGACACACTCTTTGGTGCGTTTCAGCATATAAACTTGCATGAGTGTGCTATGTTACAGCCACTGCCATTGGCTTATAACTGACCAGTAATATCATGGGTTACAGTCTATCATCCAATAAAATAAACTGAGTTTTGACTAGCCAATGAGAGCACATGTTTCATGTATAATGTGAGGAACTACCAAGTAGAGAGCTTGGCGACTAGCCAATAGAAACGGATCATATTTTGCTGAATAAGAACTGGAGGAATGCTTGTAAGGAGAGAATTAGGGCGAGCAACAACCAATCACGAGTCTGCAAGGTGATGCCACGCTGCTGCTCTGCTGCCATCTGCACAACTATAGATTGCAGGTTCCTCAGTCTGTCGTGAGTTTCCTGTAACGTCTGCCGTGAGATGGCGATGTTGAGGCTGGACTCCTCCGTGAGGGAAGAGGGACGCACTCTCTGGTCTGGTGGCTGCAGCTGCGAGTCGTCTTTAGTCGAGGAACCTGCAAGTAGAACCGGAGGATGTCTGAGGGACGGGGATAAGTGACCCGCAATAACTTAAACATTAACTGAGCATTTTATTACTAACTGACAGACACAGTGACTCATCACTGGCTGCGGCAGAGTACTAGTGAGACTGAGTGACAGTGAGACAGAGTGACAGTGAGACTGAGTACTAGTGAGACAGAGTGACAGTGAGACAGAGTGACAGTGAGACTGAGTACTAGTGAGACAGAGTGACAGTGAGACTGAGTGACAGTGAGACAGAGTACCAGTGAGACAGAGTGACAGTGAGACAGAGTGACAGTGAGACAGAGTGACAGTGAGACAGAGTGACAGTGAGACAGAGTGACAGTGAGACAGAGTGACAGTGAGACAGAGTACTAGTGAGACAGAGTACTAGTGAGACTGAGTGACAGTGAGACAGAGTGACAGTGAGACAGAGTGACAGTGAGACAGAGTGACAGTGAGACAGAGTGACAGTGAGACAGAGTACCAGTGAGACTGAGTACCAGTGAGACTGAGTACCAGTGAGACAGAGTACTAGTGAGACAGAGTACTAGTGAGACTGAGTGATAGTGAGACAGAGTGACAGTGAGACAGAGTGACAGTGAGACAGAGTGACAGTGAGACAGAGTACCAGTGAGACTGAGTACTAGTGAGACAGAGTACTAGTGAGACTGAGTGACAGTGAGACAGAGTGACAGTGAGACAGAGTGACAGTGAGACAGAGTGACAGTGAGACAGAGTGACAGTGAGACAGAGTACCAGTGAGACTGAGTACCAGTGAGACTGAGTACCAGTGAGACAGAGTACTAGTGAGACAGAGTACTAGTGAGACTGAGTGATAGTGAGACAGAGTGACAGTGAGACAGAGTGACAGAGAGACAGAGTGACAGTGAGACAGAGTACCAGTGAGACTGACTCACCCTCATCGATCTCTTCAGTATCAGAGACGTGACTAGGGGTTGAAGAATCGCTGACTTTTGTTCCTCTCCCTCTAAGCTGCCGCGTGTGACGACCTTTGCCCCTGCTAGACTGTTCACTGCTGCTGACATTCACGATGCTCATCTGCCGCACCAGGGCCGTCCTGTGCTTGGTGTGAGTCATCACCTTGAAGTTCTGCTCGTACTGCGTGATGTCATTCACCGGGTCCCACGGCCTGAGGCTACACAGATTCAGCATAGTCTGAGTTTCACTAGTTAGTAAGACTGAGTACTAGTTAGTATAACTGAGTACTAGTGAGTAGGACTGAGTACTAGTTAGTATAACTGAGTACTAGTGAGTAGGACTGAGTATTAGTTAGTATGACTGAGTACTAGTTAGTATAACTGAGTACTAGTGAGTATGACTGAGTACTAGTTAGTATGACTGAGTGCTAGGTAGTATGACTGAGTACTAGTTAGTATGACTGAGTACTAGTTAGTATGACTGAGTATTGTGAGTAGGACTGAGTACTAGTTAGTAGGACTGAGTACTAGTTAGTAGGACTGAGTACTAGTTCGTATAACTGAGTACTAGTTAGTAGGACCGAGTACTAGGTAGTATAACTGAGTATTAGTTAGTAGGACTAAGTACTAGTGAGTATAACTGAGTACTAGGTAGTATAACTGAGTATTAGTTAGTAGGACTGAGTACTATGTAGTAGGACTGAGTACTAGTTAGTATAACAGAGTACTAGTTAGTATGACTGAGTACTAGTTAGTATGACTGAGTACTAGTGAGTATGACTGAGTACTAGTTAGTATGACTGAGTACTAGTTAGTAGAACTGAGTACTAGTTAGTATGACTGAGTACTAGTGAGTAGTACTGAGTACTGGGTAGCACTACTCACTCTGAATATTTGTATATCCAATTCCCAGACATCTTGTCCACTTCAAACAGAGCTGGTTTATGAACCGAGTTGGTGAGTTTTCTCCCCTTAGCGGCGTTACGCTGAGCTTCTTCTAGTAGAAACTTCTCATGAGTTGCCTTCTCCTGGTCAGCTGACCTGAGAGCCTCTCCAACATGCTGCCACAACCTGAGGACACGAGTAGTTTCACTTTACCAAGACACGAGTAGTTTCACTTTACCAAGACACGAGTAGTTTCACTTTACCAAGACCCGAGTAGTTTCACTTTACCAAGACACGAGTAGTTTCACTTTACCAAGACACGAGTAGTTTCACTTTACCGAGACCCGAGTAGCCTCAGGCACTCTACACACACACAAGACTGCAGAGAGGGTGAAGTGACTCACCTCTCAGACTCAAACTCCTCCTGACAGTCAAGAGGTACAGTAAATCGCTTCAGTCTGTTACTCAGCGTCTCATTGTCCACCCGCCACAGACTTTCTTGGTGCTATAAACACAGGCTAACATTTAGAACGAGAAAAAATGTAGTTTAATTAGAAGTAAGAGAATATATAATAGCCTAATTTCTTACCCCAGTTGACTTATCTTTGAGGAAGACTTCCTGGTCCCACCTACCATCCAGAGTAAACAAGGTTTCATGCCCAAACTTTATTTTTCCAGAAATTTTATTAGAGGAATCGCTGCTGCCCATGAATGGCTACAAAGTCAGCACCACAACAGTATAGCATGCTGTATAGTATATAGTATAGAGTAGTATAGCATAGTGTAGACTCTATAGCATAGAGTAGCATAGCGCACCTTGAGTTTAAACTCCAGCTCAGTCCTGTAGCCCGTCTTGTCGCACTCTATGGACACTTTACCTCCCAACTCCATGGTGAGAGAGCCAATGATGATTCCCTTCGCATAGCCATATGGAATAGTTATGGAGTAATCTTCCCCTAGCTTGAGGAAGGTCAGCTTGCCCACCCCGTCCATCACGGCAGAGACTGAGTTACCGTAGAACTTAGACTTAGCCAGGACAGCACAGCTGATGCTGAACCCGTCTTGTCTGTTTGTCACATAGAAGGCACTGACTGGGGGGTGATGGGATATCTGTGAACCAAACGCACAGTAGTTTCACTTTGTCAACAGAGTAGTTTCACTTTGTCAACAGAGTAGTTTCACTTTGTCAACAGAGTAGTTTCACTTTGTCAACAGAGTAGTTTCACTTTGTCAACAGAGTAGTTTCACTTTGTCAACAGAGTAGTTTCACTTTGTCAACAGAGTAGGTGTTTACCTGTAGACTAGACACCTGCTCAGCTATGTAGACTAGACACACACCTGCTCAGCTATGTAGACTAGACACACGCCTGCTCAGCTATGTAGACTAGACACACACCTGCTCAGCTATGTAGACTAGACACACACCTGCTCAGCTATGTAGACTAGACACACACCTGCTCAGCTATGTAGACTAGACACACACCTGCTCAGCTATGTAGACTAGACACACACCTGCTCAGCTATGTAGACTAGACACACACCTGCTCAGCTATGTAGACTAGACACACACCTGCTCAGCTATGTAGACTAGACACACACCTGCTCAGCTATGTAGACTAGACACACACCTGCTCAGCTATGTAGACTAGACACACACCTGCTCAGCTATGTAGACTAGACACACACCTGCTCAGCTATGTAGACTAGACACACACCTGCTCAGCTATGTAGACTAGACACACACCTGCTCAGCTATGTAGACTAGACACACACCTGCTCAGCTATGTAGACTAGACACACACCTGCTCAGCTATGTAGACTAGACACACACCTGCTCAGCTATGTAGACTAGACACACACCTGCTCAGCTATGTAGACTAGACACACACCTGCTCAGCTATGTAGACTAGACACACACCTGCTCAGCTATGTAGACTAGACACACACCTGCTCAGCTATGTAGACTAGACACACACCTGCTCAGCTATGTAGACTAGACACACACCTGCTCAGCTATGTAGACTAGACACACACCTGCTCAGCTATGTAGACTAGACACACACCTGCTCAGCTATGTAGACTAGACACACACCTGCTCAGCTATGTAGACTAGACACACACCTGCTCAGCTATGTAGACTAGACACACACCTGCTCAGCTATGTAGACTAGACACACACCTGCTCAGCTATGTAGAAGGTTCTACTCTCAGTCTCCTCGTTCAGCCAGTAGCACCGGAACTTCTCACCCAGAATCGGGTTGTACGGCTTCTTGACGCCCTTCGGAGTTTTGTAGAACCCGGAGACGTACCACCTGACCACTTCCTTCATACGGGTCAGCGCGTCATCACATCTGGCAGCTCTGTGAATCAATAATAAACTATAGTAATATATACTACCTAGACAGTATACTATAGTAATATATATTACCTAGAGAGTATATTATAGTAATATATATTACCTAGAGAGTATATTATAGTAATATAGTAATATATATTACCTAGACAGTATATTATAGTAATATATATTACCTAGAGAGTATATTATAGTAATATATATTACCTAGAGAGTATATTATAGTAATATAGTAATATATATTACCTAGACAGTATATTATAGTAATATATATTACCTAGAGAGTATAATATAGTAATATATATTACCTAGAGAGTATATTATAGTAATATATATTACCTAGAGAGTATATTGCAGTGGTAGTAGTAGTCTGCAAACTTCTCAAGTAGAGATCGAGGCTCAAGTATAAAAGTTGGAAGAGTTACTTTGGAGAGATCCATGCCGGGTCTGACCTGCAGTATATATCATAGTACAGTATATATCATAGTATAGTATATATCATAGTACAGTATATATCATAGTACAGTATATATCATAGTATAGTATATATCATAGTATAGTATATATCATAGTACAGTATATATCATAGTACAGTATATATCATAGTACAGTATATATCATAGTACAGTATATATCATAGTATAGTATATATCATAGTATAGTATATATCATAGTATAGTATATATCATAGTACAGTATATATCATAGTACAGTATATATCATAGTACAGTATATATCATAGTACAGTATATATCATAGTATAGTATATATCATAGTACAGTATATATCATAGTATAGTATATATCATAGTATAGTATATATCATAGTACAGTATATATCATAGTATATATCATAGTATAGTATATATCATAGTATAGTATATATCATAGTACAGTATATATCATAGTATAGTATATATCATAGTACAGTATATATCATAGTATAGTATATATCATAGTATAGTATATATCATAGTATAGTATATATCATAGTATAGTATATATCATAGTATAGTATATATCATAGTATAGTATATATCATAGTATAGTATATATCATAGTTTAGTATATATCATAGTATATATCATATAATATCATATCACGACTCACCTGTTTCATGAGGCACCAGATAATATTCTTATTCTCATCAGCGAACTCCTCAGCCAGAGGGCCGCTGCTGCTGGTCAGCATGTCTACTCCATTCTCCGTGTACGTCGTCTCTGTGGGGGTCACATTGAGCTGCTCAGTCGACACTCTCTCGTCTGACCCCCTCTCTTCCTCGCTCTCCGAACAGGAAGTGCTGTCTGACTCATCCGTGCAGTCAGCGTTTCCGTCTGCTCGACTACTCGACTCTTTTAGGTCTGGGGAGAAACAAGACAAGAGTTATTACACCACTAGGGGGTGCTGACTGCACCACTAGGGGGTGCTGCCCGTACAGCCAGTACAAGTAGACTAGTTATGTGTCAACAGGAAGTAGGTTAGTGCAATGACTTGGATTATTAGTAATAAAAGAGTAAATTCAAATGCATGCATTCAGCTGGAGGTAAACCATAACACTAGGGGCAGACAACTACTACAAAAGGGTGGATATTAAATCTGAAGGTTTTTAAAACCGCCGTGGCTAAAACTAACATGTTGATGTGACGTCAGAGAGTGTAGAGGTTGTGCCATGATGTCAGAGTGTAGAGTAGAGAGAGTGTAGAGTAGGGAGAGTGTAGAGTAGAGAGTGTAGAGTAGAGAGAGTGTAGAGTAGAGAGTGTAGAGTAGAGTAGAGAGTGTAGAGTAGAGAGTGTAGAGTAGAGAGTATAGAGTAGAGAGAGTGTAGAGTAGAGAGTGTAGAGTAGAGAGAGTAGAGTAGAGAGAGTGTAGAGTAGAGAGTGTAGAGTAGAGAGTATAGAGTAGAGAGAGTGTAGAGTAGAGAGTGTAGAGTAGAGTAGAGAGTGTAGAGTAGAGAGTGTAGAGTAGAGAGTATAGAGTAGAGAGAGTAGAGTAGAGAGAGTGTAGAGTAGGGAGAGTGTAGAGTAGAGAGTGTAGAGTAGAGAGTGTAGAGTAGAGAGAGAGTAGAGTAGAGAGAGAGTAGAGTAGAGAGAGTGTAGAGTAGGGAGAGAGTAGAGTAGGGAGAGTGTAGAGTAGAGAGAGTGTAGAGTAGAGAGTGTAGAGTAGAGAGAGTGTAGAGTAGAGAGAGTGTAGAGTAGAGAGTGTAGAGTAGAGAGAGTGTAGAGTAGAGAGAGTGTAGAATAGAGAGAGTGTAGAGTAGAGAGAGTGTAGAGTAGAGAGAGTAGAGTAGAGAGAGTGTAGAGTAGAGAGTGTAGAGTAGAGAGTGTAGAGTAGAGAGAGTGTAGAGTAGAGAGTGTAGAGTAGAGAGAGAGAGTAGAGTAGAGAGAGAGTAGAGTAGAGAGAGTGTAGAGTAGGGAGAGAGTAGAGTAGGGAGAGTGTAGAGTAGAGAGAGTGTAGAATAGAGTGAGTGTAGAGTAGAGAGTGTAGAGTAGAGAGTGTAGAGTAGAGAGAGTATAGAGTAGAGAGTGTAGAGTAGAGAGTGTAGAGTAGAGAGTGTAGAGTAGAGAGAGTGTAGAGTAGAGAGTGTAGAGTAGAGAGAGTAGAGTAGAGAGAGTGTAGAGTAGAGAGAGTAGAGTAGAGAGAGTGTAGAGTAGAGAGTGTAGAGTAGAGAGTGTAGAGTAGAGAGTGTAGAGTAGAGAGAGTATAGAGTAGAGAGTGTAGAGTAGAGAGTGTAGAGTAGAGAGTGTAGAGTAGAGAGTGTAGAGTAGAGAGAGTGTAGAGTAGAGAGAGTGTAGAGTAGAGAGTGTAGAGTAGAGAGAGTAGAGTAGAGAGAGTGTAGAGTAGAGAGTGTAGAGTAGAGAGAGAGTAGAGTAGAGAGAGTATAGAGTAGAGAGAGTAGAGTAGAGAGAGTGTAGAGTAGGGAGAGTGTAGAGTAGAGAGTGTAGAGTAGAGAGAGAGTAGAGTAGAGAGAGAGTAGAGTAGAGAGAGTGTAGAGTAGGGAGAGAGTAGAGTAGGGAGAGTGTAGAGTAGAGAGAGTGTAGAGTAGAGAGTGTAGAGTAGAGAGAGTGTAGAGTAGAGAGAGTGTAGAGTAGAGAGTGTAGAGTAGAGAGTGTAGAGTAGAGAGAGTGTAGAGTAGAGAGAGAGTAGAGTAGAGAGAGAGTAGAGTAGAGAGAGTGTAGAGTAGAGAGAGTGTAGAATAGAGAGAGTAGAGTAGAGAGAGAGTAGAGTAGAGAGAGTGTAGAGTAGAGAGTGTAGAGTAGAGAGAGTAGAGTAGAGAGAGTGTAGAGTAGAGAGAGTGTAGAGTAGAGAGTGTAGAGTAGAGAGTGTAGAGTAGAGAGTGTAGAGTAGGGACAGTATAGAGGTTGTGCTATGATCCATGAAATAGTGCCAGTAAAAGACAGATTTGTGACTTAGCGAGACACACAGTTAGCTGTACTGAGAGAGTAGAGACTAGGAGACAACGCATGTCAGAGAAGATAACTCTAAGAAATATCACAAACCAAACAGTACACTGGAGCTGTGGACAATATAAAACATACAACCAACTTTTTAATGAGAAAACAAATAAAACTTTAAACTCCATGCTCTAGCATGTGATAAGAAGTGTAAGTATAATATGATCTCATAAAGTCTATAGATAAATGTTTCAACTAGGAAATTGCTAGAAATAAGGCGAATTCAATGACATATTAAGCACCGTGCGACCCCAAATATCCAGGAAATATAGTGAAACCCACCACCAGTATGAAAATCTGCAGTGGGATAGGAATAGATTAGCGTATCTGTGTGAATAGAAGCTCGGATTGGATGAATAGTCAGTTAATTGAATAGTTTGTCAGTTGGGAGTTGTCTTCTATCTAGTACTGCGTACTGTTGAGTTAGTATTATGAGAGAAGTAAGTTAGTATTATGAGAGAAGTAAGTTAATATTATGAGAGAAGTAAGTTAATATCGTGAGAGAAGTAAGTTAATATCGTGAGAGAAGTAAGTTAATCTGCTGGGAGACTAAATATTATACAATAGATTCAAGAATCTGCATGCACTGGAGAGCTTTATTAGCGCAGCTGTGGTAGTACCACTAGATGTAGTACATACACTGTATAACACTACAAGTACTAGTAGTATCAGTCCCAGTGCCAGTACTAGTAGTAGTAGTAGTAGTACTAGTAGTATTAGTCCCTGTAGTAGTAGTAGTACTAGTAGTATTAGTCCCAGTGCCAGTACTAGTAGTAGTAGTACTAGTACTAATAGTATTAGTCCCTGTAGTAGTAGTACTAGTAGTATTAGTCCCAGTGCTTGTACTACTAAAAGAATCATGCAGAATACTGACCTGAAGTGAAAGCAGCTGAAAAGGAACAGTCGTTACATTATTCCACTCTTGACTATACGGTATAACTATACGGTATAACTATACAGTATAACTATACAGTACGGTATGTATTAGAGTATAACTATACAGTACGGTATGTATTAGAGTATAACTATACAGTACGGTATGTATTAGAGTATAACTATACAGTACGGTATGTATTACAGTATAGCTATACAGTACGGTATGTATTAGAGTATAACTATACAGTACGGTATGTATTAGAGTATAACTATACAGTACGGTATGTATTACAGTATAACTATACAGTACGGTATGTATTACAGTATAACTATACAGTACGGTATGTATTACAGTATAACTATACAGTACGGTATGTATTACAGTATACCACATCACGAGAAAATATTAAACAGGAAACACTAGTGTAGCCTGAGCTCACCCTTGAAGTGGTCCTCCCTGTCGCTGTCGTTGAGGTCCTCCCCGTTGGTCTGATAGCAGAGCACGTGGTCACTGTGCGCCGTGCCTGTAGCTGCGTCAGCGTGCTCGGCATCAGAGGATTGTGGGACAGAATTAGTGCGGACCAGCAGAGAAGAGCATCTCAGAGCCAGCTCTAGCGCCTCCATCCAGGTCTTACCTGCGAGACGTGTTGATATGTATAGACAAGTGTTGATATGTATAGACATGTGTTGATATGTATAGACACGTGTTGACATGTATAGACACGTGTTGATATGTATAGACATGTGTTGATATGTATAGACACGTGTTGATATGTATACACGTGTTGATATGTATAGACACGTGTTGATATGTATAGACATGTGTTGACATGTATAGACACGTGTTGATATGTATAGACACGTGTTGATATGTATAGACACGTGTTGATATGTATAGACACGTGTTGATATGGCAGCAGGTAGGCAGCAAGGAAGGAGTGGATACCTGCAGTCTCAGAGGGGGCTCTGAAGATGGCACTGGAGTACATGAGGGGTTGAGTTATTGCACCATAGTTCTCCCCCTTGGGCCCTTTCTGGGCCCATATGGACTGGTCCAGCTGGTGGTACAGCTTGAAGCAGAAACCGTCTTTCTTTGAGGGTCTCTCGATCAGATTGGCTGAGTTGAGCATAATAGTTCCCACCCAGTGGCCACTCTTCTGTTTCTGACTCTTGTAGAGGATGAGGACCCCTGGTTTGAGTACGCAGTAGAACTTGGTCCAGCTCTTCAGCATACCTCGCACCTTCAGGTAGTCGGCCATGAGCACCACTGTCGGGTCTCTCAGGGTCGACAGTATCTCCTTCGCTGCTTTCTTCTTCTCCATCCGATATTCTCTCTTCTGCACCTGCGACAGCAACATACAATGTAGTAGTAGTAGTGTAGAGATACTGTAGTAGTAGCGTAGAGATACTGTAGTAGTAGCGTAGAGATACTGTAGTAGTAGTGTAGAGATACTGTAGTAGTAGAGTAGAGATACTGTAGTAGTAGTGTAGAGATACTGTAGTAGTAGTGTAGAGATACTGTAGTAGTAGTGTAGAGATACTGTAGTAGTAGTGTAGAGATACTGTATTAGTAGAGTAGAGATACTGTAGTAGTAGTGTGGAGATACTGTAGTAGTAGTGTAGAGATACTGTAGTAGTAGTGTAGAAATACTGTAGTAGTAGTGTAGAGATACTGTAGTAGTAGAGTAGAGATACTGTATTAGTAGTGTAGAGATACTGTAGTAGTAGTGTAGAGATACTGTAGTAGTAGTGTAGAGATACTGTAGTGGTAGTGTAGAGATACTGTAGTGGTAGTGTAGAGATACTGTAGTAGTAGTGTAGAGATACTGTAGTAGTAGAGTAGAGATACTGTATTAGTAGTGTAGAGATACTGTAGTAGTAGTGTAGAGATACTGTAGTAGTAGTGTAGAGATACTGTAGTAGTAGTGTAGAGATACTGTAGTAGTAGTGTAGAGATACTGTAGTAGTAGTGTAGAGATACTGTAGTAGTAGTGTAGAGATACTGTAGTAGTAGTGTAGAGATACTGTAGTAGTAGTGTAGAGATACTGTAGTAGTAGTGTAGAGATACTGTAGTGGTAGAGTAGAGATACTGTAGTGGTAGTGTAGAGATACTGTAGTGGTAGTGTAGAGATACTGTAGTAGTAGTGTAGATATACTGTAGTGGTAGTGTAGAGATACTGTAGTGGTAGTGTAGAGATACTGTAGTAGTAGTGTAGAGATACTGTAGTAGTAGTGTAGAGATACTGTAGTAGTAGTGTAGAGATACTGTAGTACTAGTACTAGTAGTAGCAGTGACGTACCTTGAGAGTCTCCCTCTTAGCCTTCCCGTTCTCACTTGGCGACTCCATCTACAATCACACGACTGGGAGGTAAACAGCTGAACTGGAGGTAGTAGATTACCTGTACTAACAGGGAGTGTAACGCAACTAGAGACAGAAACCAGTATATCACAGGAGACCAGCTGCTGACACAGAAGAAGAGTTTATCTGCTGCTGACACAGAAGAAGAGTTTATCTGCTGCTGACACAGAAGAAGAGTTTATCTGCTGCTGACACAGAAGAAGAGTTTATCTGCTGCTGACACAGAAGAAGAATTTATCTGCTGCTGACACAGAAGAAGAGTTTATCTGCTGCTGACACAGAAGAAGAGTTTATTCTGAAACACCAAGTAGAGCGAGACAGTTGCTATGGCAACTGTTTAGACTGTTGACTTCTTAGGAAGGAGGAAACAAATAGTTCAGTCACCTCCTTCACTCTTCAAGTCCATTTAAGATGACAATAAATCAGACTACTATCTGCAGCTCATGTCACTACCTACAGCTCATGTCACTACCTGCAGCTCATGTCACTACCTGCAGCTCATGTCACTACCTGCAGCTCATGTCACTACCTGCAGCTCATGTCACTACCTGCAGCTCATGTCACTACCTGCAGCTCATGTCACTACCTGCAGCTCATGTCACCACTGTTGAGTGACAAGCTAGCGCGGTGTACCCTGGTAGTAGTGAGTGTATGATACTCACTCTGCTGATAGGAGTGGTACTGAGAGTGGACAGTGTTGAGGGAGAAGATACGCTGCCGACTAGAGAAGGCATCACCAGATGCTGCCTGTCATCAAGTGAGAACACAGGGTTGAGTTCATCATCAAAACTGGAATCTCTCTTCAGGTCTGTCGCAGCACCTGAAACCAGCAGCAGCAGGTTCAAAGGTTACATTCTATACTGACACTATACCTGCTCTATACCTACACTATATCTACACTATACCTACTCTATACCTACACTATACCTACTCTATACCTACTCTATACCTACACTATACAGTACAGTAACATACAGCATGTTATACAACACAAACAAGAGAAAGGAAGCCTGCAGAAAGAGTGAGCAAATACAGACAACATATTGATTTAGACAGCATTGGGAATTAGTTAGAGGGCAGCAGCTAAGTGAATAAGTTGATATGCTGCCTTACACCTTAATCAAATTATATACAACCCTGGGTATTCCATTTCCTTGTAGTCTACCATTATTATATAATATATATGAACTCTGGACATTAACTTCATCATACCAACAATTCTTTGTATGGGAGTACAAACTGAACTTGCTAGCTTTTCATTTCTTTACAGAGAGATGTGACAGTGTATTACAGAGATGTGACAGTGTATTACAGAGATGTGACAGTGTATTACAGAGATGTGACAGTGTACTACAGAGATGTGACAGTGTATTACAGAGATGTGACAGTGTATTACAGAGATGTGACACTGTACTACAGAGATGTGACAGTGTATTACAGAGAGATGTGACAGTGTATTACAGAGATGTGACTGTTACTAGTACAATCACTGCTACTAGTACTAGCACTGCTACTAGTACTATCACTGTTGCTAGTACTAACACTGCTACTAATACTACAGCTAATACAAGGCTGTAAATATTATCTGGGCCAGTGTTTTGCTGCACACTATATGTTAGAATGTAGGACACCCAAAACAGGCTGGTATTTCTGTAAGCGTGAGGCTAGCTGATGCCCAGCTTCTGAAAACTCGTAAAACTCTCTGGAGTTAGAGGGAGAAACCTATTAGCAAATACAATGGGGCGTATACTACACTAATTGACTGAGACTAACTCATTGACTGAGACTAACTCATTGACTGAGACTAACTCATTGACTGAGACTAACTCATTGACTGAGACTAACTCATTGACACACCAACTGGAGGTGAGTGACTCTGCAACAAGACAGATATGGTAGTCACGTACAACTCTACAAACATTTTATTAGATCAGCTCAGTGTGGACTTGGCCTGAGAGAAATCAATATCAAATATGCAACACAGCTTTGGCAAACTTCTCTCCCAATTGATTTTATGCCAGATTTGAGAGTTTTTTGCTATCAACAGAGATCGTTTTTTAAGAAAGAGATTGTCAAATCGCGCAGTGTACTATTTTGACTATGCGAGACAGCTCTGAGTGACAGCACGTCACGTCATGACAGCACGTCACGTCAGCCAGTATCACGACGTGTTGACAATGATACCAGCACAACAACCAGCATGTACTTCTGTAGAACACGGAATCACTTCACTGTATCTCACACGGAGTACTCAGCCACAAGGGTGAATAGCCAAGAGGAAGTTATTTCTTCTCTCTACTCTCTTATCTCATGTCTCTTGTATTGTATATTATAGTTATATAGGAATAACTAGACAGATATACTAATACTATATACTATACACAGATATACTATATACTGATATACTATATACAGATATACTATATACAGATATACTATATACAGATATACTATATACAGATATACTATATACAGATATACTATATACTGATATACTATATACAGATATACTATACACAGATATACTATATACTGATATAGTATATACAGATATACTATACACAGATATACTATATACAGATATACTATATACTGATATACTATACACAGATACACAGATATAGTATACACATATACTGTGCAGACTTTACACACAGACTACCGAGAATTTCAGTGTTATGGAAATATTAGTCTATAGTATATTGTAATCCTACAAGTTGACTTAACATCTTTACACAGCTAAATCTTATACTACACCAGCATCCTACAGACACACAGACACACAGACAGACAGACACACAGACAGACAGGCAGACAGACACACAGACAGACAGGCAGACAGACAGGTACTAGTACCACCTAATAATCTAGAAGATATGCCGTGAAACTGGGCTACATAGACGCAGTGTTAACCATTGACAAGTTGAGTTCACTGAGCGAGGAGTATAAGCACGGTATTGCTATATTATTACAACATTACTGTAGTATAGATAATATTACTAGCGATAGATATACATAATACAGTAGAGTAGAGATGCTGTGGGTATTGACACCACTACGCTTCACACTGACAAAAGACCTATACTGATACAACACGTGACCAATTATGATAAGCCAGATGATGGTTAGGGCTCATTATATGTATAAACGAGTATAACTAACTACTAGTATAACTGACTACTAGCATAACTATCTACTAGTATAACTATCTACTAGCATAACTATCTACTAGTATAACTATCTACTAGTATAACTATCTACTGGTAGTACTAGTAGTACTACTAGTACTACTAGTAGTACTACTACTACTAGTAGTAGTATTAGTACTAGTACTAATACTACTACTAGTAGTAGTACTAGTACTAATACTACTACTAGTAGTAGTACTACTACTACTACTAGTAGTACTAGTAGTACTACTACTACTAGTAGTAGTAGTACTACTAGTAGTAGTAGCAGTACTAGTACTACTAGTAGTAGAGATAGCCATAACTCTCACTAAAACAGTATAGAATTATGTGTGATAAAGCAGAACCTGTAGTGTAGCACACTGCACAAACTTGAAGTATTACAAATAAGTATAACAGTACAAGTGTGAGATGGTGACTCACACTACTTTCTTACCAACTATTACTTACTAATTACCTTAGTAAGTTTAACTCTAGTATTGACAATGACTGAGTGATTCTACCATCAACTACTATTCGGTTCAAGCCTCAGTCCGCCAGTCTCGCAGTAAGCTATTACTATTAGTATTAGTATAAGTATTATGAAGGTGATGTTGATGTCCTGCTATTACTATCACTATGAGTATGCAAATCATTATGTCAGTTTTTCTGACGAAGACATTGTTGATTGTCATTGTGATTGAGCGACTGCTAAATTAAAATATCATATTTCATCAGTTCATCTACTTCTAGTATTTATTATCAGAGGGACCATAGGCATATAACAAATAAAATTAAAAAAAAACACAACACAATTACCACCTAACCTGTAGTTCACACTGTAAAACAAATGAGGCAGTTCTATAAGCATAACATTAAGTGTTTCCAAGTGTTCTATATCTTCAAACTTCAAAGGTATTCAAAAGTACTTATACTTATAGTTACACACCAAATTATTTTCTATTTTTGATATCAGTAATAAACTAATGTCAATAGACATAGTTCAAATTAGACTAACTATATAACAATAATATTAATAACATTAAATTTAATACTAATACTTATACTAATAGTAATACTAATAGTGATAGTTTTAATTTTATTCTTAGACTTATACTTATAGTTATAGTCATTCTGATGCTAGAACTAGAAGTCAAATGTTATTGTCATTGTGATTGCATATTTCATTAGATTATTTGTACTGGTTTTAGAGTTTGGGTGTCACAATAATAGTGAAAATCACAATGACAATCATTAATTATTAATCATTTAATGACTATGAAACTGAGTTATTGAGCATGAGTATGACTATGACTATGAGTATCACTATGACTATCACTATCAGTATCAGTAGACGTAGTACTAGTATAAGTATGATTATGAAAATATATTGCATTATACTTATTAAATAACTTATACCAATTACATAATATGTGTTGCGCATAGCTTACCATAAAAAAACAACTGGCTGATGCAGGCGTGATTTTAGATAATGTGGCGAACGTCGAGATAAAATGTTGAAGGAAGATGGGCAGTCGTTTCAACCGTGACTACAGCTATCGAGTACTCACGTACCGGACTAGAGCATATGACAGCAGAACTCACGTGTATAAAAGCGCGCGTATAATATGTGTAGCCAATAAGGTACCAGAAGTAAGAATACAACCAATATCATTGGCTGAGAGAAATAATTTCACGGGCGACTTTTCAGAAACCAAGAAATTCTGTATAAATGAAGTTTGCATCAAACTTATGAATAAACAGGTTCTCTTCTGATGGGTATATAGTATTGAGAATCACACTGTAGCATACACAACCCCGGGCATTGAGGCTGTTGACAGCATACTAACAAATCAAATTAGGTCGCAGTCTCAAGGGTGGGAATTCAATACAGTGAAACCAGCAATAACTACGCTTATGTATCCACATTTTACTTGTAATTGAGTTTAGTGTCTAGCATGTAAAACTATACTTGCAGCTATTTTTCCTCCCTTACAATGATCAGAGAGAATAACTCCATGACTATTATTTTGTCTTCGAATGAATGAATTTCCTTCACTTAGTGTAGTTATTTACAGATTTTAGCTCGAACTATTGCACGATCAGAAAACAGACGGTAATCTAGCACCCATCATTTGCAATATAACATCATTTTGATTATATAAACCACTGCTGAATCAGCTATGATCTTACCATAGAATCTAAATCTATGTTATATGCACCCCATTCTATAACAATTGGATCCTTAGCTTTACAGCGCAGGATAGATAGATAACTGGGCGTGTCCAAGTGACGTCGCTGCTAACCCAGTTTTTATGTAGCCTGGCTTCATAGACAATATTAGGCCCTGTTCCCACGTGGTAGTGGTAGAAACTGGGCAGGACCATGATGAGCCCTTAAATAAACGCTTTACTGGAAAACTGCGTGATCAAATGTGGACTGCTATTTCGTTAGTATATTGGGCATGCGCAGACATTGCCAACTATCCTTGACCAGTTATGTATATATCAAATGAACCACCAAAACTCGCATGAAGTGATAGTGTAGACTGTAGAGTGTAGAGTGTTGAGTATAGACTGTAGAGTGTAGAGTATAACATACAAAGACTATTATAGCACAATACTGGGTCTCACCATTCATAGCTGTGAATATGTTGTAGAAAATGTAACCATAGCAGAGTTAAATAAGATAAGTGAAGTAGAAAGATTATCTGTCATTGAACAGTGACCTAGTAAATGCATAGCCCTGCAGTAGCTCAACATTTCCACTCACTCAGCTCTCACTCTGACAATACTTGGTATTCAATTACTTTCATTCAATGAACAATAGTAACCAATAAAGTTATCCCAGGACTTAGTAGTACTTAGTACGGGTTGCTTGACAAATTTTGGCTGATTCTTATATAAACATGCCAGACAAAATTTAAAATTACTATTGTACTGCAATAATTTTGTATATTTACAAATTTATTATTTGTAGCCTTTTACATTTTTCTCCCTTTAAAATATATCTGTGATTATCGGACCATAGAATATGAATAATGTTAGTATAACAACGCTCCAGTTAATTACCACCAACAAAAGCAAACAACTCTGGATTTATGCTTCCTTTTAAAAGAAGGAGAGCACAACTACAAGGAGATAGTATTTTATTAATTACTGAGGTATGGTCATATACTATATTATAAGTGGACACACTCAATTTATTAATAGTATTCTGGTATTTAGTAACTAGGAATTAGCAGCTAGTAGCCTGGTATTTCGTAACTAGTAACTAGTAGTTAGTAACTAGTAGTTAGTAGTTAGTGGCTAGTAAATAGTAGTTAGTAACTAGTAACTAGTAGCTAGTAACTAGTAGTTAGTAACTAGTAGCTAGTATTTAGTAACCAGTAACTAGTAGTTAGTGGCTAGTAACTGGTAACCAGCAACTAGTAGCTAGTAGTTAGTAACTAGTAACTAGTAGCTAGTAGTTAGTTGCTAGTAACTAGTAGTTAGTTGCTAGTAACTAGAGTAAATGTTGGAGCAGAGAATTAAAGAATCTGTGTGAATAGTCAACTGGTGCTACTGTCCATGTGATATTTTAGTACAGTATATCATACAGTTGCCATGTGCAGAAGGCAACAAGAGCCAGACTAGAACATTCCAGACTAGAAGAATCCAGACTAGAGCAAGGTGATTACTCTCCAGTGAGACATTTTGCGGAGTTGTCCTCTCAAACTGCTGGACTGAGAGTATTTGATAGGTAGACAACTTCTCATACTACAAAGTTCTGCCAGAACTCATGCTATTCTGCACCCAGCTTACTATTGATGAATCAAACTCAAGGGTCATGACCTTTAGTCGTTGCTGCTGCTATATGCATGGTAGTAAGCATTGCTTAATACAATTATTGCCTTTTCCATTAATTAAAATAAATTACTGAAAGTATAATAACATACCTGAAGACGTGATGGATGAGTGTAACACGTGAGTACACTAGTATATATCAGAGTGAGTGTAAGAAGTGGGTACACTAGTCTATATCAGAGTGAGTGCAAGAAGTGGGTACACTAGTATATATCAGAGTGAGTGTAAGAAGTGGGTACACTAGTCTATATCAGAGTGAGTGTAAGAAGTGGGTACACTAGTCTATATCAGAGTGAGTGCAAGAAGTGAGAACACTAGTCTATATCAGAGTGAGTGCAAGAAGTGGGTACACTAGTCTATATCAGAGTGAGTGTAAGAAGTGAGTACACTAGTCTATATCAGAGTGAGTGTAACACGTGAGTACACTAGTATATATCAGAGTGAGTGTAAGAAGTGGGTACACTAGTCTATATCAGAGTGAGTGTAAGAAGTGGGTACACTAGTATATATCAGAGTGAGTGTAAGAAGTGGGTACACTAGTCTATATCAGAGTGAGTGCAAGAAGTGGGTACACTAGTCTATATCAGAGTGAGTGTAAGAAGTGAGTACACTAGTCTATATCAGAGTGAGTGTAACACGTGAGTACACTAGTATATATCAGAGTGAGTGTAACACGTGAGTACACTAGTATATATCAGAGTGAGTGTAACACGTGGGTACACTAGTATATATCAGAGTGAGTATTGACTCGGAAATCAATACAACAATTGCAATCGATGGCAGAACAAACACAATGAAACTAAACAGTCATTTGTTATTTACTGAACACTGTTTTCACAATCATCAGATTGATTAGCCACCAGGGTATTGACTGTGTTGGTAACAACAAAAGTCAGCTGACATGAGGAGATTGGCAGCGAGCATTCCACAGCCTGCGTGTTGGCTGCTGTGCAGACAGGCTGTTACCTGACACCTACTGACACCCACTGACACCTACTGACACCTACTGACACCCACTGACACCTACTGACACCCACTGACAACTACTGAAAGGTGCTATATATTTATGTGATTACACAATGTTCTCCATTGTAAAGGTACTAGTTTAGAGATGGTGATACAAACTAGCTCATAGAATTAGTATAGCACTGCAGATGTCCCCTAAGTTACTCCACTAGCTCAATCTACCAGCCAACAGCACACAACACAAGTTATGTAACTTCTTACCTACAGTCCTGTGATGTCCTAACATCCTAGTTACATGGGCTCCAACTCTGCTTTCACACCTCACCTTCAAGAGAACATCAAATAAGCTGAATATTACCAGACTGTCTCTACAAAGCTTAAGGCGGCTCTAGTGATACAGAGAGGAGCTAACTCCAGGATATCTTGTATTTGGTAACCACAGCAGAGAACAATAATTATTCTACTGACACTCTTATATCTACTCAGACAGACTAAAGGCAATCATTACCATACTATTAGTTATAGCAACAGGCCACCCCCCATAATCTACCTTTCTAGAGTGATGGTCAAGAATCTTGCCAATCATATCATATCAAATCATATCAATTAACTTTGTTTTGATAAACTTACTTGCAATTTTTTAACAAATGTTTCTTTCAATTTACACCAATTACAGATACTTTTAGCTTTAGCATTAAAATGAATAACTTTATAAAAATCAATATTGACTCAATTTTTGTGACCATATGACGTAGATTATAGGTCTAACAAATAATAAAGTGTAAACCTACCAGGTAGCTATTTCAATCACGATACAAAATTTATGCATTAAAATGATCAATCACAGTGGTTGATATGATCAATTTTGGGTGATATAATTATAGTGTGTTAGCCATTATTCTTTGAGTATAAATATAACTATAAGTATAAGTATAATACTAACTTCTAAGCTTAATGAGAAATACTATCACTATGATTTATTGATTGTAATTACTATATTTAAATTTAATAGAGTATAATAGTAATAGTAATACTAGTAGTAAATGTTATACTAGCAGTAATTTTTAATTTTGATTCAACAACTTATCATAACCATTACATTTATAATATCAATTACTGAGTAAATTGTTCAACTTCATAATGATAATTATTATTATAATAATAATAATACATTTAATAATACTAATAGTTATAATTTATTAATTATTAATTATAATATTAATAACTAATAGTAATATTATAATTATTATACTAAGTTTAATTTTACGTACAATAATATTAACTACATTATTTATATACTAAAACTGATAGTAGTACTTACAAGCTACAGTTGTACTTATAGTGATACTAATACTGACGTATAGTATGTTATAATGATATACTTAGCAATAAATATAATTCATTAAATTTAATTATAATTGTAATTGTTTCAGCACTTTCAGTTTGTGTACAAACTGAAACAGGAAATTGGGTTTTGACGAATCCCATATGAAAATCGATACAGAACGAATCACAGGCTGCTTTTGGTTGTAGTGTTAGCGAATCACAAGTCAATAACTACGATAACATTATAGTCTAAATGTTTATGGCAACAGGTCAAGTTTGTGAAATAAATCAAATCAAACAAGCTCGCTATTTAAGTTAATATATTCAGACACAAGCTTTCGGTTTCTCCTGAAATTACCATTTGATGATACCAGCGTCATTATAACGCGAACGCAGCACATGTACCTAATAGTAATTATAACCCAAGCACAAAGTTGACCAAGTCAGAAGTCCGAAGCCTGTGAACTTGAAAGTCTGAATAAATACATATTTATATATTTGCATTTCTCACGTCTGTTGTGTTCATCAACTTCAAGAGCCTAGCGGTAGGGTGGTTACATGCTTCAAGTTCATGAGCCTCTGCGCTTAGTCTCGGTCACAGTGGCAGTGAGAATCCGACCTCAACTAACGATTTGTAATAAGGTTTCACATTCGCTCTAACTCCAACTTCCAGAATTCACTTCCAGCACCACAGTTGTCCTTAGTAACAGTCCTACTCTTGGTAATTGATAGTTCATTCGTCAATTTACATTGAATGTGATTCAGCAGTGTTTGGCTGTTTCACTCACCAGACGCTGGCAGATATACTCATAGTCATAGTGATAGAAGAGTTCCATACAGTTACACCTCCTTTGATTGGTGCTGCTACCGGTAGTGGTAGGACATTTCGTAATTATTTTGTGTTTGCATTAATTGTCACATCCAACTGTTTTTAAGGCTTTGAGTTTGATTATATTGATATTCATATTGGTAATCTACAGTCTGAAGGTGGTAAATTTGAAATAAATTTATTTGAGTTTATTCATTTATAATAATTATTGACTTAATTATCAATAATAGGCAGTTAATGTCGCAATCATATATGTAGTTATGATAACACATTACCAGTGCTGAGTAGATAGTGATATTTTGGTTATATACTCCTTAGTCTGCTGCTCTAGTAGTAATTGTCATGGGCACTGGTGGTTATATTTAGTTCTATTTTAGAATCACTTTTAAAATGTTTACAAACATCAATTTCCATTACACAGTAGACTAGTGAGTTTCTATCAGACTAGATATTCACTGAATCAGAATGAGTCTGATTAGCCCATTGAATTAAGTTTTTATTCAAAACATCAAACAAAGTTGAATTTTCATGTAAGATTTTATTTGCATTGGCTATTGCTATGTAGTCTCAAAATTATATATATATTCATTTACCCTACTGCAGTATAGTAAATTTATACTCATAGTTATTAAACTAATGATTAAATTAGTTATCGAGTCTTTTTTCCAATTATTACTTTTCCTTTTTTTTTTAAATAAGCTACTATAACCAAAACTAGAAATTCTACAATTTTATTGTGATAATAAGAATGGTAGAACTTTGGTAGAAGTCTTAGAGTTCATTGTTTAGCCTATATTTTGCTGATGACTGGCTGAAGACTGTGGATCTAGGAGCATAGCATTTCCTCATACTATTTTTTTCAACTTTCACTTCTATCAGTCTAGCTAATGAGTTTTATAATAGGAATGCGGTTGTGGTAAACATGAAAAAAACTTTTGGGTTCAGCTTTGAAATAAATCAATGTTTGAATAACTTAGTTTGCTTCAAAATTTCTTTTCTGCTTAAATATATCTCTGAGAGATTATAATGTTGTATTTACATTTAAACTGCATCTCCCACCACACTAACCAAATCATCTCCCACCACACTAACCAAATCATCTCCCACCACACTAACCAAATCATCTCCCACCACACAAACCAAATCATCTCTCTCTCAGCACAGCCACAGTGTGGCCTACTCAGGTGTCCCTTGCCTGGCCATCACCTCACCCTTCTATGTCATAACATCCTAGGATTAGCAGAGATACACTAATCTCTCCAGTCATTCTATCAACAACATAGCAGACATTATGCAATGACTTCACAAAACTTGGTGTAGCTGTCACCAGTTCGCAGCTGGTGGTGTCTATCTTCACCCAAACCAATGCAGTTCACTATCACTGGTATAGTTGGGGGAATAAATTACCTCTGTGACACTGACACTTGTGTATAGCTACGAGTGGGCACTCAGTTGAATCCACCAACATTCACAGAAAATTTAACACTTTCTACTAGCCTTCCAGTGTTCTGTTGTGTCACTACATTTGAGTTGCAGATTCTGGTTCACAGGCTGGGGTCAAGGTGATCTCATAGTTATGTTAGTGTTTACTGTATAGTGTATTACTACTCTAGACTTCACTGTATAGTGTATTACTACTCTAGACTTCACTGTATAGTGTATTACTACTTTAGACTTCACTGTATAGTGTATTACTACTCTAGACTTCACTGTATAGTGTATTACTACTTTAGTATACACTGTATAGTGTATTACTACTTTAGACTTCACTGTATAGTGTATTACTACTTTAGACTTCACTGTATAGTGTATTACTACTTTAGACTTCACTGTATAGTGTATTACTATTTTAGACTTCACTGTATAGTGTATTACTACTTTAGACTGAGGCCCCGTCCGGCCTCCTTTCAATGGAAACCGACAGCCCAGAGCTGCCCCAGTCGCCTAATCAGCCGACAGCTATTGGTTGCCCTGCCTCCCTGGTGGAGAGATGGACTGAGGGTGCCAACCCACAACACATGGGGAACATAGGCAAGATAACGGCTCACAAAGTGCACCGCCACAACCGTATCAGACAAGCTGGTATAGACTACAAAGTGTCTTCCTTCACATACAGTACAGGTTAGTAGAGGTGTTAGTTATACTAGTGAGTAGTGTTAGGTATACTAGTGAGTAGTGTTAGTTATACTTGTGAGTAGTGTTAGTTATACTAGTGAGTAGTGTTAGTTACACTTGTGAGTAGTGCTAGTTACACTAGTGAGTAGTGTTAGTTATACTAGTGAGTAGTGTTAGTTATACTAGTGAGTAGTGTTAGTTATACTAGTGAGTAGTGTTAGTTATACTAGTGAGTAGTGTTAGTTATACTAGTGAGTAGTGTTAGTTACACTAGTGAGTAGTGTTAGTTATACTAGTGAGTAGTGTTAGTTATACTAGTGAGTAGTGTTAGTTATACTAGTGAGTAGTGTTAGTTACACTTGTGAGTAGTGCTAGTTACACTAGTGAGTAGTGTTAGTTATACTAGTGAGTAGTGTTAGTTATACTAGTGAGTAGTGTTAGTTATACTAGTGAGTAGTGTTAGTTATACTAGTGAGTAGTTGTGTGTTAAGAGAGATGTAATATTGCTGTTGATTGCAAATCTCACCAAAATATTATTTTGTGAGGAATAAATGTACAGCTATTGTTTTCTCTCTGGAAATGCAATTATTTTTGGCACGTCAGTTAGTGGCATAATATTGCTACAGCTGGCGTATAGCTTGTCTTTTTACCTGAGTATTATATAACTCACCTGCCTACCTGAGTATTATATAACTCACCTGCCTACCTGAGTATTATATAACTCACCTGCCTACCTGAGTATTATATAACTCACCTGCCTACCTGAGTATTATATAACTCACCTGCCTACCTGTGTATTATGTTACTCTACCTGTGTATTATATAATACACCCCTATGACATCACACACTCAAATTACACTTGCTTTAGTGGTAACATAAATTCAGCTGGTAATCTGTTGAACTGCCTGTGAGATGGTTTGTGTGGTTGGCCATGTTTACTGCTCCACTCCAGGGACAAGCCAGGGTCTGTAGGTGTATGATGTTAGCCTCAAGTGACAGTTTGCTGTTACCATGGTAACCCACAGAGAATTAGTGGAAGGGACTGATGTCATAGCATGGCTTGTTCTATTCCACCACACAATTAATCCTTACCTGTTTATCCCTGCATTTTTTGCTAAATATTTTTGATAAATTACTAAAAAATATGCAGCAAATTTGCACAAAACCATTGACCGTTTGATAGTTGAATATATTAAGTTGTATAAATTATTTGTTCACACAGTTTCTATGTTCCCTTGATGGCCAATGCATTCACTTTGCCAAATATGTTGGCCAAATATGTTAGCCAAATGGCTGTATTGATATATTGATATATTGATATATTGATGTATTGGGTATGTTTAACAGAGGCTGACCAATTCATACAAGCTGCCCAGTCAGCAGACAAACCCCGACTACTGAAGATGCTGTCAACTGGAACTGACGTCAGTATCGCTGACAGCAAGGGTCGAACTGCTCTCCACGTCGCTGCCTCTAAGGGCTTCACTGATATCGGTAAGTTGCTGCCTCTGTCAGATGCTGCCTATCAGATGCTGTGTATTTGTTTACCATAAACATTGTATTTGTTTCTCTAAACACCAACTTGTTTATGTTATTCAGTGACTCTCCTACTGAAACATAAGGCTAACCCCAACCTGCTGGATATCAATGGAAACACTCCTCTCCATCTCGGTAATATACTATAGTAATATATCATATAGTAACATATCATATAGTAATATATCATATAGTAATATACTATAGTAATATATCATATAGTAATATATCATATAGTAATATACTATAGTAATATATACTGTAGTAATATATAATATAGTAATATATAATATAGTAATATATACTATAGTAATATATAATATAGTAATATATAATATAGTAATATATACTATAGTAATATATAATATAGTAATATATACTATAGTAATATATAATATAGTAATATATAATATAGTAATATGTAATATATAATATAGATATATATAATAGCCATGAGAATCGTAAACAATATGCAAATATTCACTGGCTGGTTGTTGATCTAAATACCTCCACTCCAACTCCATCCTCATATTTCATGGCTGCCAAACCCCTGCCCAGGCTGTGTGTAATTTATTTCATTTCCTCCATTTTATTGGAATTTAATATCTGACCTTGGAAAGGTGGTCAACTTTTCTCAGAGTGTAAGGTGTGTGTTCTTTGTCAATGTCACGCACTGACAGTCACTCACTGACAGTCACTCACTGACAGTCACTCACTGACAGTTAGTCACTCATTGGGAGTCACTCACACAGCTCTTTGTTTGTGTTTGTAGCTGTTTGTGGAAAACATGCAGTTGTCATGACGATGCTGTTGGGGGCGGGCTCTAAGATGGACGGACACACCCCCTTCAATGGCGGTCTCGTCAGAGACAAGCTCCACAGGTTCAGACGGATGAAAGCCGACAGACTGAGCTCTCTGGAGGCAGTCATAGCCATGGGAAATATTAAGGTACCTTCTCAAACAAAGAGCTGACTTGTTATATGCTTTACATTCTACCTCCGCACAGCAAAGAGCTTGCATGTTATTTTGATGTGTCTCATTTATATACATGAAGTAAATTTTCTACTCAGTCAGTCTGTACAACCACCTCCCTCCTGTTTACTTCCTGTATACGCTCCCTGACAATGTGACACTCCCTGACATCACTGCTAGGTGCCAGCAGGTGGTTCTTGGCTGCTCTACTAAATGTTAATGACATTGGGAAGTTTGAAATTAGTGTTTAATGACAGAGAGGTGTCCAGCTGACAAAGAGATGGTTATTACATCATCCTGTTTACTCTACTCAGTTGGGATGGTGTGCTGTCAAAGTCAGCATTCCAACTGCCAAGTTTAGTGCAAGTCTTCAATTGCCAACTAATTATGACTCAGCACAAAACACCATCGGGCTCCAGTAGTTGGTACTTGGCTTTCTCTTCACCTTCACCTGTGACAGCGCCCTTCAGCTTTCTCACCACCTGGTCACTGCTCAGTCTTTTCAGAATGAGAAGTTTATCTAATTGATTTGGAAATTTATGTTGAGGTATTTGCTGCTGTTTACTCTCACAGCTGTCTCAAGGTCATTTCAAGGTCTTTCCAAGTAAATGTATTATATATTCTACTATATACTATACTTCTACTATATACTATACTTCTACTATATACTATACTTCTACTATATACTATACTATATACTATATACTATACTTCTACTATACACTATACTTCTACTATATACTATACTTCTGCTATATACTATACTTCTACTATATACTATACTTCTACTATATACTATACTTCTACTATATACTTCTACTATATACTATACTTCTACTATACACTATACTTCTACTATATACTATACTATATACTATACTTCTACTATATACTATACTTCTACTATACACTATACTTCTACTATATACTATACTTCTACTATATACTATACTATACTATATACTATACTTCTACTATATACTATACTTCTACTATATACTATACTTCTACTATACACTATACTTCTACTATATACTATACTTCTACTATATACTATACTTCTACTATATACTATACTTCTACTATATACTATACTATATACTATACTATATACTATACTTCTACTATATACTATACTTCTACTATATGCTATACTTCTACTATATACTATACTATATACTATACTTCTACTATATACTATACTTCTACTATATACTATACTATATACTATACTATATACTATACTATATACTATACTTCTACTATATAGTATACTATATACTATACTTCTACTATATAGTATACTATATACTATATACTATACTATACACTATACTTCTACTATATACTATACTTCTACTATATACTATACTTCTACTATATACTATACTTCTACTATATACTATACTTCTACTATATAGTATACTATATACTATATACTATATACTATATACTATATACTATACTATATACTATATACTATATACTATACTTCTACTATATACTATACTTCTACTATATACTATACTATATACTATACTATATACTATACTTCTACTATACACTATACTTCTACTATATACTATACTATATACTATATACTATACTTCTACTATATACTATACTTCTACTATATACTATACTTCTACTATATACTATACTTCTACTATACACTATACTTCTACTATATACTATACTTCTACTATATACTATACTTCTACTATATACTATACTATACTATATACTATACTTCTACTATATACTATACTTCTACTATATACTATACTTCTACTATACACTATACTTCTACTATATACTATACTTCTACTATATACTATACTTCTACTATATACTATACTTCTACTATATACTATACTATATACTATACTATATACTATACTTCTACTATATACTATACTTCTACTATATGCTATACTTCTACTATATACTATACTATATACTATATACTATACTTCTACTATATACTATACTTCTACTATATACTATACTATATACTATACTATATACTATACTATATACTATACTTCTACTATATAGTATACTATATACTATATACTATACTATACACTATACTTCTACTATATACTATACTTCTACTATATACTATACTTCTACTATATACTATACTTCTACTATATACTATACTTCTACTATATACTATACTATATACTATACTTCTACTATATAGTATACTATATACTATATACTATACTATACACTATACTTCTACTATATACTATACTTCTACTATATACTATACTTCTACTATATACTATACTTCTACTATATACTATACTTCTACTATATACTATACTATATACTATACTATATACTATACTATATACTATACTTCTACTATATAGTATACTATATACTACTATATACTATACTATACACTATACTTCTACTATATACTATACTTCTACTCTATACTATACTTCTACTATATACTATACTTCTACTATATACTATACTTCTACTATATACTATACTATATACTATATACTATATACTATACTTCTATATACTATACTATACTATATACTATACTATATACTATACTTCTACTATATACTATACTATATACTATACTATATACTATACTTCTACTATATACTATACTTCTACTATATACTATACTTCTACTATATACTATACTTCTACTATACACTATACTTCTACTATATACTATACTTCTACTATATACTATACTTCTACTATATACTATATACTATACTATATACTATACTATACACTATACTTCTACTATATACTATACTTCTACTATATACTATACTATATACTATACACTATACTTCTACTATATACTATACTTCTACTATATACTATACTTCTACTATATACTATACTTCTACTATATACTATATACTATATACTATACTATACTATACACTATACTTCTACTATATACTATACTATATACTATACTATATACTATATACTATACTATACTATATACTATATACTATACTTCTACTATATACTATACTTCTACTATATACTATACTATACTATATAGGGAGGAAGACAAAGTTACGATGAAGAGAGACGTTCATCAGAGGTGATGGCTGAACTGTCTTGTTTATCACTGAGAGCTGAGTCTACTAGTAGTACAAGTGAAGGGCATAGAGACAAGCCCCCTGAACAGTTAGCTGAGAACACGTAGTTCTCAGTCTATTACTCTCAGTCTACTGCTCTCTGTATATAATCCTGTGGACTATGCAAGCTGCACTCTTACTTTAACTCAGCATTATTCCCAACGGATAGTTTCCGAGATATTTTACTGAATATCCTCTAGATTTTACATTTATCATCAACTTTTCTACTTACTATTCACTGAGACAGAGTAGTGATACTGTATACTATACAGAGTAGTGATACTGTATACTATACAGAGTAGTGATACTGTATACTATACAGAGTATACTATACAGAGTAGTGATACTGTATACTATACAGAGTAGTGATACTGTATACTATACAGAGTAGTGATACTGTATACTATACAGAGTAGTGATACTGTATACTATACAGAGTAGTGATACTGTATACTATACAGAGTAGTGATACTGTCTACTATACAGAGTAGTGATACTGTATACTATACAGAGTAGTGATACTGTATACTATACAGAGTAGTGATACTGTCTACTATACAGAGTAGTGATACTGTATACTATACAGAGTAGTGATACTGTATACTATACAGAGTAGTGATACTGTATACTATACAGAGTAGTGATACTGTATACTATACAGAGTAGTGATACTGTATACTATACAGAGTAGTGATACTGTATACTATACAGAGTAGTGATACTGTATACTATACAGAGTGGTGATACTGTCTACTATACAGAGTAGTGATACTGTCTACTATACAGAGTAGTGATACTGTATACTATACAGAGTAGTGATACTGTATACTATACAGAGTAGTGATACTGTATACTATACAGAGTATACTATACAGAGTATACTATACAGAGTAGTGATACTGTATACTATACAGAGTAGTGATACTGTCTACTATACAGAGTAGTGATACTGTATACTATACAGAGTAGTGATACTGTATACTATACAGAGTAGTGATACTGTATACTATACAGAGTAGTGATACTGTATACTATACAGAGTAGTGATACTGTATACTATACAGAGTAGTGATATTAATTTTGTATTTAATCAAGAGCAGACAACCGCTGCCTCAGCTGTCTAGTCGTGCCTCATTGAACAAATAACTCTAGCCTTGGTACCAGTGATTTATTTTATTTTTGTTGGGAGGTTTCATCTCTTAGAAGTTCCCCTCCTTATTCTGATTACAAAATACTAAACTGAACATTAATTTTAGTTATAAAGCATATTTGTGATGTACATATGGAGTCAGTTTACAATACCTCTTCACTCATTCATAACACTACTGTATAAATAAAGGCCTTCAAACTAATTACAAATCGTTGTCTTTCCTTTCGTTAAGTAGCCTCAGAGCTTCTCACTCCCTAGCCAAAGGTTCTGTACCAGTGAGCTTCCTGGGAAGGGGGTTTACTATGGTGCTCTCAATGTACTCGAACACAGTGTGGGGATCCTGGTCAGCATTCACTCTAGCAGCGTGGCTGTAGTAATCCTGTAATTCCTCGTGGAATGCGTAGAAAGCTGCCAGTCTCTTCCTCACCTGTATATATATTATACTCTACCTAGTCACGTAGACTCAGGGTTAGTATACTGTACCTAGTCACGTAGACTCAGTGTTGGTATACTGTACCTAGTCACGTAGACTCAGGGTTAGTATACTCTACCTAGTCACGTAGACTCAGGGTTAGTATACTGTACCTAGTCATGTAGACTCAGTGTTGGTATACTGTACCTAGTCATGTAGATTTATTGCAATGTAACAAGGTCATTCAAAGTCATGACAATGCAACCAGGTGTATACCTGTTCTTCAGAGTCCCGGGGGTTCTGCACGAGCCTCTCTTTGATGAGCAGAGTTCTCGGTGGATTGTACAGCATGTGGTATCTCTCCCCCGACACAGGATCCGTTGCTCTCAGTGTCAGTCGCTCCAATACAATGTCGTTGGGCACATCCAGGAAGAAAACTCTGAAAGTACCACTGCATGTGACCAAATACCACTGCATGTGACCAAATACCACTGCATGTGATGAATTAGTTATAAATAGTTGAGCTTGTGAATAACAAAACGAGAGTAAGTGGGATTCACTAAAAGCAGCGAGGATTTGAGTGAAGGGGAGGCAATCCTCTGTTATTTGAGTTTCATTATTGTAATTAACCAGAGTTGTACAGGAAACACTTCTACACAAACTCCTACCAGCACCAAACCATCACAACAAACTCCTACCAGCACCAAACCACCACAACAAACTCCTACCAGCACCAAACCATCACAACAAACTCCTACCAGCACCAAACCATCACAACAAACTCCTACCAGCACCAAACCATCACAACAAACTCCTACCAGCACCAAACCACCACAACAAACTCCTCCACAAAAGCGTAACACTGCAGAGTAATTAGCCAGCTCTGCTTTACACAAATACCAAACTCACGCCAAACCTTCGGCATCACTCAATCTATGACATCACTCATTGTATGACATCACTCATTCTATGTCATTTAAACTCATTGTATGACATCACTCATTCTATGACATTACTCATTATGACATCACTCATTCAGCAAACATCCACAGATGGAGGGAAAAAAGGTGATAATTTAACACTTGGTTTGGATCAACTCTTGAATACATCCGTCAGTATCCATTTTCAGTAGGAATATTAATTGTTCTGCCAAGCAAACCGAGCCAGCCACGCCTTTAAAATCTACTTATTTTTTTATTTCATTTATTTTGAAGTGTATAGATTATATATTATAATACAAGTGTCTACCAGAGAAGATATAATATTATAATACAAGTGTCTATCAGAGAAGATATATTATAATACAAGTGTCTATCAGAGAAGATATATTGTAATACAAGGGTCTATCAGAGAAGATATATTGTAATACAAGGGTCTATCACCTGTTTGGCTTGAACCCGTCCTGATCCAGAGAGGCAGCTTGGTCGATGTTCTTAGGAAAGCCGTGCAGCACCCAGCCACGAGTCAGTGCATCCAGCTGGGACAGCCTCTCCCCAATCACAGCGAGAACCAGGTTGTCTGGAACTGAAGGTAGAAAGGGTGAGAACATGTGACGTAGAACACCACGTCCTAACTTTGGTCTGCAACTTGCAGCTGAGTCTAAGTTGAGTAGTATACAGAGTGGGCTGATGGAAATGCATACAAGTGTTCTAGAAAGTTCTAGGAAGCACTCAGAACTTTACAGATTAAGGGGGACAGAGTGATGACATGGAGAGGCTCATCTGGGAGTTCTACTTTGAGTTTATTCAGAGAGAAGAGATGGGAGAGCTTAGCACAAGGTGACCTCGCCAAGTGCCTGGAGAATTTAATATAATAACATCCTCTGTGACACCATGCATTAACATCAACTTGTCAACTTTGGCGCTTATTTATATTATAATATTATAATGTATTCAAAAACAAGCGGCTGACATGAAGTAAATAATATAATATCATCACATGGGAACAGCCTCAGACAAGGTAAAGCTAATCTAGGCTAGCGTCTAACATCAGGTCACATGTTTTATCCAAACATGGCCGCATAAACATGTTTGTTATTAATAAAAACTTCTTCCATTGAAGCTGCAGTAGCAATAATCACGTGACATTTCAGAATAAGATGGCCGCCACCACTGCAAGGGTAGATATGAGACAAGGCAGGTGTGCACTCAGTGATGTCATGTACCTAGTCTGTTGGCAACTTGCCAACGCAATTATTTACCCAATAGCCTCAGTAAATGTTAACCACATTGAATTGGCCCCCCTTACTGTCAAGACATCACATGAGCCTGAGTCTATACCAATACAAAGAAGATTGTGCAGGGCAGGTCTAGCCTCACGCATATTATGCATTTGTTAATTAATACAGCGGCCTTCAGACTATGTCATGTCTCGTAGCTTCAGTCTGTTGACTGTGAATATGTTGGTATGAATCGTTAGAACTGAACATAGGTAACCATGGCAACATAAACAACACAAACTAGTCAACAAGAAACTCATCAACAAATTAACCAGGTAACTACTGAAGTTAATATGCAGTTACTTGTTCTGTATGTTATGTCATCATCTGTGACAGCGAGTCTGGAGCACCAGGTGGGGGCTGACCGCTCTGGCACTTTCAGCGAGAAAGAGTTGAGTATTTCTAACACAATGAGACGCACAGTATTAGTACCACCATGTGACTTGAGATATTACTATCATGTGACTTGAGATATTACTACCGTGTGACTTGAGGTATTACTACCATGTGACTTGAGGTACTGAGTACTACCACGTGACTTGAGATATTACTACCTTGTGACTTGAGATATTACTACCGTGTGACTTGAGGTATTACTACCATGTGACTTGAGGTACTGAGTACTACCACGTGACTTGAGATATTACTACCTTGTGACTTGAGATATTACTACCGTGTGACTTGAGATATTACTACCATGTGACTTGAGGTACTGAGTACTACCATGTGACTTGAGATATTACTACCGTGTGACTTGAGATATTACTACCGTGTGACTTGAGATATTACTATTGTGTGACTTGAGATATTACTACCATGTGACTTGAGGTATTACTACCATGTGACTTGAGGTACTGAGTACTACCATGTGACTTGAGATATTACTACCTTGTGACTTGAGATATTACTACCGTGTGACTTGAGATATTACTACCGTGTGACTTGAGATATTACTACCATGTGACTTGAGACGTTACTACCATGTAACTTTGGGTTAGTTGTTAGGCATGTGAGATAATTCGTGAGCCAATGCCACACTGAATGTTAATTTTGTTATTGTTAGAATTAGTTCTCAGTTAAAGGAAAGCTTTGCACACTCATAAATGGGTTTGGGGTTTACCTTTGACAAAGCTATATCCAGTGGGAGCTAAATTTGAAGATGAAATGAATGTAGAGACATGTAGGACATTAAAGTACTTAAAGTTACAGCAATGTACTGAACTGTAGCATAATAGTTTAGATCATGTGATGTTTGAAGGATCAGATATATATATCCTGATGACTATGTTATGCTATCTTACACTACTGGTACATAGGGCTTAGCACGCAATATAATGGTGCTAAAGAAATAAGTAGCGTGCTGAATACTGTGTTGTTGCTATGAACATAGTAGTACATAGTTGCTAAAGAGATAGTAGGCTGTTGCTATGGAGATAGTATGCTGTTGCTATAGGGACAGTATTCTGTTGCTATGGAGATAGTATGCTGTTGCTATGGAGATAGTATGCTGTTGCTAAAGAGATAGTAGGCTGTTGCTATGGAGATAGTATGCTGTTGCTATAGGGACAGTATTCTGTTGCTATGGAGATAGTATGCTGTTGCTATGGAGATAGTATGCTGTTGCTATGGAGATAGTATGCTGTTGCTATGGAGATAGTATGCTGTTGCTATGGAGATAGTATGCTGTTGCTATGGAGACTGCAAGACATAGAAATGTACCTGTGATGTCTTGTTCAATGTAGGGCTTTATAGCCAATCCCAACTTAGACTGACTTTCAATGGCCTGCTGAACAAGTTGAGGGACTGAGACTACAACAATATAGTTATTATGTTTAACATAATATTACAATATACATCTAAATAAGAGGTTTGATGTTAAAATTTCTAAAATAGAATCTCAACTACTTCGAAATCAGTTGAATAACTTTATATTCAAAATTTAAGGTACTCTTGTGAAGGGGAGGGAGTAATACTTACTATTAATAATGTTATACTCTTGCGAAGGGGAGGGAATAATACTTACTATTAATAATGTTATACTCTTGTGAAGTGAAGGGAATAATACTTACTATTAATGATGTTATACTCTTGTGAAGTGAAGGGAATAATACTTACTATTAATGACGTTATACTCTTGTGAAGTGGAGGGAATAATACTTACTATTAATAATGTTATACTCTTGTGAAGGGGAGGGAATAATACTTACTATTAATAATGTTATACTCTTGTGAAGTGAAGGGAATAATACTTACTATTAATGATGTTATACTCTTGTGAAGTGGAGGGAATAATACTTACTATTAATGACGTTATACTCTTGTGAAGTGGAGGGAATAATACTTACTATTAATAATGTTATACTCTTGTGAAGGGGAGGGAATAATACTTACTATTAATGATGTTATACTCTTGTGAAGTGAAGGGAATAATACTTACTATTAATGATGTTATACTCTTGTGAAGGGGAGAGAGTAATACTTACTATTAATGATGTTATACTTTGAAGCAATGAGAGCTGCTTGCACCGCTTTGCCAGCTCCAGTTGGTCCGAGGAGCAGAACCCGCGGTGTATTCGGGGCGTGAGATCTGGCATCTTGACTCACGTAGGCATTCACTACAGACACAGGCAGCAAATACAAGCAACAAATAGTTAGGGAGTTACTCCGAGATGACACATTTACTCTGTTAAGGTAACATCTGACTACTACTACAATAGTTGGCCCAATAGGGAAGCTGGTGAGTAGGTTGGCCCAATAGAGGAGCTGATGAGTAGGTTGGCCCAATAGGGAAGCTGATGATTAGTATCTGGGACTCTTAGTGTTGCAGAATAGTAGGCCGAACCTAGACAAAACCCCGCCCATCTGAGTCGTGGTGAAAAGGAAAGGCATTAGACGCAGCGGAGTGAAACAATAGCTGGGAAGAGATAGCATGGTATATATAGTGGAAGAGTAACACACAGTATTTATATATATTATACTAGTAATATATTACTCTGTTGTATTTAGATATAAATAAGTAAGTTAGTATATATTAAACCTTTGATATATAGTGAGCCTGGACTAATATGAACTTAGTAAATGATTAATAAGTAATTTTAGAAAGTGATGAGAAGTTGTCTTCTCTCATTTTTCAGTCTACTATAATGCAAGTTATTACTAATAACTAAACAATCTCCTGACACATAACATATTATTATTAGGATTCATGAGTCATTCTGTTAGACTCAGAAATAAGGACATGATAGACTGATAACCTTATTAGTAGCGCGTATTCACGTGTGTACAGCTATGTTGTCAATTTCAAAATGGATTGACATTCAGTTGTAAGCAGATGACCAACTAGAGCTGAAATAAGCTTGAAAAATTGAAAATTTTCAGAGTAGACTCTGATATATAACTTCATTCAAAGTAAATTAAAGATGAAATGTTACCATGCTCCATACACCTTCTACCAGTTGCTATTTATTCATACCAGGTGCTATTTATTCATACCAGGTGGTATACTAATTGGGTACCTTGAGAGAAGACATCAATCTTGGGTTGATCTCCATTCACAGTCTTGTAGACTGAGTGGTAAGCCTGCGTGATGTCCCCAATGTATCTGTGGTAGTTTACTAGCCGCTCAACTATCACCTCTTGGGAATAGTTTGGGGGCTCCACCAGACGTTCCTGTACAGATGCATCCGTCGGGTAGTCAAAGATCTTGTGCCACACTTCTGCAACATTACAGACTCACATACACACTGATACTATGTAGACCACACACACTGACACTGATACTATGCAGACACACACACTGATACTATGTAGACACACTGATACTGTGTAGACACACTGACACTGATACTATGTAGACACACTGACACTGATACTATGTAGACCACACACACTGATACTGTGTAGACACACACACTGATACTGTGTAGACCACACTGATACTGTGTAGACCACACACTGATACTCTGTAGACACACATACTGATACTATGTAGACCACACACACTGATACTGTGTAGACACACTGATACTGTGTAGACACACTGATACTATGTAGACACACACACTGATACTGTGTAGACACACTGATACTGTGTAGACCACACACACTGATACTGTGTAGACACACTAATACTCTGTAGACCACACACTGATACTATGTAGACCACACATACTGATACTATGTAGACCACACACACTGATACTGTGTAGACACACTGATACTGTGTAGACCACACACACTGATACTGTGTAGACACACTAATACTCTGTAGACCACACACTGATACTATGTAGACCACACATACTGATACTATGTAGACCACACACACTGATACTGTGTAGACCACACACACTGATACTATGTAGACCACACACACTGATACTATGTAGACCACACACACTGATACTGTGTAGACCACACACACTAATACTCTGTAGACCACACACTGATACTATGTAGACCACACATACTGATACTGTGTAGACACACACACTGATACTGTGTAGACCACACACACTGATACTATGTAGACCACACACACTGATACTATGTAGACCACACACACTGATACTGTGTAGACCACACACACTAATACTCTGTAGACCACACACACTGATACTATGTAGACCACACACACTGATACTGTGTAGACCACGCACACTAATACTCTGTAGACCACACACACTGATACTATGTAGACCACACATACTGATACTATGTAGACCACACACACTGATACTGTGTAGACACACATATTCACACTGATACTATGTAGACCACACACTGATACTATGTAGACCACACACACTGATACTCTGTAGACCGCACACACTGATACTGTGTAGACCACACACACTGATACTATGTAGACACACACACTGATACTGTGTAGACCACACACACTAATACTCTGTAGACCACACACACTGATACTATGTAGACCACACATACTGATACTATGTAGACCACACACACTGATACTGTGTAGACACACATATTCACACTGATACTATGTAGACCACACACTGATACTATGTAGACCACACACACTGATACTGTGTAGACCACACACACTGATACTATGTAGACCACACACACTGACACTGTGTAGACACACTGACACTGATACTGTGTAGACACACTGATACTGTGTAGACCACACACACTGATACTGTGTAGACACACTGATACTGTGTAGACACACACACTGATACTATGTAGACACACACACTGATACTATGCAGACCACACTGATACTATGTAGACCACACACACTGATACTATGTAGACCACACACACTGATACTATGTAGACCACACACACTGATACTGTGTAGACCACACACACTGATACTATGTAGACCACACACTGATACTGTGTAGACACACATATACACACTGATACTATGTAGACCACACACACTGATACTCTCATCATAATCGATTGCAATGTTAATTTAATATTCAGCGGTCTTAAAGAATTTATGAAGAGCAAAATAGTTTACTAAATTATATTGAATTTATATCTTATTAACAATTTTTACTGTTTTTCGGTCAAACTCAAGTAACAACTCTTGTCAAAAAATCCGTATTCAAAATGTTTTAATAAATTAATTTTATCAATCCTTTTTTAAATATATTTCAAAATATATGAAATGCATTTAGTAAATCATTTGCCTATTCAACGTATCTAAAACAGATAATATACACAACATCTGCCATCAGAAGTCTATGAATAATAACGGACTATCAAGCATATAGGATACAATGACTCATCCAACCTTACCGTTGGTTTCTGGGTCAATTCTCTTCCCCTCAGAGCGTTCCAGCAGCAGAGTGTCAGGGACGTCCAAGATGATGACGTGTTTTGGCATTATGCCAACAGCTTGCAGTGCCTTAGCCTGGTCTGGTGTCTCGGGAAAGCCGTCCATTACCCAGCCTCTCCTTTTGCAGTCATATCTGAAAGTTACCTGATGATTAGTTGCTATGTATGGTGTCATTCTCTAGTTTGTACTCAATGAAACAGACACACAGGCAGACATATGTAGAGACACACAGACAGACAGCTCACCCACCTGTTAAGTCTCTCTTGTATAAGACGAACCCATAACTCATCTGGAATAAGCTGAAAGCAATATAAAGTGCTCATTTATATATATATTGTATACTTCATGTATATATATTGTATAGTTCATGTATATATATTTAATATATTGTATATTTCATGTACATATTGTATACTTCACGTATATAATGTATCTTCATGTATATATATTGTAGCTATACAAGTAGTGACATTTGACTAGTACAAACTGTCTTGGTTACAGTGAGGGGGAGTTTACCTCTCTCTCCTTCACATATCTATCAACCTCTAGCTGGAGTTCCTTGGGGGCATCAACCAATATCACTTCAGGGGATAGATGAGGTGCCCGCACAGTTGCACTGATTTTGTTAGATACACACCATTTGCCAGATACTGGTGGCCCAAGAACAACAATTTGTGGCACTAAAATGCAATTGTACATAAGGACAGTTTGAAGTCAATGCATTCTAGACACTGTAATAACTAGTAACAATGCAAATTGGTTTCTGTTAGTTCATATTATTTTGAGTTACTTCCTGTTATTGCTTTGAATTATTTTATGTGTCATATGACTGATTATCACTGACTCTAACATATGAAGAGAAACAAATAGTCATTATGATAAATGGTGACTCACAATCATCATCTTCTTGTTTCAGCTTTTCATACAAGTAGGTTAAAGGATCTTCAGGCATCTCTGTCAACAGCTTTGACATCAATCTCTAGAGAAGACGTCAAGGTATACAACTCATATACAACTCGGTTACCTTTAGGCCAACTAGCATTTGATAAGTACATTCTAATATTACCAGCTCTTGTAGTGTGCTGATTTTTGATTGATAAGTAAACAATACATAAATTGAAATGATTTAAAATACTTTTAGTCCTACTTTGAGACTTATTTTTAGAGCAGTTGTTTTCACATTTAAAATTAAGTATCAACTAGTGCACTTATTTATTCTGAGTGATAGTTGAACTAATTTTGAATAATTTAAATTTAAGAATTATGGTTGACCGTTGTGTATGGTGTTTCACACTTAAAGTGCTCCGTTAATTTTTACGCTGAAAAACTAAAACAGATGACAATTATACTGAAGAAAAATTATAGCCCATAGAACTATGATTATATCACAAAATTTAATTAGCAATTTTAGCAATCATGTAATTATTATGATAATTATTATATTTTTATTAGTACTTAATTTTATTATTTAGTCTAAACACAATTAATTTTGAGTTTTGGCACCACTACTACTCTACTTGTAAATACTAGATTTGATTATTTATATTGCATATGGTGACACTAATTTACAAACATCTAATTCTATTTTATGTTATATTACTATTGTGACTATATTTATCGTGTGTGATCATCACTCAATCAGTTCTGAGTACTCACAGTCACTAGTAATAACTATAGTTTTACAAGAGTGTCACTTTGAATGTGGGCTGGCTTTGTGCAATTATTACAACAATGCTCACTAACCTTGTACATGTCAAAAATGCCATGCTCTTGCGCATAATTGGCAAACTCAGGATTTATCTGAATAGGTCTCTGTGTAGCGTCCATATTAGTTGAAATAATTAGTACAATCTAGTATTATAAACTACTTGTCGACTGCAAAAAGTATTAGAATGATCACTCAGTAGCGTACCGTTGCTAAGTGACAACACCTTACCTTGACCTTGCTATGACCAAAGGGTTAAACATAACGGCTAGTCTAAATCAGTGTGGTATATTTAAGAGTGTTGCCATTAGCAAATCCTACGGAATCATATGGGCGCCATTATGCCGAGATTGGTACCGCGAGTTTATATAAGTTATAAAGGAAAAATTTTGCCACTTTTGTTATTTTATTTTTTTCTATTTTATGTGTACATTTTTTTTTAATTTTTTTTATTGGTAAAGTTTTTAAACACATTTTTAATGCACATAAAATTAAAAGAAAAATTAAAACTCAATCATGCACATAAATACAAAGCTATAAAGTTAAAGCTTCGCTGTGATTTTAATGTGAATATGAATTGAATAATGCTTGCAATAACCATTATACACAAAATA